>CM033476.1:72963281-73306846 GCA_019447015.1 Hymenochirus boettgeri | reverse complement strand
CGCCTTCTCCAGCCCCTACACTGCCAGAGTACTTTCCTAGATACTCGGCTTCTCCAGCCCCTACACTGCCAGAGTACTTTCCTAGATACTCCCCTTCTCCAGCCCCTACACTGCCAGAGTACTTTCCTAGATAATCCCCTTCTCCAGCCCCTACACTGCCAGAGTACTTTCCTAGATACTCGCCTCAGCCGTAAGAGCCCGGGCTTATTTGGAAGCAGTAAATTACAGCCGTAATGATACACAGTGGCTAGGTCAGTAACCCTTACCAGCCGGTAATCGTACACAGGCTATGGTACAGTAACACTTACAGCGGTAAGATACACAGGCTATTGTAACAGTACGTTACCCTTACACGCGGTAAATACCACAGGGCTATTGTACGTACAGTTACCCTTACAGCGGTAAGAATACCCGGCTATGGTACAGTAAGTTCCTTACAGCTGTAAATACACAGGGCTAGTGTACAGTACGTTAACCCTTAAGGGTAAGATACACAGGCTATTGTACATACAGTTACCTTCAGCGGTAAATACCAGGGATTGTAATACAGTTCCTTACAGCGTAAGATACCCAGGGCTATGGTACAGTACAGTTACCCTACAGCGTAAGATACACAGTGCATGGTACAGTACAGTACCTTACAGCGGTAAGATAACACTATGTACATCAGTACCCTACATGCTGGTAAATACACAGGGCTATGGTACAGTAGCAAGTTCCACTTACAGCTTGTAGATACACAGGGCTATGGTACGTACAGTTACCCTTACACGCGGTAAGATACACAGGGCTATTGGTACAGTACAGTTCACCCTTACAGCGTAAGATACACAGGCTTGGGTATTAGTACAGTTACCCTTACTGGTAAGATACACAGGGCTATGTACAGTACAGTTACCCTTACATGTAAGATCACAGGCTAGGTACTACAGTCCCTTAGCGGTAAGATACAGGCTTTGTACAGTACAGGTTCCCTTACAGCGGTAAATCACAGGCTATGTACATACGTACCCTTACAGCGGTAAGATACACAGGGCTTATGGTACAGTACGTTTACCCTTTACACGCGTAAGTATACACAGGGCTATGGTACAGTACAGTTACCCTTACCAGCGGTAAGATACACAGGGCTATGGTACATACAGTTACCCTTACATCGCGTTAAGATACACAGGGCTATGGTACAGTACAGTTACCCTTACAGCGGTAAGATAACACAGGGCTATGTACAGTACAGTTACCTTACCGTCGGTAAGATACACAGGGCTATGGTATAGTACAGTTACCCTTACGTTGGTAAGATACCAGGGCTATGGTACAGTACAGTTACCCTTACAGCTGTAAGATCACCGGGCTATGGTACAGTACAGTTACCCTTACAGCGGTAAGATACAAGGGCTATGGTACAGTACAGTTACCCTTACGTGGTAAGATACACAGGGCTATGGTACTACAGTTTACCCTTAACAGCGGTAAAGATACACAGGGCTATGGTCAGAATACAGTTACCCTTACAGGGTAAGATACACACGGGCTATTGTACAGTACAGTTACCCTTAACAGCGGTAAGATACACAGGGCTAGGTACAGTAACAGTTACCCTTACAGGTAAGATACACAGGGCTGGTACAGTACAGTTACCCTTACAGCGGTAAGATACACGGGCTATGGTACAGTACATTACCCTTACAGGGTAAGATACACCAGGGCTATGGTACTACAGTTACCCTTACAGCGTAAGGATACACAGGCTATGGTACGTACAGTTACCCTTACAGTAACGATAACAGGGCAGGTACAGTACAGTTACCCTTACAGTGGTAAGATCACAGGGCTATATGTACAGTACAGTTACCCTTACAGCGTAAGATACAAAGGCTATGGTACAGTACAGTTACCTTCACAGCGGTAAGTACACAGGGCTATGGTACAGTACAGTTCCCTTACAGCGGTAGATACACAGGGCTATGGTACATACAGTTACTCTTACAGCGGTAATATCCACAGGGCTATGGTACAGTAACAGTTACCCTTACAGCGGTAAGATACACAGGGCTATGGTACAGTACAGTTACCCTTACAGCGGTAAGATACACAGGGCTATTGGTACAGTACACGTTACCCTTACATGTAAGATACACAGGGCTATGGTACAGTACAGTTACCCTTACAGTGGGTAAGTACACAGGGCTATTGGTACAGTACAGTTACCCTTACAGTGGTAAAGGTACACGGGCTATTGTACCAGTACACTTACCCTTACAGTGGGTAAGATACACAGGGCTATGGTACAGTCAGTTACCCTTACAGTGGTAAGATACCACGGCTATGTACCAGTACAGTTACCCTTACAGTGGTAAGATACACGGGCTATTGTACAGTACAGCTTACCCTTACAGTGGAAGATACACAGGGCTTTGTACATACTTACCCTTACAGGGTAAGAACACAGGGCTATGGTACAGTACAGTTACCCTTACGCGTGGTAAGATACCAGGGCTATGTACAGTACAGCTTACCCTTACAGGGTAAGATACACAGGTCATTGTAACAGTACAGTTACCCTTACTCGGTAAGATCACAGGGCTATTGTAAGTACAGTTACCTTACAGTGGTAAGATACACAGGGCTATGGTACAGTACAGTTACCCTTACAGTGGTAAGATACAGGGCTATGTTACAGTACAGTTACCCTTACGTGGTAAGATATACCGAGGCTATGTACAGTACAGTTACCCTTACAGGGTAAGATACACAGTGCATTGTACGTACAGGTTCCCCTTACACGGTAAGATACACAGGGCTATGTACAGTACAGCTACCCTTACAGTGGTAAGATACACAGGGCTATTGTACAGTACAGTTACCCTTAAAGTGGTAAGATACACAGGCTATGTACAGTACAGTTACCCTTACAGCGGTAAGATAACAGGGCTATTTGTACAGTACAGTTACCCTTACAGCGGTAAGTATACAGGGCTATGGTACAGTCAGTTACCCTTACGTGTAAGATAACAGGGCTATTGTACAGTAACGTTTACCCTTACAGGGTAAGATACACAGGGCTATTTGTACAGTACAGTTCCCTTACAGTGGTAAGATACACAGGCTATGGTACAGTACATTTACCCTTACAGTGTAATATACCCAAGGGCTATTGTACAGTACAGTTACCCTTACAGTGGTAATGTACAGGGCTATGGTACAGTACAGTTTACCCTTAAGCGGTAAGATATACAGGGCTATTGTACAGTACAGTTACCCTTACAGCGGTAAGATATACAGGGCTATGGTACAGTACATTACCCTTACAAGCGGTAAATACAGGGCGAGGGTACAGTACAGTACCCTTACAGTGGTAAGATAACCGGGCTATGGTACATTAACAGTTTACCCTTACAGCGGTAAATAACAGGCTATGGTACAGTACAGGTTCCCCTTTACAGTGTAATATCACGTGCTTTTGTACAGTACAGTTACCCTTACAGGGTAAGATACACAGGGCTATTTAGCAGTACAGTTACCCTTACAGCGGTAAGATTACAGGGCATATTGGTACAGGGTAACATGTGCTGTACAATAGCCCTGTAATACAGTTACCGCTTACAGGGTAAATGTACTGTACCATAGCCTGTATATCTTACCACTGACAGGGACTGTACTGTAACCCTTACAGTAAGATCTACGGGCTATGGTACAGTACAGTTTCCCTTACAGCGGTAAGATACACAGGGCTATGGTACAGTACAGTTACCCTTACAGTGGTAAGATACACAGGGCTATGGTACAGTACAGTTTACCCTTACAGCGGTAATGATCCACAGGGCTATGGTACAGTACATGTTACCCTTACAGCGGTAAGATACACAGGGCTATGGTAGTAGTTACCCTTACAGTGGTAAGATACACAGGGCTATGGTACAGTACAGTTACCCTACAGTGGTAGATACCGGGCTATGGTACAGTACAGTACCCGTTACAGCGGTAAGATATACAGGGCTATGGTACAGTACAGTTACCCTTACAGCGGTAAGATACACAGGGCTATGGTACCAGTACAGTTAACCCTTACAGTTGGTAAGATACACAGGGCTATGGTACAGTACAGTTACCCTTACAGTGGTAAGATACACGGGCTATGTACAGTACAGTTACCCTTACAGCGTAAGATATACAGGGCTATGTACAGTACAGTTACCCTTACAGCGTAAGATACACAGGGCTATGGTACAGTACCGTTACCCTTAACAGTGGTAAGATACACAGGGCTATGGTACAGTACAGTTACCCTTACAGCGGTAAGATATACCAGGGCTATGGTACAGTACAGTTACCCTTACAGTAAGATACACAGGGCTATGGTACAGTCATTTTACCCTTACAGTGGTAAGATACACAGGGCTATGGTACAGTAACAGTTACCCTTACAGCGGTAAGATACACGGTCTATTGTACAGTACGTTCCCTTACAGCGGTAAGATACACAGGGCTATGGTACGTACAGTTACCCTTACACGCGGTAAGATACACAGGGCTATGTCAGTACAGTTACCTTACAACAGCGGTAGATACACGGGCTATGGTAAGTACAGTTTACCTTACAGCGTAAGATACACAGGGCTATGGTACAGTACAGTTCCCCTTACAGCGGTAAGATACACAGGGCTATGGTACGTAGACTTCCCTTACAGCGGTAAGATACACAGGGCTATTGTACAGTACGTTACCCTTACAGCGGTGAGATCACCAGGGCTATGTATAGTAAGTTCCCTTACAGGTGGTAAGATACACAGGGCTATGGTACAGTACAGTTACCCTTACAGGGTAAGATACACAGGCTAATCAGTACAGTTACTTAAAGCGTAAGATACAGGCTATGTAAATACAGTTCCCTTCAGCGTAAGATACCCAGGGCTATTGTACAGTACATTACCCTTACAAGCGGTAGATACACAGGGCTATGGTACGTACAGTTACCTTTACAGCGGTAAGATACACAGGGCTATGGTTACAGTACAGTTACCCTTACAGCGGTAAGATCACAGGCCTATGGTACAGTACAGTTACCCTTACAGGGTAAGATACACAGGGCTATGGTACAGTACAGTTACCTTACAGTGGTAATACACAGGGCTATGTACAGTACAGTTACCTTACAGGTAAATACACAGGGCTATGGTACAGTACAGTTACCCTTACAGTGGTAGATACACGGGCTATGGTACAGTACAGTTACCCTTACAGCGGTAGATACACAGGGCTATGGTACAGTACAGTTACCCTTACGCGTAAGATACACAGGGCTATGTATGTACCTTTACCCTTACATGGTAAGATACCACAGGGCTATGGTACAGTACAGTTTACCCTTACAGTGGTAAGATACACAGGGCTATAGTACAGTACAGTTACCCTTACAGCGGTAAGATAAACCAGGGCTATTGTACAGTAACAGTTCCCTTACAGCGGTAAGATACACAGGGCTATGGTCAGTACAGTTACCCTTACAGCGGTAAGATACACAGGGCTATGTACAGTACAGTTTACCCTTACAGCGGTAAGATACACGGGCTATGGTACAGTACTTACCCTTACAGCGGTAAGATACACAGGGCTATGGTACAGTACTTGTACCCTTACAGTCGTAAGATACACAGGGCTATGGTACAGTTACGTTACCCTTACAGTGGTAAGAACACGGGCTATGGTACAGTACAGTTACCCTTACAGCGGTAAATACCAGGGCTATGGCATACAGTTACCCTTACACCGGTAAATAAAAGAACAACAAAACAAACAGGGGCTATGTACGTAAAGTTACCCTTACAGTGTAAGATACACAGGGCTATGGTACATAGTTACCCTTACAAGGCGTAAGATATCACAGGCTATGGTAACGTACAGTTACCCTTACAGTGGTAAGATACACAGGTCTATGTACAGTACAGTTACCTTACGGCGGTAAATCACAGGGCTATGTACAGTACAGTTACCCTTACAGCGGTAAGATAACAGGGCTATGGTACAGTACAGTTACCCTTACAGCGGTAAGATACACAGGGCTATGGTACAGTACAGTTACCTTACCGGTAAATACCACAGGGCTATGGTACAGTACAGTGTACCTACATTACACGGTAAGATCACAGGGCTATGGTACAGTACAGTTACCCTTACAGCGGTAAGATACACAGGCTATGGTCAGTAACAGTTCCCCTTACAGCGGTAAGATACACAGGGCTATGGTACATCCAGTTACCCTTACAGCGGTAAGATACACAGGGCTATGGTACAGTACAGTTACCTTACAGCGGTAGATACACAGGGCTATGGTACAGTACAGTTACCCTTACAGCGGTAAGAATCACAGGGCTATGGTACGTACAGTTACCCTTACAGCGTAAGATACACAGGGCTTGGACGTAAGTTCCCTACAGTGGGAATACAGGCTATGTACAGTACAGTTACCCTTACAGCGGTAAGATACACCAGGGCTATGGTACATTACAGTTACCCTTACAGCGGTAAGATACACAGGGCTATTGTACAGTAAGTTACCCTTACAGCGGTAAGATACACAGGCTATGGTAATAGTACGTACACCTTACAGGGGTAAGATACAAGGGCTATGGTACAGTACAGTTTACGCTAAGTAATACACAGGGCTATGGTACAGTAACAGTTACCCTTACCAGCGGTAAGATACCCAGGGTATGGTACAGTACAGTTACCCTTACAGTGGTAATGATACACAGGCGCCTATGGTACAGTACAAGTTCCCTTACAGCGGTAAGATACACAAGGGCTATGGTACAGTACAGTTACCCTTCACAGTGTAAGATACACAGGCTAGGTACAGTACAGTTACCCTTAAGCGGTAAGATACACAGGGCTATGGTACAGTACAGTTACCCTTACAGCGGTAAGATACACAGGGCTATGGTACAGTACAGTTACCTTTACACTGTAAGATACACAGGCTATGGTAACAGTACAGTTACCCTTACAGTGGTAAGATATCACAGGGCTATGGGTCCAGTACAGTTACCCTTACAGCGGTAAGTACACAGGTCTTGGTACAGTACAGTTACCCTTACAGTGGTAAGATACACAGGGCTATGGTACAGTACAGTTACCCTTATAGTCGGTAAGTATACCCAGGGCTATGTACAGACAGTTACCCTTACAGCGGTAAGATACACAGGGCTATGGTACAGTACAGGTTACCCTTACAGCGGTAAGTACACAGCTATGGTACAGTACAGTTCCCTTACAGCGTATAGATACCAGGGCTATGGTACAGTACAGTTCCCTTACGGCGGTAAATACACAGGTGCTATGGTACAGTACAGTTCCCTTACAGCGGTAAATACACACGGGCTATGGTACAGTAACAGTTCCCCTTGACCAGCGGTAAGATACCCAGGGCTATTGTACAGTACCATTACCCTTCCAGTGGTAAGATACACAGGGCTATGGTACAGTACAGTTACCCTTCAGTGGTAAGATCACAGGGCTATTGTACAGTACAGTTACCCTACAGTGGTAAGATACACAGGGCTATTGTACAGTACACTTACCCTTACAGTTGTAATATCACAGGGCTATGGTACAGTACAGTTACCCTTACTGTGGTAAGAACACAGGGCTATTGTACAGTACAGTTACCCTTACAGTGGTAAGATACCAGGGCTATGGTACAGTAAACACTTCCTTACAGTGGTAGATACACAGGGCTATGGTACTGTACAGTTACCCTTACAGTGTAAGATACACAGGGCTATTGTACAGTACAGGTTCGCCTTACAGTGGTAAGATACACAGGGTATGTACAGTACAGTTACCCTTACAGTGGTAAGTACACAGGGCTATTGTACAGTACACTTACCCTTACAGTGGTAAGATCACAGGGCTATGGTACAGTACAGTTACCCTTACAGTGGTAGATCATGGCTATGGTACGTACATACCCTTACAGTGGTAAGATATACAGGGCTATTGTACAGTACAGTTACCCTTACAGCGGTAAGATACACAGGGCTTTGTACAGTACAGTTCCCTTACAGTCGGTAAGATATACAGGGCTATGGTACAGTAAGCTCCCTACAGTGGTAAGTTACACAGGGCTATTGTACAGTACAGGTTACCTTACACGTGTAAGATACACGGCTATGTACAGTACAGTTACCCTTACAGCGTAAGATATAACAGGCTATTGTACATACAGTTACCCTTACAGTGGTAAGATATCAGGGCTTGGTACAGTACAGTTCCCTTACAGTGGTAGAGTACACAGGGCTATGGTACATTACAGTTACCCTTACAGGCGGTAAGATACACAGGGCTATTGTACAGTACAGTTACCTTACAGTGGTAAGTTACAGGGCTATGGTACCAGTACAGTTACCCTTACAGTGGTAGATACAGCTATTGTACAGTACAGTTACCCTACCAGTGGTAAGATACACAGGTGCTATTGTACAGTACAAGTTACCTTACAGTGGTAAGATACCAGGGCTATTGTACAGTACAGTTACCCTTACACGTGTCAAGATATACAGTGACTAATGTACAGTAAAAGTTACCCTTACGCGGTAAGATATACAGGGCTATGTACAGTACAGGTTACCCTTACAGTGGTAAGATCACAGGGCTATGTACAGTACAGTTACCCTTACAGTGGTTAATTATACAAGGGCTATGGTACAGTACAGTACCCTTACAGGTAATATATAACAGGCTATGTACTAAGTTCCCTTACAGTGGTAAGATAACAGGGCTATTGTCAGTACAGTTACCCTTACATGGGTAAGATACACAGGGCTATTGGTACAGTACAGTTACCCTTACAGCGGTAAGATATCACAGGCTATGGTAAGTACTTACGCAATAGCTGTATATACCGCTTAAGGTACGTACTACCATGCTGTATATCCCGTAAGGGAACCTGTACTGTACCCTTACAGTGGTAAGATATACAGGGCTATGGTACAGTACAGTTACCCCTTACAGCGGTAAGATACACAGGCTATGGTACAGTACAGTTACCCTTACAGTGGTAAGATACACAGGGCTATGGTACAGTACAGTTACCCTTACAGCGGTAAGATACAGGGCTATGGTACAGTACAGTTACCCTTACAGCGGTAAGATACACAGGGCTATGGTACAGTACAGTTACCCTTACAGTGGTAAGATACACAGGGCTATGGTACAGTACAGTTACCCTTACAGTGGTAAGATACACAGGGCTATTGTACAGTACAGTTACCCTTACAGCGGTAGATATACAGGGCTATGGTACAGTACAGTTCCCCTTAACACGGTAAGATACACAGGGCTATGTAACAGTACAGTTACCCTTACAGTGGTAATACACAGGGCTATGTACAGTACAGTTACCCTTACAGTTAGATACACAGGGCTATGGTACAGTACAGTTACCCTTACAGCGGTAAGATATCAGGGCTATGGTACAGTACAGTTACCCTTACAGCGGTAAGATACACAGGGGCTATGTACAGTACAGTTACCCTTACAGTGGTAAGATACACAGGGCTATGGTACAGTACAGTACCCTTACAGCGTAAGATAACAGGGCTATGGTACAGTACATTACCCTACAGCGGTGTAAGATACACAGGGCTATGGTACAGTACAGTTCCCTTACAGTGGTAAGATCACAGGCTATGGTACAGTACAGTTACCCTTACAGCGGTAAGATACACAGGGCTATGGTACAGTACAGTTACCCTTACGTGGTAAGATACACAGGGCTGGCATGGAATGTTTTTTGGTTACAGATTTGTAACTTGTATGTAAACATTTGTGAAGATACTTGGGCTTAGTTCTTGGTGTTTATTCCTGTAAACGCACATCAGTGAACATTGTGAACATATTTTCAAGGAAAGATAAATAAGGTTTAGTACAGTCTGTCTATTAGCAGTCCTTGCTTTGTTTATAGAGAGGACGGGCATTTTTAGTCAGCAGCATTGTATATAGAGTTCCTCACTGTGTAGTGCTAAAACATCCCCACCTTTCTCTTCTGCTCCTTATGGATGTCCTGAGGGCCTGATGAAAGTCCAAAAGAATGAAGAGTGATGTCTGTGTGTATTCCATATCTGCCTCTTCCTGCTCCTTTGAGTGGATACTGGCATTCACAGTGGAGCTCTCCCCCTTCCCTCTGGATCTCTCAGCAGCTGCATTGGTCTTTCTTTTTAAAAAAAAACCCAAAATACTTCATATAAGGTAAGGCAACCCTCCCACTCTATTGCTAAGTTTAAAACATCTACTCAGCCCCTAAATGTATTTGCACAACCTTATTCCCTCGCGTCCCTCTGCTGACCGACAGCCACATCAGTGATCGGCTGATTCTCAGCCAATCACAGACATAGCTGCTGGTCCGGCCCCTTCTTCTCTTGCATGCAGAAAGGGCTATGTACGAGGAAACCATGGCTTAAATACATTTTCGGGGCTGATATAGATGTTTTCAACCTACTGTTTTGGGTTGGAGGGGGGTTTGCCTCAAATTTATGATTTTATGGTTTGGGGGTGGAGATACTCTTTACACAACATAATTTTGCTGTAAGCCAACTATAAGCATACTCTAGATACTCGCCTTCTTCTGCCCCTAACACTGCCAGAGTACTTTCCTAGATCTCGTCTTCTCCAGCCCCTAAACTGACAGATTACTTTCCTAGATCTCACCTTCTCCAGCCCCTACACTGCCGAGTACTTTCCTAGATACTCGAATTCTCCAGCCCCTACACTGCCCGAGTTACTTTCCTAGATACTCGCCTTCTCCCCCTACACTGCCCGAGTACTTTCCTAGATTACTCGCATTCTCCAGCCCCTACCCTGCCCGAGTACTTCCTAGATACTCCCCTTCTCCAGCCCCTACACTGCCAGAGTATTTCCTAGATACTCGCCTTCTCCAGCCCCTACACTGCCAGAGTACTTTCCTAGATACTCGGCTTCTCCAGCCCCTACACTTGCCAGAGTACTTTCCTAATACTCCCCTTCTCCAGCCCCTACACTGCCAGAGTACTTATACTTTATCCGTCAGCACCTGCAATACTTCCCTAATCTCGGCTAGCCCCTACACTGTCCAAGTACTTTCCTAGATACTCCCTTCTCCAGCCCTACACTGCCAGGTACTTTTCCTAGTATCCTCCAGCCTAATGCCAGAGTACTCAGTCTCCTTCTCCACCCCTACACTGCCATAGTACTTTGCCTAGATACTCGTCTTCTCTCAGCCCCCTACACTGACATCCAGATGTACTTTCCATCCCTATGACAGTCTTTCCTAGCCACCTTCTCCAGCCCCTACACTGCCCGATTACTTTCCTAGATACTCGCCTTCTCAGCCCTACACCTGCGCCGAGTAATTTCCTAGATCTTCGCATTCTCCTAGCCCCTACACTGCCTGACTCTTTCCTAAATACTCGCCTTCTCCATCCCGCCCCCTCAGACGGGCCCAAGTCCTTTCTAGATACTCGCCTTCCCGCCCCTACACTGCCCATATACTTTCTCTAGATACCGCGTCTCCAGCCCCTACACTGCCACGAGGTACTTGTCCTAGATACTCTCTTCTCCAGCCCCTACACCTGCCAGAGTACTTTCCTAGATACATCCGTCTCTCAGCCCCTAACTGAACATACTATTCCGAGATTCTCACCTTCTCCAGCGCCCTACACTGCCCGATGTACTTTCCTAATACTACGCCTTCTCCAGCCCCTACACTGCCCTGAGTACTCTTTCACTAGATACTCGCCTTCTCCAGCCCCTACACTGCCAGCTACTTTCCCAGAATACTCTGTCTCTCAGCCCCCTAACACTAATGCCAGAGTGCTTGTTCCTAGATACTCACACTTCTCCATCCCCTACACTACCAGATGTACTTTCCTAGATACTACCTTCCCAGCCCTATAACACTGCTTTTCTAGATAATCAAGCTAAATTGCAATACCAGGTTTTTAATTAGTGCCCTGGTTTGAATATTTGGCGTCATGCCAAAATCGCCACACCAATATGTTCAGCCCGTTTTGGACTGAAAGAATACATATGAGTAATGCGATATTTCGGCGGAATTCGGATAGTTGTGGCTGAAATACTCGCCCTTGTGTTTTATCTATGCTTAAAGGGTAATGTACACTGGAAATTTCGTTTTTTTAAATTGCCGCTTTAGTGGAAAACTTAATTCACCAACTATCACTGTAAACCCGTTTTTTTTTTGTTGATCTCCCCATCTTTCTTTAGATATCCAATTTAAACATCTTACTTTTTAGGCATTTCTCGGAGCTTTTGCTGTACACGGAGGGTTTGATAATTGGTGTGGCCTGTCAACTGTATGCCCAATTGCCGTTGGTATGGGGGAAAATCAGTCATAGCAGTGTCAGAGCCTGAACAAAACAACTACTGTACTTATGAAGGCATTGCAGCTACACACACCCTACTTATCATGTATTGTAAGTGCTACTTCATGTATATTATTTATAGATTGTATATTCAAAGTCATTGTTTTTTCAGTGTACATTGGATGTATATAATTAATGAGAAAAACAAAATGTTACTATTTAATGCGTAATTCCACTCCTCAGAATATAAATTCTATCGTTACACATCACCCAATGCTCCCAACAATCGTTAATAAACTTACTACCGATGTACCAATTTCTATTCTGGGGAAGTTTCTCTCCCATGTACATTTTTCTCAGTACAGCACGTCCATGCACTAACTATAACTGGCCTTCTAATTGGCCGGAAAAGTACCAGATTCTTTCTGACAGTGAGTGAGCTGTGACTTACGGTCTTGTAGAATAAAGGGAGATGTTTTTCAAGGGGTTGACGCCTCCCTACACTGTCAATGGTGGACAGTGGTTCCAGCCCTTTATAACCGACTCCTCTGTGCTCTGCTTTCAAAGCCCAAAGGAAGTTTTGACATGTCTTGAGGCACATCATTACTCCATTATACTGCTCCAGTTGTTAGATTTAACATTCTCCCTATACTTTAATAAAGATTAATGATCAAAGATGACGTAATCTTGCAGGTTTGTCGTGTCATCTTTAAGGATTGGTTGTGTTACCCAACCTTTTCTTTTTCTATTGTAAACAAAGCATTCGGTGGTTTCTAATAACCCCCTCCTTCTCACCATCTGGGTTGACGATTCTTAACAAATTGGGGTTGGTAGTCAATAATGTGCTTAGATTGTAAGACTCTTTAGGATAGGGCCTGATGTGACTGTGTCCATGTAATTGTAAAGCACTGCAGAAGATGCTTGCCGCTATAACAATCCACAATAATCCTAATGATTTTCTTATGAATACCATTACTACTGTGTCCCTTTCAGTGATTTTATAAACTCTTATTTACTGCTACCGACTGGTCCCAAATTGCTCTTGCCGTCAGTCCTTATGGCAGCCGCATTAAATGGCTTCTTCTCCTCTCATTTAATAGGAGGCAGTACCATTAATGTTTCTGAAGGTAACAGCTTACAGGAGGATAGGAAATAACCACATGAAGTGTCCAGAGTGTGGACTGAGTTTGAAGAGTTTGCAGGTTTACATGATCATATGATGGTCATGACCTTGGAATCATGCCGATCTCTTAATTGGTTTCCAATAAGTGGCTTCTCATTACCCATAGACTTATTGTATAGTTGGATGAAGGATGGTTGAACACCTCTCAGTGAGGCTTGTCATCCAAATGAACATATCCATAAAAAACATGTTTAATGTGACTGGAAACTACTTATTGTCAAATTTAGAATGTACTGTTCTATTATATGTAATATACAGCACTGAAATGCATCCTTTTGGCTTAGCAACTTTCTTCCTTCTCACCACTGCCCACGTCCATGTTCAGGTAGGCACCAGCTAAAGGTTACGAGAAGTAATGACCTAAACACTGCCTAGGTCCTATCCTTCCCACCCTTTGGGTTTGCCCTAGATCCTATACCACACTCCAACGTAGGATTTGTAGTGCAGTCTGGCTCTGCCCTCCTCACTCGATTGGTACTTCTTTAATGAAAATAATGCAGCTCTGCAAAAAAGCATGTCTTCCGCATTGGCCAGTCCAGAACAGTCCGCAGGCTTTTGAGAGGGGGCAGTGACAGACCAGGCCTATACTTGTATCATTGGGGGACTGGTCTGAGGGATCTAGGGAAAACCTGATGGTGAGGAACCTAGTAGTTTAGGTCCTTACCTTGTAGTTTAGGTCCTGCCCCAGGTACTTTTAGGGATTGGGGTCTGGTCAGGCTCTACTAAATTTTGTCTTTGTTAGAGCCATAAACTAATACTTAAGTCTAGTTAACGTTTTTCATGCAATCAGGCCTCGCTTATTTTTAATATCTAAAATTGCTCAAAAAAAATAATTTTGTCGGCTCTGCTTCTCTTCTTCCCATATCCTCTGCTTCTGGTATCACCTCTGTTTTGACCATTTTATTGGTTTAAATTGACCTACACCCCCAGCACAAATACCATGGGAAACATTAAGAGTGGAGCTTCAACAAATGTTAATGGTTTTTTAGGTGTCTTTAGCATTCAGACACAACATAGCACTTTGCAGGGAGATTCAATAAAAGTTCTTATCGTTTAAATGGTGCTAATTTTGCCCCAACCATCCAGATGTTTTACAATTTGAAAGCGAACATCTGATTGGTTGGGTAAATTAGCACCATTTTAAACGATACGAACGTTTATTGATTAACCCTGATTGTCCTTCTTATATCAGTATTCTAAATTAAATTACTATTCCTTTAATTCCCCTTTGTGTATGTACTGTGTGTTTCCTGGTATTTCATTTAGTTTAATATTGGTGATAGTTTCTTGTGTTTTAATGTGAGTGCAGTAGCAATTTTGGCTTTTGGGCCTTACAACACACTTAAAGGGCATACCTGCCCCAACCCCAAATTATACATCCAGCATTTCATTAAATGATTACTAACCAGAATATTTATGTTTAGTTATTTCCTTTCCTCCATTCTAACATATTAAGCTTTGCTCTTCCTCCATAAAGCCAATCAAGGCTATGACTTATGACATCAACAGCAATGATCACCTTTTTCCAAACAAAATTATCAAATAATTGCCTACAAATGCATGTTATGAATGTGGTAAAAACAATAGCATTGGGGGGCAGAAAAGTTACTTTTTTACAAGTGCTCTATATTACATAAAACGATTTTTTGTTAGAGGTTTTTTTTTTTTTTTGAGAAATAGTTTTCCAGGACATCTCAAAACTGGCAAACTTTTTTTTTTTAAATGAAGTTTACTTTTCCTGTTTGCCTCAATGTATCTTGATTTTTGATCTGTAAACTGACCAGAATTTAGTATAACGACTTTCATTTGGACTGACAATACTATTTTGTGCAGGCCGATTTTTCCACCAACCGAAAATCTTTTATAGAAGATCATTAAGTCGTAAAATATAGCCCACAGTGGGTAAGTACCATTATAAAGCAACATTGCTCCTTTATGATTACCCCCACATGTGCTATGAATCACCTGTGTCCAGTGACCACTTCTAGAAATATTGATTTGCGATACTGTATTGCCAACTGCATCATGGTTTTGCTTTTCCTATATTTGTATTATTTTAGGGTTCAATGCCAGATACTCTTTCTTTGATAAAAAACTAATATTTTTTTGGTCTATGTACCCTGAAGATTGCTTCCTTTTTACATTTGTCACGGATATCAAACCTCCAGCCCGCAGGGTGGTGATAAATTGAATATATTATTCTAACAGTGGGGAGCTTTAATTCAAATTTAAAACATCCACAATCGCCATACAGTTTTTTTGATTGTATCTCTCTCATAATGAATTATTCCATGCTTAATGCTGGGATTCTGTATTAGGCCCAGGAGAGGGTTGTAGGGAATACAAATCGGGCTTGTATTTAGTGTTTGTACGAGTTGTATTTGAAAGCCAGAAGCCAGCACTTTATACATCTGTACCACGTTCTTGGTTTTATTGTCAATACAATCCAGTTAGGCCTGCTTAACGAAGTAATTCCATATTCTTGCACTGTAATTGCTTCATTATATTCAGTTGAATTAGGAGTAAATTTTTTTTTTTGTTGATTACTTGCATAGGAAAGTACATTTAATGTTTACAGATTTTTGTCTGATTTACCGTGTATGCAATTTGTTTGTAAATTTACCATTGTGCTTTACACTTATACGGACACAGTAACCAATGGTTACAGCCGTAAAGCTGGGTATCCCCATCAATAATTCGACGACTACATTTGAGTGTAAATCTTCTCTTCGTTCGGGTCAATGTAATTTGATGTTTGTTGTGGCTGGTGACGTTCGTCCGAATCTGAAAACCGTGGCCACTTGTGTAATCCTCAATGGACTGCATGCGCAGTCCTGGCGAACTATCGGCCACGGGTACTTTTGCCGAACGTTTGGTCAGGCAGAAGGAGCCTTTGTGTGCAGATTTAGCACGAGATTACTTCTAGCATCTGCACCTCCTTAGTGCAATGTCTATACACCAGTTTTGATAGCTAGCATTAAAGGTCACACAATTGGCCTAAAAACCACTCACAAGTTTTTAAAACCCCCCCGAGCTCCAACCATAAAATTGATTCCCCAGATACCAGCGATGTTGGGCTCTGGTAATTTGTCAGAAAGGGGAAATTTACCTCAAGTCAAAGCAGCACACAATTCACAACGCTTGTGGCTCTGGGTTAAGTCAGAATCTGGGATTTCGTCACTCAAAGAGGTGAAAGTAGATAATTCCATTGATTTGCGTGATTTCTTAAGAACGGTAAACCCTATAACCGTGGGGATAGAGTGATGCGTCTGCATTAATCCTCCACAATAAGTTGATTTATAAAAGATTCCTATTGTCCATGCCTGAGATGAAGCTAAAATGCATTGAAAGCTGCATGTTCAATAAAATCACATTAATTCCAAGATGTTCTTTCCTTTTATTCCAGTGGCTAACCTGTAACAATTTTTATATCTCGAGTATAAACCAAGGTTTTTCAGGCTTTTAAAAAAAAGAGCCTGAAAACCGAACAGCCAGAGTACTTTCCTAGATACTCGGCTTCTCCAGCCCCTACACTGCCAGAGTACTTTCCTAGATACTCGCCTTCTCCAGCCCCTACACTGCCAGAGTACTTTCCTAGATACTCGTCTTCTCCAGCCCCTACACTGCCAGAGTACTTTCCTAGATACTCGTCTTCTCCAGCCCCTAAACTGACAGTACTTTCCTAGATACTCACCTTCTCCAGCCCCTACACTGCCCGAGTACTTTCCTAGATACTCGCCTTGGCGTTAGGAGTGTTTCAGTAAGCAGGTCCAAGGCACAAAGACTTACAGTGGGTGGAACGAAAACGACAGGTGCTATTGTACAGTACAGTTATGCACACTTTGAAAAGGGAGAACAAGTTGGTGAAGAACAGATACACAGGCTAGTCATGTACAGTAACACTTACCCTACAGTGGATAGATACAACAGGGCTATGGTACGTACAGTTACCTTACAGTGGTAAGATCACACGGGCTATTGTACAGTAAGTTCCCTACAGTGGTAAGATACACAGGGCTATGTACAGTACAGTTACCCTTACAGTGGTAAGATACACAGGGCTATTGTACAGTACATTACCCTTACAGTGGTAAGATACACAGGGCTAGGTATCTTACAGTTACCCTTACAGTGGTAAGATACACAGGGCTATGGTACGTACATTTACCCTTACAGTGTAAGATAACACAGGGCTATGTACAGTACAGTTACCCTTACAGCGGTAAGATACACAGGGCTATTGTACAGTACAGTTACCCTTACAGCGGTAAGATACACAGGGCTATTGTACAGTACAGGTTCCCTTACAGTGGTAAGATACACAGGGCTATTGTACAGTACAGTTACCCTTACAGTGGTAAGATACACAGGGCTATTGTACAGTACAGTTACCCTTACAGCGTAAGATATACAGGCTATTGTACAGTACAGTTACCCTTACAGCGGTAAGATATAACAGGGTCATGTTGGACAGTACAGTTACCCTTACAGTGGTAAGATACACAGGGCTTGTGTACAGTACAGTTACCCTTACAGCGTAAGAATACACAGGGCTATTGTACAGTACAGTTACCCTTACAGTGGTAGTTAACGACAGGGCTATGTACGGTACATTACCCTTAGTGGGTATGATACAGGCTATTGTACAGTACAGGTTCCCTTACAGTGGTAAGATACACAGGGCTATTGTACAGTACAGTTACCCTTACAGTGGTAAGATATACAGGGCTATTGTACAGTACAGTTACCCTTACAAGCGGTAAGATATACAGGGCTATGGTACAGTACAGTTACCCTTACAGCGGTAAGATATACAGGGCTATGGTACAGTACAGGTTCCCTTACAGTGGTAAGATATACAGGGCTATGGTACAGTACAGTTACCCTTACAGGTGTAGATATACACGGGCTATGGTACAGTACAGTTACCCTTACAGCGGTAAGATATACAGGGCTAGGGTACAGTACAGTTCCCTTACAGTGGTAGATATACAGGGCTATTGTACAGTACAGTTACCCTTACAGTGGTAAGATACACAGGGCTATTGTACAGTACAGTTACCCTTACAGCGGTAAGATATACAGGGCTATGGTAAGGGTAACTGTACTGTACAATAGCCCTGTATATCTTACCGCTGTAAGGGTAACTGTACTGTACCATAGCCCTGTATATCTTACCACTGTAAGGGAACCTGTACTGTACCCTTACAGTGGTAAGATATACAGGGCTATGGTACAGTACAGTTACCCTTACAGCGGTAAGATACACAGGGCTATGGTACAGTACAGTTACCCTTACAGTGGTAAGATACACAGGGCTATGGTACAGTACATTACCCTTACAGCGGTAAGTACCGGGCTATGGTACAGTAAGTTACCCTTACAGCGGTAAGATACACAGGGCTATGGTACAGTACAGTTACCCTTACAGTGGTAAGATACCAGGGCTTGGTCAGTACAGTTACCCTTACGATTAGGGTAATGAATATACCCAGGGGCTATGGGTACACGGTACGTTGACCAGCTTACAGGGAACAGCGGTAAGGAATGTACAGGGGGGCTATGTCGTACAAAGCGTTACAGCGGTGATACACATGGCTACTGGGTAGCAGTACTTTACCGCTTACAATTGGTAAGGATACACAGGGGCTATGGTACCCGTAGCGTTAAAGCCCTTGGGGGACAGAATGGATAAGAGTACGACAGGGGCATGGTATCAAGGGTACAGTTACCCTTAAGGGGGGGATAGCAGCGGTAGAATATAACACGGGGGCATGGGGGTCTCGAGTACAGTTAGCCGGCATACACAGGGGGCAATAGATAGGATACAAGTGCGAAAGCGGAGGGAAAAGAAGTTAAACAAAGCCAGGCTACAGGGGGTGGGGGTAAGTGGATGACACCGGGGAGGGGAGGAAGCTTGAGTGTACAGTAGCGGGGGAGGGGGGGATTAGGCCCCGGAGGAGGAGGCTAAAATAAAGGGACGAAAGGAACAAGGGGTAAGATATAGGCCAAACGGGTGCTAAGTGGTACGGTAGCAAGGAAGTAAGATTAACCCCACTTAACAGAGAAAACCGGAAAAAAAAGACAAGGGGGACAGAAAAGCGGAATAAGATAAACAACAGGCTAATGGTACAGATACTGGCTTCCGTCTAACAGATGCCGTAAAAAAAGGCAGAGGCAGGCAGTAGGTAGACGGGAGGGGTGCAATTGGGTAGGGCAATTAAAAACGGAGTTAAACCCAAACGATGGTGAAAAACAGGAAAGGGGTAAGGGGGGAAAGAAAAAAAAGGGGAGAAAAAGCTGATACCCAGGAGGGGGAGGGAATACAGAAAGAAGGAGAAGAGGGGGAGGAGTAAAGCGAGGGGGGGGGCTAAAGGAAAGGGAAGGGAGAAAAGAGAGGGGACGGCCACCTTTCCTCTTTAGGTCAACTGCAATTAACCGCGGGGGATTTCCCCACGAATAGGGATAACCGCTTTTTCGCAGGGTAGGGAAAGGACAGGGGGGGAGAGAGGGAAAAGAGAGGCAACTCCCCCTTTCTTTCCTTTCCTTTTTTTTTTTTGTTTCTCCCTCTTTTTCCACTTTTTTCTTCCCCCCCCTTTTTTTTTTCCTCTTCTTTTTCCTTTCTTTTCTTTGTTTTTTTCTTTGTCCTTTTCTCCCCTCCTCTCACTATTTCCCCTTTTTCCCCTCTCTTTCCCTTCCCCTCCCTCCTTTTCTTTCCCTTTCTTTCTCTTCTCCCTCTCCTTTTCTTTTTTTTTTTTCTCTCCATCCTCTTTCCATTTTTCCTTTTTCATTTCCTCCCTCCTCTTTTTCTTTCTCTCTCCCTTTTCCTCTCCTTTTTCTTTCTCCCCCCTTCCCCCCCCTTTTCTCTTTCTTCTCCTTCTTTCTTCTTCCTTCCTGTTCCTTCTTCCCTTCCCCCCTCCTTCCTCTTCTTGCTTTTTTTCTTCCCCTCTTCTTCCTCTTCCCTTCTCTCTTTTGCTCTTTTCTCCTTTCCCTTGTTGTCCTTCCCCCATTTTCTCTCTCCTTCCCCCCCGCTTCTCCCCTTAATCCCCCCCCCCCCTCTTCTCGCCTCTCTCCTGTCTTCCTCTTTTCTTGTCTTTTTCCCCCCCCCCCCCCCCTCCTTCCTCTACTTTTCCTTCCCCCCCTCCCCCCCTCGCTTCTCTTCTCTCTCCTTTTCCTCCCTCCTCCTCCTATTCCCCCTCCCCTTTCTTTTCCCCCCCGCCCTTCTGGGTTCCCCCCTATTCTCTTCCCTCTTCCCGCTCCCTCCCACATCAGTTGTAATCGCGATATCTCAGCAATCACGACATACCTGC
Organism: Hymenochirus boettgeri; assembly: GCA_019447015.1. Taxonomy (NCBI): domain Eukaryota; kingdom Metazoa; phylum Chordata; class Amphibia; order Anura; family Pipidae; genus Hymenochirus; species Hymenochirus boettgeri. The sequence continues at coordinate 73,285,997 of CM033476.1, read as the reverse complement.
TCAGGTCCTGACCCTTCTTACAACTCATTAGGCAATGCATAAAAGGCTATGTAACGAGGAAACCATGTACATGGTAAAGACACAATTTTCGTGGCTGATATAGAGTTAGTACCAACCTTACTTATACTGTTTTTGGTTGGAGGGGGTTTGCCTCAAATTAATATGAATTTTGGTTTGGGGGGTGGAAGATACTCTTTAAAACTATAAATTTTTGCTGGTATCCAACTATAAGCATACTCTAGAGATCCTCGCCTTCTTCTGCCCCTTAGCACTGCCTAGTACTTTCCTAGATACTCGGCTTCTCCAAGCCCCCTAAACTGACGAGTCTTTCCTAGATACTCCAAACTAAAACAGATCACACTCACCCACCCTCCCCACTCAACTAAACTCAAAACAACTCAAACAAAACCTCAACAACTCAATCTCTCAACGTCACAAAACCTTCTTTTCCAGCCCCTACACTGACCCGAGTACTTTCCTAGATACTGCATTCTCCAGCCCCTACAACTGCCCGAGTGACTTTCCTAGATACCTCTTCCTCTCCATCCCCTACACGTGCCCCAGTACTTTCCTAGATTCGCATTCTCCAGCCCCTACACTGCCCGAGACTTTTCCTAGAAAAATACCTGCCCCTTCTCCAGCCCCACACTGCCAGAGTACTTTCCTAGATACTCGCCTTCCTCCACCAATCCTTCACATCTCCACCAACACATCGCCAACACATCTCCACTCCACCATCTCACATCTCCATCCCACTCCAATCTCCACTCCACCTCCATCCGCCACACATCTCCAATCCCACATCTCCAGGTCTTCTTCTCCATCTCCCAAACTCCACAACTCCAGTCTCCATCTCTCCACTCCATCCCTCCCAATCTCCACATCTCCACATCTCCATCCAAACTCCCACTCCAACTCCACAAAATATCTCCATCTCCAAACAAAACTCTCCACAATCTCCTCCACACACTCTCCACAAATCTCCCAGTCTCCTCCATCTCACCACAACTCCAATCTCCATCCACCAACACAACACACTCCACTCCAATCTCCAAACAATACTTCCATCCCCACAATCACATCCACAAAAAACCCACTCCAGAAACCACACACATCTCCTCTCCAATCTCTCCCACCAATCTCCAAAATCCACCAATCTCCAACACAACTCCAAAAAAAATCCACATCCACACTCCAACACTCCCCCCCCAAATCTCCAAAAAAAATCTCCAACAAAAAACAATCTCCACAACAAACCATCCCATTCTACAAACACTCCAACTCCCTTCTCCAAAAATCTCCACAAAATACTCGCCTTCTCCACTCCAAAATCCTCCCAACATCATTCTCCAACACAAACTCCAAAAGCCACAGAAGAGACAGCCTCCAGTCCTCCAGCAACTCAACCACCACAAAAGGACCAAATCCAGAAAGAAGAAAAAAAACAAAATCTTCCAAAAAACAGAAGTCCCACAAACCGAAAAATCCACTCCAGAGAAACGAAAGAATCCTCCAGAAAGACAAACCAGTTTCCTCGCAAAGTCCATCCCTTCCAGCGCAAGCCCCCCCCTACACTGCTGCCAGAGTAACTTCCTAATCCGCGGCTTCTCCATCCCTACACTGCAGAGTACTTTCCTCCTAGATACTACTCGCCCTTCCTCCATCCAGCCCCTACACTGCCAAGTACTTTCCTAGATAATCCCCCTCCTCCAGCCCTACAACTGCCAGAGTAACTTTCCCTAGATACTCTCTCTCCGCCCCTACACTGCCAGAGTACTTTCTGATACTCGTCTTCTCCAGCCCTACACTGCCAGAGTACTTTCCTAGATACTCGTCTTCTCCAGCCCCTAAACTGACAGAGTACTTTCAGCCTAGATACTCCCTTCTCCAGCCCCTACACTGCCCGAAAAAAAGGTACTTTCCTGCTACTCGCCTTCTTCAGCCCCTACACTGCCCGAGACTTCTTCTCCAGCCCCTACACTGCCTGAGTACTTTCCTAGATACTCGCCTTCTCCAGCCCCTACACTGCCAGACCCGAGTACTTTCCTAGATACTCGCCTTCTCCAGCCCCTACACTGCCTGAGTACTTTCCTAGATACTCGCCTTCTTGGCATGGATTTTTTTTGGTTCACAGATTTGTAACTTGTATGTAAACATTTGTGAAGATACTGGTGGCTTAGTTTCTGGTGTTTATTCCTGTAAACGCACATCAGTAACATTGTGAACATATTTTCAAGGAAAGATAAATAAGGTTTAGTACCATTCTGTCTATTAGCAGTCCTTGCTTTTGTTTTATAGAGAGGGGTTTGATCGCAATCACTTGTGTATGATTGCTCAGTATCTAACATCCCCACCTTTCCTTCTGCTCCTTATGGATGTCCTGCAGGGCCTGATGAAAGTCCAAAAGAATGAAGAGTATGTCTGTGTGTATTCCATATCTGCCTCTTCCTGCTCCTTTGATGGGATACTGGCATTCACAGTGGAGCTCTCCCCCTTCCCTCTGGATCTCTCAGCTAGCTGCATTGGTCCTTTCTTTTTAAAAAAAACCCCAAATACTTCATATAGGTAAGGCAACCCTCCCACTCTATATGCTATAGTTTAAAACATCTTACTCAGCCCCTAATGTTTTTTCACAACCTTATTCCCTCGCGTCCCTCTGCTGACCGACCAGCCACATCAGTGACTCGGCTGATTCTCAGCCAATCACAGCATAGCTGCTGGTCCGGCCACTTCTTCTCTTGCATGCAGAAAAGGCTATTACGAGGAAACCATGGCTTGTAAATACATTTTCGGGGCTGAATAGATGTTTTCAACCTACTGTTTTGGGTTGAGGGGGGGTTTGCCTCAAATATATGATTATGGTTTGGGGGTGGAGATCTCTTAAACAACATAAATTTTTGCTGTAGCCAACTATAGCATACTCATAGATACTCGCCTTCTTCTGCCCCTACACTCGCCAAGTACTTCCTAGAACTCGCCTAGCCTATGACATCTTTCTAGATACTCACCTTCTCCAGCCCCTACTGCCCGAGTACTTTCCAGATACTCCATCTCCTCCAGCCCTACACTGCCCGAGTACTTTCCTAAGATACTCGCCTTCTCTCCAGCCCCTACACTGCCGCGAGTACTTTCCTAGATCCTCGCATTCTCCAGCCCCTACACTGCCCGAGTACTTTCCTAGATACTCCCCTTCTCCAGCCCCTACACTGCCAGAGTACTTTCCAGATACTCGCCTTCTCCCGCCCCTACACTGCCAAGTACTTTTCCTAGATACTCGGCTTCTCCACCCCCTACACTGCCAGAGTACTTTCCTAGATACTCCCCTTCTCCAGCCCTACACTGCCAGAGTACTTTCCTAGATAATCCCCTTCTCCAGCCCCTACACTCCGCAGTACTTTCTAGAACTCGCCTTCTCCAGCCCCCTACACTGCCAGAGTACTTCCTAGATACTCGTCTTCTCCAGCCCCTACACTGCCAGAGTACTTTCCTAGATACTCGTCTTCTCCAGCCCCTAAACTGCAGAGTACTTTCCTAATACTCACCTTCTCCAGCCCCTACACTGCCCCGAGTACTTTCCTAGTACTCGCCTTCTTCCGCCCTACCTGCCGAGTAACTTCCTGATACTCGCTTCTCCAGCCCCTACACTGCCGAGTACTTTCCTAGATACTCGCCTTCTCCGCCCTACACTGCCAGTACTTTCCTAGATACTCGCCTTCTCCAGCCCCTACACTGCCAGAGTACTTTCCTAGATACTCGGCTTCTCCAAGCCCCTACACACTGCAGAGTACTTTCCTAGATACTCGTCTTCTCCAGCCCCTACACTGCCAGAGTACTTTCAGATACTCGTCTTCCTCCACCCCTAAACTGACAGTACTTTCCTAGATACTCACCTTCTCCGCCCCTACACTGCCCGGATACTTTCCTAGATACCGCCTTCTCCACCCCTACACTGCCTGAGTACTTTCCTAGTACTCGCCTTCTCCAGCCCCTACACTGCCAGAGTACTTTTCCTAGATACTCTCTTCTCCAGCCCCTAATACGCCAGAGTGCTTTCTAGATACTCCCTTCTCCATCCCCTACACTACACAGAGTCTTTCCCTAGATACTCACCTTCTCAGCCCCTATACTGCTTTTCTAGATACTTCAACTAAATTTCATACCAGGGTTTTTAAATATAGGCCCTCGGTTTGAAATATTGGCGGTCATGCCAAAATAGCCACAACAATATTTTCAGCCCATTTGGTGAAAGAATAATATGAGACTGCAGATATTTCGGCTGGAAATCGGATAGTTGGGCTGAAATATCGCCTTGTGTTTATCTGTCTTAAGGTATGTCACACTGGAAATTTCGTTTTTTTAAATTGCCGTTAGTGAAAACTATAATTCATCCCAAACATCACTGTACCGTCCGTTTTTTGTTTATCTGCCCCCTATTTCTTTACGATATCCATTTTAAACATCTTACTTTTGCATTTCTGTAAGCAGTTTTGCTGTAACTGGAAGGGTTTGATATGGGTGTGCTGATACACTGTATGCAAGCATTGAACAGTTGGATGGGGGAAATAGTCAGATCAGTGGTCGAAGCCTGAACCAAAACAACTACTGTATTGAAGGCACTGCAGCTACCACACAACACCTACTTACATGTATTGTAAGTGCTACTTCATGTTATTTATATAGATTTAGATGCAAAGTCATTTTTTCAGTGTACATTGATTATATCATTAGGAGAAAAACAAAATGTTTACTTTAAAATGTTATATCCACTCCAGATATAAATCTATAGTTACCCATCCCATCCCCAAACAAGATGGTATCATAATTAACTACAGATGTACAGATTTCTATCTGGGGAAGTTTCTCTCCATGTACATGTTTCTCAGTACACAGCACGTCCATGACTAACTATAGGGCCTTTCTTTGCAGGAAAAGACCAGATTTCTTCTGACAGTGAGGTGAGTCTGTGACGTTACGGTCTGTAATAAAGGGAGATGTTTTCAAGGGTTGACGCACTCCCTACCTGTCAATGGTGGACATGGTTCCAGCCCTTTATAACCCCGACTCCTCTGGCTCTGCTTTCAACCAAAATGGAAGTTGAATGTCTTGAGTACAGTCATTACTCCCATTCTAAAATGCTCCAGTGGTTAGATTTAACATTCTCCCTATACTTTATATAAAGATTATGATCAAAGATGACAGAATCTTGCAGGTTTTGTCTGTCATCTTTGAAGGATTGGTGTGTACCCAACTTTTCTTCTTTCTATGTAAACAAAGCATTCGGTGGTTTAATAACCCCTCCTTCTCACCCTGGGTTGACGATTCTTAAAAAATTGGGGTTGTGTCAATAAATGTGCTTAGATTGTAAGCTCTTTAGGGTGGGCCTGATTGACTGTTCCATGTTAATTGTAAAGCACTGCAGAAGATGCTTGCGCTATATAAATCCACAATATAATAATGATTCTTATGAATATCATTAATACTGTGTCCTTTCAGTGATTTATTAAACTCTTATTTACTGCTACCCGACTGGTCCCAATTGCTCTTGCAGTCATCCTTATGCAGCATTAAATGGCTTCTCTCTCATTTATAGGAGCAGTACCATGATGTTTCTGAAGGTAAAGCTTACAGGAGGAAAGGAGAATAACCAACATGAAGTGTCCAGAGTGTGGAACTGAGTTTGAAGAGTTGGCAGTGTATCATGATCATATAGTGTCCTGACTTGGAATCAATGCGATATCTTAATTGGTTGTCCATAAGTGGCTTCTCATTACCCAGAAAGACTTATTGTATAGTTGGATGAGGAGGGTTGACACAGCTCAGGAGGATGTCATCAAATGAACATAGCCAGAAAAACATGTTTAATTTTGAACTGGCACAACTATTGTAAAATTTAGAATTAAACTGTTCTTTATATGGTAATTACACACTGAAAATGCATACTTTTGGCTTAGCACTTTCTTCCTCCTCACCACGGCACACTCCATGTCAGGTAGCAAATCAGCTAAAGGTACGAGAGTATGACCTAAACAGCTAGGTCCTACCTTCCTCACACTTGGGTTTGCCCTAGAATCCCTTATACCAGCACTCAACGTTAGGATTTTGTAGTGCAGGTTGGCTCTGCCTCCTCACATAGTTGTACTTCTTTAATGAAATAATCACTCTGCAAAAAGCATGTCTTCGCATTGGCCAGTCCGAAACAGTCCCAGGGCTTTGAGAGGGGGCAGTGACAGACCAGCCTATATTTTGTGGGTATCTTGGAGGACTGTCTGAGGATCTAGGGAACCTATGGTGAGGACCTAGTAGTTTTAGGTCCTTACCTTGTAGTTTAGTGTCTTGCCCCAGGGTACTTTTAGGGGATTGGGGTTGGTCAGGCTCTACTAACATTGTCCTTTTAGAGCATAATTCTAATATTAAGTCTGTTAACGTTTCATGCAATCAGGACTGCTATATTTTTTAATCTAAAATGCTAAAAAAATAATTGTCGGCGCTGCTTCTCTTCTTCCCAATATCCTCTGCTTCTGGTATCACCTCTTTTGACCATTTTTATTGATTTAAATTGAGCCTACACCCCCCCAGCAAAGAACCATGGAACATTAAGAGTTGGAGCTTCAAAAATGTTAATGGTTTTTAGGTTCTTTAGCATTCAGAACACCTATAGCAAATTTGCAGGGAGATTCATAAAAGTTTATCGTTTAAAATGGTGTAATTTTTCCACCATCAGATGTTATTGTAACATTTGAAAGCAACATCTGATTGGTTGTGTAAAATTAGCACCATTTTACGATAGAACTTTATTAATAACCCTGATTGTCCTTATTATATCAGTATTCTAAATTGAAATTACTATTCTTTAATTCCCCATTTGTGTATTTACTGTGTGTTTCCTGGTAGTTCATTTAGTTAGATTGGTGAATAGTTCTGTGTTTTAATGTGAGTGCAGTAGCAATTTGCTTTTGGGCCTTACAACACCTTAAGGGCATACCTCCAACCCCCAACTTATACATCCAGCAGTTCATTAAATGTTTACTAACCAGATATTTTATGTTTAGGTTATTTCCTCCATTCTAACGAGTAAGTTGCTTCTTCCTCCATAAAGCCAATCAAGGCTATGACTTATGACATCACAGCCAATGGATACCTTTTCCAGAACGAAATTATTAACTATTGGTACAAATGCATGTTTATGATGGATAAAAAATAGCAGTTGGGGGCAGGAAAAAAGTTACTTTTACAGTGCTCTAATTACCAAATAACAGATTTTTGTTAAAGGAGGTTTTTTTTTTTTTTGGATAAATAGTTTCCTCAGGACATCACAAACTGGCAAAACTTTTTTTTAAAATGAAGTTTAACTTTTCCATGTTGCCTAATGTATCTTGATTTTGATCTGTAACTGAAACCAGAATTTGTATACGACTTCATTTGGGCTGACAAGAACTATTGTGTGCAGGCAGAATTTTCCACCAAAACCGAAAATCTTTTATAAAGATCATTAAGTCTTAAATATACCCACATGTTAAGTAACCATGATAAAGCAACATTGCTCCTTTATGATTACGCCCCACAGTGTGCTATGAAATAACTGTGTCCATGACCAGCTTCTAGAATATTAGATTTGCGATACTGTATTGCCAACTGCATTCTGGTTTTGCTTTTCCTATATTTGTATTATTTTTAGGGTTCAATGCCAGATACTGCTTCTTATAAAAAAACCATTATTTTTTTGTCTGTACCTGAAGTTGCTTCTTTTTACATTTAGTCAAGGATATCAAACCTCCAGCCCGCAGGGTGGTGATAAATTAAATATTATTACTATCAGTGGGGAGCTGTAATTCAATTTAAACATCCACAATCTGCCAATACATTTTTTGATTTGTAGCTCTCTCATATGAATCTATTCACATGCTTAATGCTGGGGATATCTGTAGGCCAGGAAGGGTTGTGGGAATACAAATCAGGGCTTATTTATTTGTTGTACGAGTTGTCAATTTTGAAAGCCAGAAGCCAGCATTTTATACATCTCGTACCACGTTCCTTGGTTTTTATTGTAAATTACAATCCCAGTTTATTGCCTGCCTTAAGAAGTAGATTCCGCCAATTCTTGCACTGTAATTGGCTCTTAATATTCATTGAATTAGGAGTAATTTTTTGTTTTTGTTGATTAACTGCATAGGAAAGTACATTTAGTTTACAGAGTTTTGTCTGATGTTTACCTTGTATGCAATTTATGTTTGTAAATTTACCAGATGTGCTTTACACTTATACTCGCACATACATACAATGGTTACACCTTAAGCTGTATACAACATCCAATAATTCGGACCGACCTACATTTCAGTGTATCTCGGTCGGGTCAATGTATTGGAGGGTTTTGTGGGCTGTGACAGTTGTCCGAATCTGAAAACCGTGGCCAATTGTGTAATCCTCAATGACTGCATGCGCGTCATGGCGAACTTCGGCCCGGTTACTTTTGCCGAACGTTTGGTCGGGAAGAAGGAGCTTGTGTGCAGATTTAGCAAGAGATTACTTATAGCATCTGCACCTCCTTATCTGACTATACACCAGTTGATAGCTAGCATTAATCACACATGGGCTACAAACCTAATCACATTACCCGAGCTCCACACCATAAAAATGATTCTCCAGATACCAGCTCATTGGGGCTCTGGGTAAATTTGGCAGAAAAGGGGAAATTTACTCAGATCAGCAAGACACACATTCAGCATAACGCTTGTGGCTCTGGGTAAGTCAGATCTGGTATTTAGTCACTCAGAAAGAGGTGAAAGTAGATATTCATTGATTGCGTTGATTTCTAAAGTAACGGTAACCCTATAACCCGTGGGGATAGAGTGATGCGTCTCATTAATCTCACAAAATAAGTTGATTTATAAAAGATTCTTATTGTATCATGCCTGAGATGAACATAAAATGCATTGAAAGCTTGCATGTCACAATCATAATCACAATTAATTCCAAGATGTCTTTTCCTTTATCAGTGGCTAAACCCTGGTACAATTTATATCTCGAGTATAAACCAAGGTTTTCAGGCTTTAAAAAAAAGCCTGAAAACCGAACCTCGGTTTAATCTCGAGTCACACCACTTTCTCCTACCCTTGTCCGGCGGCCGCTCACTCCGCACCCTCTGCGCTTCTGGATGACATCACACTCGCGCCTCTCACTTCCCACACCAATATGACGTCATCCAAAGCGCAAGGATGCAGAGCGATGGCCGCCGGACAAGGTAGGAGAAGGCAATATACAGAGGAGTTAACACCATCCCCCTATACTTGCAAATAGGTTTTACCCCTATTTTTAGTATTGGGGACTGGTTAGCTCCTCGTATGTTGTTTTTAAAGTGGTCTACATTGGTGGCAGTGAGGTGTCACTGCAGATGTTGGAAACTATAATTCGGCAACTAAAATGCTGGGAGTTGTAGTTTCCAAACTCTTGAGTGGCAAGTGATGGGGTTTACTGTGTGAGAATTTACTCTACATTTAAAAGGGCAACTAACTCAAACATACGAATCAGAAGATACTATCTATTTAAGATTGCCTTCTGATTCTGTATTGTTTTGAGTCTTAGTTGTCCTTTAATGGACAGCAGGATTCCCATACAGTAATAGCCATACTGGATTTGGTTATTACTGTATGGGAATTCTGCGGTCCATTTCAAGGGCAACTAAAGCCTAAACAATACAGATCAGAAGTGTGTATTTCTACCCTCGGTTGATACTCGAGTCAATCACTTTACTACTCCCTTTTTCAGGTAAAATATACTCATGTCGTGTTTATATCCTCGGTGTATATGTATTATATAATACTGTTTTTTACCACTGGAAAAAAATTATATGCTGTTCTTAACTTAACATCTGTTCTTAATAAAACCAATAGTTAAGAACACATGTACTATTGCTGTTGCACCCTCCTTGGGCCCAGGCCCACCCAACACATTCTGCAAGAAGCACTTTTCCCCATTGGATATTGCCAGATTAAGGTGGGGCTGAGCTTAGACAATACAGGTGTCTTTTAAATAACCATTTCCCTGTCATTTTGATAACATACGGTAACTTTACATGTTTGCACCATACCAATGTGGTTGACCCCACTGGCAGCTTCAGAGATTACAGCACCGACAGGAAAGCTAACACTACTAGTGGTAAGGTTTCTTTTAAAGTGCATCAGCAGGCAAAAATCCTTTGAGTTATTCTTTGAGTTTAACCAATGTGTAAACAGTATTGATGTGACTACTACACAAATGTTGCCATCCTGCTCATGTATTGCTGTTCTCTGTGACCCATTACTGAGGCTGGGAGGGAAAAAAACTCAGATGCCAAGATGGCGACATTTGCTGCTAACATCTACATTACTGTTGCTTAGACAACTATGACTTAGCTGAGGCCACATTGTACTGTGACTCATGTGCACTTGCGATCACCCAGTGGAAAAAAAATGTGGAATGCATGCATGTTCAATAACTTGTCTGGAACCATCTTTGGCAATAGACCTTCAACAGCAAAATTAATGAATCAGTATGGGAACATTGTAGGAACATTAGGAGGTAAAACCTATACCCATGTACTATAACAATCCTGGGCTCACTCATATGGTATTCATATATATAGTTTATACACTTTCTTACTTAGAAAAAATGGTGGTCCAGGTGATACAACCCCAACCGTCGCTGATCAGCTTGCAACAAACAAACCACTAACAAGCCCTCATATGTGGTAAAAGTTTCCAGAGTGGACCCAGGTGCTGGTATACCCCCGGGTATATAATGGTAACAAGGGATCTGCACCATCCGACATCGCACAGGGAAGGAAAAAGCAACTGCAGTAATATGATCACACCAATTTTGTGTTATGCCCGATGCGTTTCGGACCCACTGGTCCTTTCCTATGAGTAAGGACTGGTGGGTTCCGATAATCACTTGATGTCATATTTACTCAGCTTGCTTTTCCTTCCTGTGCGATGTCGGATGGTGCGATCCCTGGTTACCTTATAAAACCTAGCCAGTGTTTTTAGATATTAGATGATTAGACAACTAAATTTTATTTAATATCTAATAAGTTTATGGCCAGTATAACAGTGGAGAAGAAATTCACTTGCTAGTGTTTAGAAAAACTTATATTGATGTATTTTATTTCCAAGTTTATATGGAAAGCTGGCATTGGGTTACTGGATTCCGGGACATTGCCACTTTTTCTCCCAAGTGAATTTTTATTTTGTTTCATTTTTCCATTGTGGAGGAGATGATGCTTTCTCTTGCATGATGTACCTTATGTGCCCATACAGATAGATGTTATATGATAGAACGAATTGTCTAATTCATCTAGGAAATGCATCACAAAATTATTCCAATGGGAAGGTCTCGAGATAAGACGGCTGCTTATAAATGTGGGAACTTTAGACATTAGATAGATTTGATTTAGTTTAGACGAAGTCTAATCTAGTTAGTGGTATACCTAGTTATGGCCAGCAAACGTCCATTTATCCCACGCGTGTGCTTTGGGCTCGGGGGTAGTTAGTCGTTCAAGAATCGGATGTGTGACAGCGCTTTAGTCAAAGAACAGCATGATGGAGCTGTCTGCTAAAATTACTGATCACCATTTACATTTTGTACTGCTGCTTTGTCTGTTCTTTTGTGTGGGCTCTGGCTTGCTTTGTTGTTTGTGTTCCAAGGTAGCTCAAATGCTCATTCTCTCTTGTAGCTCACTGTTGTTGACTCATCTGCCTTTATTTTTCGGCACCAACTCTTAGGCTGGCTACGTGAATCATCACCAGCATTAGGGCTGTGTTTTGACAGTGACTAGCACAGCCTGAAGAACATGCAAGCCGTGAATGAACATTCCGTGCGCTATGGCATATACTGTTTGAGGCTCAAGCAGGAGAGTACGTTACCCCTATACAGGGGTGAACACAGCTAATGGTACGTACAGTACCCTTACAGTGGTAAGATACCAGGGCTATGTACAGTACAGTTACCCTTACAGCGTAAGATAAACAGGGCTATTGTAAGTACAGTTACCCTTACAGCGTTAGATACACAGGGCTATGTACATTAATTTACCTCACGCGGTAAGATACACAGGGCTATGGTACAGTACGTTACCTTAACAGCGGTAAGATACACAGGGCTATGGTACAGTACAGTACTACCTCTTACAGCGGTAAGATACACAGGCTATGGTACAGTACAGTACCCTTACAGCGTAAGATACACAGGGCTATGGTACAGTACAGTACCCTTACAGTGGTAAGATCCACAGGGCTATGGTACAGTAACAGACAGTACCCTTACAGCGGTAAGATACACGGGCTATGGTACAGTAACAGTTACCTTACACGTGTAAGATCACACAGCTATGTACAGTACAGTTACCCTTACAGCGGTAAGATCACAGGCGTTGTACAGTACAGTTACCCTTACAGCGGTAAGATACACAGGGCTATGGTATGTACAGTTACCCTTACAGTGGTAAGATACACAGGGCTATGTACAGTACAGTTACCCTTACAGGTAAGATACACGGGCTATGTACAGTACAGTTACCCTTACAACGTAAGATACCAGGCTATTGTACAGTACAGTTCCCTTCCACGGTAAGATACACAGGGCTATGGTACAGTACAGTTACCCTTACAGCGGTAAGTACACAGGGCTATGGTACAGTAACAGTTACCTTTACAGCGGTAAGATACACAGGGCTATGGTACAGTACAGTTACCCTTACAGCGGTAAGATACACAGGGCTAGGGTACAGTACAGTTACCCTTACAGGCGTAAGATACACAGGGCTAGGTACAGTACAGTACCCTTACAGGGTAATACAGGAGCTATGTACAGTACAGTTACCCTTACAGCGGTAATATACACAGGGCTATGGTACAGTACAGTTCCCTTACAGCGGTAAGATACACAGGGCTATGGTAGCAGTAACAGTACCCTTACAGCGGTAGATAACAACAGGGCTATGGTACAGTACGTTACCTTTACAGCGGTAAGATACACAGGGGCTATGGTAAGTACAGTTACCCTTACAGCGTAAGATACACAGGGCTATGGTACAGTAACATTTACCCTTACAGCTAGTACACCAGGGCTATAGTACAGTACATTTTACCCTTACAGCGGTAAGATAACAGGCTATTGTTACAGTACGTTACCCTTACAGCGGTAAGATACACAGGGCTATGGTACAGTACAGTTACCCTTACAGTTAAGATACACAGGGCTATGGTACGTACAGTTACCCTTACAGCGGTAAGATACACAGGCTATGGTACGTACAGTTACCCTTACAGGGTAAGATACACAGGGCTATGTACAGTACAGTTACCCTTACAGCGGTAGATACACAGGGCTATGGTACAGTACAGTTACCCTTACAAGCGGTAAGATACACAGGGCTATGGTACAGTACATTACCCTTACAGCGGTAAGATACACAGGGCTATGGTACAGTACAGTTACCCTTACGCGGTAAATACACAGGGCTATGGTACAGTAACAGTTACCCTTACAGCGGTAAGATACACAGGGCTATGGTACAGTACAGTTACCCTTACAGTGGTAGATCACAGGCTATAAGTACAGTTACCCTTACAGCGGTAAGATACACAGGCTATGTACAGTAAGTTACCCTTACAGCGTAGATACAACAGGGCTATTGTACAGTAAGTTACCCTTACAGCGTTAAGATACACAGGGCTATGTAAGTACCATTACCCTTACAGTGGTAAGATACACAGGGCTATGGTACAGTACAGTTCCCTTACAGCGGTAAGATACACAGGGCTATGGTACAGTACAGTTACCCTTACAGCGGTAAGATACACAGGGCTATGGTACATACAGTTACCCTTACAGTGGTATATCACAGGGCTATGGTACAGTCAGTTACCTTACGCGGTAAGATACACAGGGCTATGGTACATTACATTTACCCTTACAGCGGTAGATACACAGGGCTATGGTACAGTACAGTTACCCCTTACAGCGGTAAGATACACAGGGCTATGGTACAGTACAGTTACCCTTACAATACAGCGGTAAATACACAGGGCTATGGTACAGTACAGTTACCCTTACAGCGTAAGATACACGGGCTATGGTACAGTACAGTTACCCTTACAGTGGTAAGATACACAGGGCTATGGTACAGTACAGTTACCCTTACAGCGGTAAGTACACAGTTGCTATGTTACAGTACAGTTACCCTTACAGTGGTAAGATACACAGGGCTATGTACAGTACAGTTACCCTTACAGTGGTAAGATACACAGGGCTATAGTACAGTACAGTTACCCTACAGCGGTAAGATACACAGGGCTATGGTACAGTACAGGTTCCTTACAGCGTAGACACAGGTCTATGGTACAGTACAGTTCCCTTACAGCGGTAAGATACACAGGCTATGGTACAGTACAGTTACCTTACAGCGGTAAATACACAGGGCTATGGTACAGTACAGTTACCCTTACAGCGGTAAGACACAGGGCTATTGTACAGTACAGTTACCCCTTACAGCGGTAAGATACACAGGGCTATTGTACAGTACATTACCCTTACAGTGTAAGATACACAAAGGGCTATGGTACAGTAAAGTTACCCTACAGTGGTAAGATACACAGGGCTATTGTACAGTACAGTTACCCTACGTGGTAAGATACACAGGGCTATTGTACAGTACATTACCCTTACGGGTAGAATACACAGGGCTATGGTACAGTACAGTTACCCTTACAGTGGTAAGATACACAGGGCTATGTACAGTACAGTTACCCTTACAGTGGTAAGATACACAGGGCTATTGTACAGTACACTTACCCTTACAGTGTAAGATAACCGGGCTATGTACGTACAGTTACCCTTACGTGGTAAGATACACAGGGCTATGGTACAGTACAGTTTCCTTACAGTGGTAAGATACACAGGGCTATTGTACAGTACAGTTACCCTTACAGTGGTAAGATACACAGGGCTATTGTACAGTACACTTCCCTTACAGTGGTAAGATACACAGGGCTATGGTACAGTACAGTTACCCTTACAGTGGTAAGATACACAGGGCTATGGTACAGTACAGTTACCCTTACAGTGGTAAGATATACAGGGCTATTGTACAGTACAGTTACCCTTACAGCGGTAAGATACACAGGGCTATTGTACAGTACAGGTTCCCTTACAGCGGTAAGATAACAGGGCTATGGTACAGTACAGTACCCTTACGTGGTAAGATACACAGGGCTATGTACAGTACAGTTACCTTACAGTGGTAAGATACACGGGCTATTGTACAGTCAGTTACCCTTACAGGGTAAGATATACAGGGCTATTGTACAGTACGTTACCCTTACAGCGGTAATATACAGGGCTATGTACTACAGTTACCCTTACAGTGTAAGATACACAGGGCATGTCAGTACAGTTCCCTTACAGCGGTAAGATACACAGGGCTTTGTCAGTACAGTTACCCTTACAGGGTAAGATACACAGGGCTATGGTACAGTACATTACCCTTACAGTGGTAAGATACACAGGGCTATTGACAGTACAGTTACCCTTACAGTGGTAAGATACACAGGGCTATGAGTACAGTTACCCTTACAGTGGTAAGATATACAGGGCTATTGTACAGTACAGTTCCCTTACAGCGGTAAATAACAGGGCTATGGTACGTACAGTTACCCTTACAGCGGTAAGATAACAGGGCTAGGTACAGTACAGTTCCCTTACAGTGGTAAGATAACAGGGCTATGGTACAGTACAGTTACCCTTACAGTGGTAAGATATACAGGCTATGGTACAGTAGTTCCCTTACAGCGGTAAATATACAGGGCTATGGTACAGTACAGTTCCCTTACAGTGGTAAGATACAGGCTTGTACGTACAGTTACCCTTACAGTGGTAAGATACACAGGGCTATGGTACAGTACAGTTACCCTTACAGCGGTAGATAACAGGGCATGTAGTCTGTACTGTACAGCTGTAACTACGCTGTAAGTAACGTACTTACCATGCTTATCTTACACGTAAGGAACCTGTACTGTACCCTTCAGTGGTAAGATATACAGGGCTATGGTACAGTACAGTTACCCTTACAGCGTTAAGATCCCCAGGGCTATGGTACGTACAGTTACCCTTACAGTGGTAAGATACACAGGGCTATGGTACAGTACAGTTACCCTTACAGCGGTAAGATACCCAGGGCTATGGTACAGTACAGTTACCCTTACAGCGGTAAGATACACAGGGCTATGGTACAGTACAGTTACCCTTACAGTGGTAAGATACACAGGGCTATGGTACAGTAACAGTTACCCTTACAGTGGTAAGATACACAGGGCTATGGTACAGTACAGTTACCCTTACAGCGGTAAGATATACAGGGCTATGGTACAGTACAGTTACCCTTACAGCGTAAGATACACGGGCTATGGTACAGTACGTTACCCTTACAGTGTAAGATACACAGGGCTATGGTACAGTACAGTTACCCTTACAGTGGTAAGATACACAGGGCTAGGTACAGTACAGTTACCCTTACAGCGGTAAGATATACAGGGCTATGGTCCAGTACAGTTACCCTTACAGCGGTAAGATACACAGGCTATGGTACAGTACAGTTACCCTTACAGTGGTAAGATACACAGGGCTATGGTACAGTACAGTTACCCTTACAGCGGTAAGATAACAGGCTATGGTACGTACATTTACCCTTACAGCGGTAAGATACACAGGGCTATGGTACACAGTACGTTACCCTTACAGTGGTAAGATAACAGGGCTATGGTACAGTACAGTTACCCGTACGCGGTAAGATACACAGGGCTATGGTACAGTCAGTTACCCTTACAGTGGTAAGATACACAGGTCTGGGCATGGAATGTTTTTTGGTTACAGATTTGTAACTTGTATGTAAACATTTGTGAAGATACTTGGGCTTAGTTCTTGGTGTTTATTCCTGTAAACGCACATCAGTGAACATTGTGAACATATTTTCAAGGAAAGATAAATAAGGTTTAGTACAGTCTGTCTATTAGCAGTCCTTGCTTTTGTTTATAGAGCAGGACGGGCAGTTTTAGTCAGCAGCACTTTGTAGTATATAGAAGTTGCCTCACTGTGTAGTGCTAAAACATCCCCACCTTTCTCTTCTGCTCCTTATGGATGTCCTGCAGGGCCTGATGAAAGTCCAAAAGAATGAAGAGTATGTCTGTGTGTATTCCATATCTGCCTCTTCCTGCTCCTTTGAGTGGATACTGGCATTCACAGTGGAGCTCTCCCCCTTCCCTCTGGATCTCTCAGCAGCTGCATTGGTCTTTCTTTTTAAAAAAAACCCCAAAATACTTCATATAAGGTAAGGCAACCCTCCCACTCTATATGCTAAGTTTAAAACATCTTACTCAGCCCCTAAATGTATTTGCACAACCTTATTCCCTCGCGTCCCTCTGCTGACCGACAGCCACATCAGTGATCGGCTGATTCTCAGCCAATCACAGACATAGCTGCTGGTCCGGCCCCTTCTTCTCTTGCATGCAGAAAAGGCTATGTACGAGGAAACCATGGCTGGTAAATACATTTTCGGGGCTGATATAGATGTTTTCAACCTACTGTTTTGGGTTGGAGGGGGGTTTGCCTCAAATTATATGAATTTTATGGTTTGGGGGTGGAGATACTCTTTAAACAACATAAATTTTGCTGTAAGCCAACTATAAGCATACTCTAGATACTCGCCTTCTTCTGCCCCTACACTGCCAGAGTACTTTCCTAGATACTCGTCTTCTCCAGCCCCTAAACTGACAGAGTACTTTCCTAGATACTCACCTTCTCCAGCCCCTACACTGCCCGAGTACTTTCCTAAGATACTCGCATTCTCCAGCCCCTACACTGCCGCGAGTACTTTCCTAGATCCTCCCTTCTCCAGCCCCTACACTGCCCGAGTACTTTCCTAGATACTCGCCTTCTCCAGCCCCTACACTGCCCGAGTACTTTCCTAATACTCCCCTTCTCCAGCCCCTACACTGCCAGATACTTTCCTAGATACTCGCCTTCTCCACCCCTACACTGCCAGAGTACTTTCCTAGATACTCGCTTTCTCCAGCCCCTACACTGCCAGAGTACTTTCCTAGATACTCCCTTCTCCAGCCCCTACACTGCCGAGTACTTTCCTAGATATCCCCTTCTCCAGCCCTACACTGCCAGAGTACTTTCCTAGATACTCGCCTTCTCCAGCCCCTACACTGCCAGAGTACTTTCCTAGATACTCTTCTCCAGCCCTACACTGCCAAGTACTTTCCTAGATACTCGTCTTCTCCAGCCCCTAAACTGACAGAGTACTTTCCTAGATACTCACCTTCTCCAGCCCCTACACTGCCCGAGTACTTTCCTAGATACTCGCCTTCTTCAGCCCCTACACTGCCAGTCATTTTCCTAGATACTCGCATTCTCCAGCCCCCAACTGCCTGAGTACTTCCTAGATACTCGCCTTCTCCAGCCCCACAACACTGCCGATACTTTCCTAGATCTCGCCTTCTCCAGCCCCTACACTGCCAGAGTACTTTCCTAGATACTCGCTTCTCCAGCCCCTACACTGCCAGAGTCTTTCCTAGATACTCGTCTTCTCCAGCCCTACACTGCAGAGTACTTTCCAGATACTCGTCTTCTCCAGCCCCCCCCCTAACTGACAGTACTTTCCTAGATACTCACCTTCTCCAGCCCCTACACTGCCCGAGTACTTTCCTAGATACTCGCCTTCTCCAGCCCCTACACTGCCTGAGTACTTTCCTAGATACTCGCCTTCTCCAGCCCCTACACTGCCAGAGTACTTTCCTAGATACTCGTCTTCTCCAGCCCCTATACTGCCAGAGTGCTTTCCTAGATACTCACCTTCTCCATCCCCTACACTACCAAGTACTTTCCTAGATACTCACCTTCTCCAGCCCCTATAGCTTTTCTAGATAATCAACTAAATTGCAATACCAAGGGTTTAAATATAGGCCCTCGGTTTGAAATATTGGCGGTCATGCCAAAATAGCCACAACCAATATTTCAGCCCAGTTTGATGAAAGAATATATGAGAACTGCAGATATTTCGGCTGGAAATCGGATAGTTGGGCTGAAATATCGCCTTGTTTACTAGCTTAAAGGGTATGTACACTGGAAATTCGTTTTTTTAAATTGCCCTTTAGTGGAACTATAACATCATAACCAACTATCACGTACCGTTTTTTGTTGTGATCTGCCCCCTATTTCTTTAGATATCCATTTACATCTCTACATTTTAGCATTTCTGTGAAGCAGTTTTGCTGTAACGGAAGGGTTTGATAATTGGTGTGCTGTACCCTGTATGCAGCATTGACAGTTGGTATGGGGGAAAATAGTCAATCAGTGGTCAAGCCTGAACAAAACAACTACTGTATTGAAGGCATGCAGCTACACACACACCTACTTACATGTATGTAAGTGCTACTTACATGTATTTATTTATAATTTAGATGCAAAGTCATTTTTTCAGTGTACATTGGATTATATAATTAATGAGAAAAACAAAAGTTACTTTAAATGGTATACCACTCCAATTAAATCTATAGTTACCATCCCAATCTCCCAAACAAGATCGGTATAATTACTACAGATGTACAGATTTCTATTCTGGGGAAGTTTCCTCTCCATGTACTGTTCTCAGTACAGCACGTCCATGACTAACTATACTGGCCTTCTATTGCAGGAAAAAGACCAGATTCTTCTGACAGGAGGTGAGTCTGTGACGTTACGGTCTGTAGAATAAAGGAGATGTTTTCAAGGGTTGACGCCACTCCCTACACTGTCAATGGTGGACATGGTTCCAGCCCTTTATAAACCGACTCCTCTGGCTCTGCTTTCAACCAAAATGGAAGTTTGAATGTCTTGAGTACATCATTACTCCCATTATAAATGCTCCATTGGTTAGATTTAACATTCTCCCTATACTTTATATAAAGATAATGATCAAAGATGACAGAATCTTGCAGGTTTTGTCTGTCATCTTTGAAGGTTGGGTGTACCCAACTTTTCTTTTTCTATTGTAAACAAAGCATTCGGTGGTTTAAATAACCCCTCCTTCTCACCACTGGGTTGAACGATTCTTAAAAAATTGGGGTTGTGTCAATAAATGTGCTTAGATTGTAAGCTCTTTAGGGTAGGGCCTGATGTGACTGTGTCCATGTAATTGTAAAGCACTGCAGAAGATGCTTGCGCTATATAAATCCACAATAATAATAATGATTTCTATGAATATCATTAATACTGTGTCCTTTCAGGGATTTATATAAACTCTTATTTACTGCTACCGACTGGTCCCAATTGCTCTTGCAGTCAGTCCTTATGCAGCATTAAATGGCTTCTCTCTCTCATTTATAGGAGCAGTACCATGATGTTTCTGAAGGTAACAGCTTACAGGAGGAAAGGAGAATAACCAACATGAAGTGTCCGAGTGTGGAACTGAGTTTGAAGATTTGCAGGTGTATCATGATCATATGATGTGTCATGACTTGGAATCAATGCCGATATCTTAATTGGTTTTCCAATAAGTGGCTTCTCATTACCCAGAATTATTGTATAGTTGTGATGAGGATGGTTGACACAGCTCAGGAGGATTGTCATCCAAATGAACATAGCCAGAAAAAACATGTTTAATTTTGAACTGGAAACTACTTATTGTAAAATTTAGAATGTAACTGTTCTATTTATATGGTAATATACAGCACTGAAAATGCATACTTTTGGCTTAGCAACTTTCTTCCTTCCTCACCACTGCCCACTCCATGTCAGGTAGCAATCAGCTAAAGGTACGAGAGTATGACCTAACACGCTAGGTCCTATCCTTCCTCACACTTGGGTTTGCCCTAGATCCCTTATACCAGCACTCCAACGTTAGGATTGTAGTGCAGGTCTGGCTCTGCCTCCTCACATAGATTGGTACTTCTTTAATGAAAATATGCACTCTGCAAAAAGCATGTCTTCCATTGGCCAGTCCAGAAACAGTCCCAGGCTTTGAGAGGGGGCAGTGACAGACCAGGCCAAATTGTATCATTGGAGGACTGGTCTGAGGGATCTAGGAAAACCTGAGGGTGAGGACCTAGTAGTTTAGGTCCTTACCTTGTAGTTTAGGTCCTTGCCCAGGTACTTTTAGGGGATTGGGGTTGGTCAGGCTCTACTACAGTTGTCCTTTTGAGCATAAATCTAATAATTAGTCTATTTAACGTTTTCATGCTCAGGACTGCTATATTTTTTAATCTAAAATTGCTAAAATAATTTGTCGGCTCTGCTTCTCTTCTTCCCAATATCCTCTGCTTCTGTATCACCTCTGTTTGACCATTTTTATTGATTTAAATTGAGCCTACACCCCCAGCAGCAAAGAACCATGGGAAACATTAAGAGTTGGAGCTTCAAAAATGTTATGGTTTTTAGGTGTTCTTTAGCATTCAGAACACATAGCAAATTTGCAGGAGATTCAATAAAAGTTCTTATCGTTTAAAATGGTGCTAATTTTGCCCCCCATCAGATTTTTATTATTTGAAAGCGAACATCTGATTGGTTGGGGTAAAATTAGCACCATTTAAACGATAAGAACTTTTATTGAATAACCCTGATTGTCCTTATTATATCAGTATTCTAAATTGAAATTACTATTCTTTAATTCCCCTTGTGTAATTTACTGTGTGTTTCCTGGTATTTCATTTAGTTTAGATTGGTAATAGTTCTTGTGTTTTAATGTGAGTGCAGTAGCAATTTGCTTTTGGGCCTTACAACACACTTAAAGGGCATACCTGCCCCAACCCCAACTTATACATCCAGCAGTTCATTAAATGCATTACTAACCAGATATTTATGTTTAGTTATTTCCTCCATTCTAACAGAGTAAGCTTGCTTCTTCCTCCATAAAGCCAATCAAGGCTATGACTTATGACATCACACACAATGTATACCTTTTCCAGAACAAAATTATTAAATAATTGGCTACAAATGCATGTTATGATGTGGATAAAAAAATAGCAGTTGGGGGCAGGAAAAAGTTACGTTTTACAGTGCTCTATATTACCAATAAAACAGATTTTTGTTAAAGGAGGTTTTTTTTTTTTTTGGATAAATAGTTTCCAGACACTCAAAAACTGGCAAAACTTTTTTTTTAATGAAGTTTACTTTTCCTGTTTGCCTAATGTATCTTGATTTGATCTGTAACTGAACCAGAATTTGTATACGACTTTCATTTGGACTGACAAGACTATTGTGTGCAGGCAGAATTTTCCACCAAACCGAAAATCTTTTATAAGATCATTAAGTCTTAAATATAGCCACAGTGTTAAGTAACCATGATAAAGCAACATTGCTCCTTTATGATTACGCCCCACAGTGTGCTATGAATAACTGTGTCCAGTGACCAGCTTCTAGAATATTAGATTTGCGATACTGTATTGCCATCATCATGGTTTTGCTTTTCCTATATTTGTAGTATTTTTAGGGTTCAATGCCAGATACTGCTTCTTGATAAAAAAACTAATTATTTTTTTTGTCTAGTACCTGAAGTTGCTTCTTTTTACATTTATGTCAAGGATATCAAACCTCCAGCCCGCAGGGTGGTGATAAATTGAATATTATTATTCTACTACCAGTGGGGAGCTGTAATTCAAATTTAAACATCACAATCTGCAATACAGTTTTTGATTTGTACTCTACTCTTATGATATCTATTCACATGCTTAATGCTGGGATATCTGTAGGCCAGGAAGGGTTGTGGGAATACAAATCAGGGGCTTATTTATTGTTGTACGAGTTGTAATTTGAAAGCCAGAAGCCAGCACTTTATACATCTCGTACCACGTTCCTTGGTTTTATTGTAATTACAATCCCATTTATTGCCTGCCTTAAAGAAGTAGATTCCAGATTCTTGCACTGTAATTGGCTTCATTAATATTCAGTTGAATTAGGAGTAATTTTTTGTTTTGTTGATTAACTTGCATAGGAAAGTACATTTAATGTTTACAGAGTTTTGTCTGATGTTTACCTTGTATGCAATTTTGTTTGTAAATTTACCAGATTGTGCTTTACACTTATACTGACACAGTACAATGGTTACAGCCTTAAGCTGGGTATACACCATCCAATAATTCGGACCGACCTACATTTCAGTGTATCTTCGGTCGGGTCAATGTATTGGAGGGTTTGTGTGGCTGTGACAGTTCGTCCGAATCTGAAAACCGTGGCCAATTGTGTAATCCTCAATGGACTGCATGCGCAGTCATGGCGAACTATCGGCCACGGTTACTTTTGCCGAACGTTTGGTCAGGAAGAAGGAGCTTGTGTGCAGATTTAGCAAGAGATTACTTATAGCATCTGCACCTCCTTTATGCATGACTATACACCAGTTGATAGCTAGCATTAAAGTCACACATGGGCTAAAACCTAATCACAAGTTACCCAGAGCTCCAACCATAAAAATTGATTCTCCCAGATACCAGCGATTGGGGCTCTGGGTAAATTTGGCAGAAAGGGGAAATTTACTCAGATCAGCACAACAATTCGCATAACGCTTGTGGCTCTGGGTAAGTCAGATCTGGATTTAGTCACTCAGAAAGAGGTGAAAAGTAGATAATTCATTGATTGCGTGATTTCTTAAAGTAACGGTAACCCTATAACCCGTGGGGATAGAGTGATGCGTCTGCATTAATCTCCACAAATAAGTTGATTTATAAAGATTCATTATTGTATCATGCCTGAGATGAAGCATAAAATGCATTGAAAGCTGCAATGTCAATCAATAAAATCACATTAATTCCAAGATGTCTTTTCCTTTTATCAGTGGCTAACCTGGTACAATTTATATCTCGGTATAAACCAAGGTTTTCAGCTTTAAAAAAAAGCCTGAAACCGAACCTCGGTTTATACTCGAGTCAACCACTTTCTCCTACCTTGTCCGGGCCGCCGCTCACTCCGCACCCTCTGCGCTTCTGGATGACATCACTACTCGGCGCCTCTCACTTCCGCACCGAATAGGACGTCATCCAGAAGCGCAGAGGATGCAGAGCGAATGGCCGCCGGACAAGGTAGGAGAAGGCAATATACAGAGGAGTTAACACCAGTCCCCTATACTTGCAAATAGGTTTTACCCCTATTTGTAGTATTGGGCCTGGTTAGCTCCTCTGTATTGTTTGTAAAGTGGTCTACATGTGGTGCAGTGAGGTGGTCACTGCAGATGTTTGGAAACTAAATTCGCACACTAAGCATGCTGGGAGTTGTAGTTTCAAACATCTGGAGTGGCAATGAATTGGGGGTTACTGTGTGAGATTTACTCTACATTTAAGGGCAACTATCAAACACATACAGAATCAGGAAGATACTATCTATTTAAGATTGCCTTCTGATTCTGTATTGTTTTGAGTCTTTAGTTGTCCTTTAAATGGACAGCAGGATTCCCATACAGTAATAGCCATACTGGATTTGTGTTATTACTGTATGGGAATTCTGCTGTCCATTTTCAAGGGCAACTAAAGCCTCAACAATACAGAATCAAAGTGGTAATTTCTACCCCGGTTGATACTCGAGTCAATCACTTTACTCCCTTTTTCAGGTAAAAATATACTCATGTCGGTTTATACTCGAGTGTATATGTGAATTTATAATACTGTTTTTTACAACTGGAAAAAAATTAATTGCTGTTCTTAACTTAACAGCTGTTCTTTAATTAAACCAATAGTTAAAGAACAAATGTACTATTGCTGTTGCACCCTCCTTGTGGCCCAGGGCCCACCCAACACATTCTGCAAGAAGCACTTTTTCCCATTGGATATATGCCAGATTAAGTGGGGGCTGAGCTTAACAATACAGGTGTCTTTTAATAACATGTCCCTGTCAGTTTTGATAACATACGGTACATTTACATGTTGCACATACCAATGTGTTGACCCCTCGGCAGCTTCAGAGATTACAAGCACCGACAAGGAAAAGCTAACACTACTAGTGGTAAGGTTTCTTTTAAAGTGATCAGGGCAAAATACATTTGAGTTAATTCTTTGAGTATTACCAATGTGTAAACAGTAGTGATGTGACTACTAACAAATGTTGCCATCCTGCTCATGTATTGCTGTTCTCTGTGACCATTACTGAGGCTGGGAGGGAAAAAACTCAGATGCCAAGATGGCGACATTGCTGCTAACAATCTACATTACTGTTGCTTAGACAACTATGACTTAGGCTGAGGCCACATTGTACTGTGTCTCATGTGCACTTGCGATCACCCATTGGAAAAAAAATGTGGAATGCATGCATGTTCATATAACTGTCTGGACCATCATTTTTGCAATAGACCTTCACAGCAAAAATTAATGAATCAGTATGGGACACATTGTAGGAACATTAGGAGGTAAACCTATACCCATGTACTAGAACAATCCTGGCTCACTCCATATGGTATTCACATATATATAGTTTATACACATTTCTACTTAGAAAAAATGGTGGTCCGTGGTGATACAACCCCGGAACCGTCGCCTGATCAGCTGTGCACAAACACCACTAACAAGCCTCATATGTGGTAAGTTTACCAGAGTGCCCGCCAGGCTGGTATCCCAGGGTATATAGGGTAATAGGTCAAGGCAGACTTGCACCATCCGACATCGCACAGGAAGGAAAAAGCAAGCTGCAGTAAATATGATCACCAAAGTTTGTGTTATGCCCGATGCGTTTCGGACCCACTGGTCCTTTCCTATATTAAGACTGGTGGGTCCGATACACTTGATGGTCATATTTACTGCAGCTTGCTTTTCCTTCCTGTGCGATTCGGATGGTGCGGATCCCTGGTTACCTTATAAACCTATAGCCAGTGTTTTTAGATATTAGATGATTAGACAACTAAATTTTATTTAATATCTAATAATTGTATGGCCAGTATAACGTGGAAAGAAAATTACTTGCTAGTGATTTAGAAAACGTTCATATGTTGTATTTTTTTTCCAAGTTATATGGAAAAGCTGGCATTGGGTTACTGGATTCCGGGACTACGCAGCACTTTTCTCCCAAGTGAATTTTTATTTTTTTTCATTTTCCATTGTGGAGGAGATGATGCTTTCTCTTGCATGGTACCTTATGTGCCCATACAGATAGATGTTATATGAATAGACGAATGTCTAATTCATCTAGGAAATGCATCACAATTATCCAGATGGGAAGTTCGTTCTAAGATAAGAACGGCTGCTTATAAAATGTGGACTTTAGACATTAGATAGATTTGATTTAGTTATAGACAAAGTCTAATCTAGTTAGTGTATACCTAGTGTATGGCCAGCAAACGTCCATTTATCCCACGCGAGTGCTTTGGGCTCGGGGGTAGTTAGTCGTTCAAAGAATCGGATGTGTGTACAGGCCTTTAGTCAAGAGCAACAGCAGATAGGAGCTGTCTGCTAAAATTACTGATCACATTTACATTTTGTACTGGCTGCTTTGTCTGTTCTTTTGTGTGGGCTCTTGGCTTGCTTTGTTGTTTGTGTTCCAAGGTAGCTCAAATGCTCACTTCTCCTGTAGCTCACATGTTGTTGACTCACTGCCTTTATTTTCTGCACACAAACTCTTAGTGCGGCTTCTCAACAGCCTTGGCTCACTATGCACAGCAGCTCTTTGTTCCCTACATGATTTTTTTGGACCAGATGCCGAGCAAGTTGGGGCAGCAAAGTATTCCTCTTCCCATGTCTTTTAACATGACCATTTTTTGCGGACAAGGGAGGTTTTGTATGTACAGATTGCTCCTCAGAGTTCTGGAGAGTAATAAAATGCATCCATTTTACTAAACGACCTTGAAACCCTCCTTACTTTTCTGTTTTAATACTTTAACGCAGTTCTTCATTTTTTGTATTCTGAACTTTTGTTGCTTGGCAACCCTCTGCAGGTTTCTTATTTTTCTTGCGTAGTTCCGCCATAACTGGACACATGTCTGTGCTTTCTGATGAATAGGTTGGATCAATGTGATCTTCAGAGATACCACTCTATTTCATCGTTTGGATCCTCTGTTTCCTTCCTTGTCCACATCTAGTGGTTCTTCAGCAAAGTTTATTTGAATATTGCCAACCTGAATGTTCATTTGGTATTTAAATAATGGAATCTAGAAGGAGTACATTCAGTTACATTAAAGGAGCCAATGTCCAAGTCACTTAATAGGATCTGTTCACACTATGGATGCAGACTAAAGCTGCCGTACGCAACCTGCCAAAAGATTAAAAAACAATTACATTAAAGGACAACAATATAAAAAAAAATACATTACCCCGATTACATGTCCACTCTTCCAGCTGCTGAAATCACTGACTCACATTTACATTCATGCTGCCCTCCTTTAGATATCAAACAGCAAAGATGAGTGCTAAAAGCCCGCCTCCTAGACGGCCCAGGGCCATGGTTAACATAACACTTGTCATTGGCTGGTTGGAATGTCTGTTACAACTTCTCTCCTCCTCCTCTGTCAGTCAAACAAACTTGAAATGTTTCTGTTAGGATACAGCCTACATTATCAAGCTGATCAAGGGTGGATGGAGGAGTGTTTTCTCGCATGCTAGCTGTGAGTGACAGTTAAGGCAGACAGAATGGTTATGCCCCCTTCACAGCATGGCTAATTGAAGGCTAATTAAAGCGAGAGAGGCTTGAAATCGGGGAAAAATGAATGGGGAGGCTGCATACCTTTACTCTTTTTAAAGCAATTAAAAAAAATGCATTGAGGCAATAGTTTATCCTTAAATACAGGATTGTGACTATATAGGTTTATGTATTTAACATGAAAAAATAAAGAGCATACTTGATATATTTTTAAGAAAATTGTACTCACCCACATACACACACATCTGAATAGTACCCAGGGTGAAGACCTAAACACTAGTTTTATCTTACATGAAGTTTCCCTCACCTTTCCTGGACCCTTTCTGCCGTCTCTGCAGATGTAGCCAATGGGAAGGCATTCTTTGCAAGAAGCAATTCTTCCCATTTGTTCAGATCATGGACTGACAGTAGCGATCGACAAATAAAACTTCATGTAGTATGACTGATATCGTTAAGGTAACTCGGATGATACTATTTAGGTGTGGGCAGCACATAAGTTGCAAGTATAATTGTCCTTTAAGCCTCTTTGTGCTGAACTATTCCAACAAATCGGATATACTAACATTTAACTAATGCATCCTGTGTGCATTTATATGAAACAGACAGTTCACCAGGCCCTGCTACCGCACTGAGCAGAAAGAGAGCTCATACTTTCCTTTTAGTCAAAGGGAGGCACACTTTCAGTCTCTCCCAGCGTAAAACAGTCAGAGGTGGGAGCTTTATTCCATGTTTAGAAAATTGTGTGTACGAAACAGAAGCAGTCAGTTTGGTAAACTCTACTACTGTCCTTGGAATGTTTTCTAAGTTCCTGTAGGCAACATATAGTGAATAAATTGCATGGGAGCAACAGTGAAACATTTTAAAAAAATCACTCGGCTACCTAGCCAAGTATTTTTATAAGTAATATGCTACTGTTGCTCCAGAATAAATTCCAAATCCTTAGTAATATATACATATTACATTATTCTTGCTGCTCAGATGCTAATAATTTCATGTGGTTGTTGTTGATAGCTACAATTCTGCAGGAATACCGACAATTGTAGTTTCAAACATCTGGAAGGTCAAGGTTGGACATCCTTATGCCCAAAATACCTTGATAGCGACAAATAGTTTATGTTGCCATACGTGGAATGATTACAATCATTGATGATGGGATATCCTAATCTCAGAAAAAAACAGAACTTGTGTCGTAAATCTGTCCAATAATTTCTTGCTTGTGAATTTAAAATTGTGCTACTAGTTGGCTTTAGAACAGTTATTCTAAAAGATTGTTACTTTTCCTATTAAGGACAAATCAAACAGGTCATAACCTGTATGCATCAACAGAATCTCCAGTGTTTCCCCCTCGAACTTCAAGTAAATCATCAAATTAAAGGAATAGTTTCACTGCAACAGTATTGAAGCCAGGGAGGTTAAGAGCTATCCTTACTAAATCTTACCTTTCACGCGATCCAGCGGGGCCGCTCTGAAATTCCCTATCTACTTCCTCCTGCTTCTGTTAAACTATAACGCGCATTATCGGGCATGCGCGTAAAGGTAACAGAGCAGGAAGCAGTCGGGAACTGTCAGAGCGGCCCGCGTTGATTGAAGAATGGGAGGTAAGGGATAGCTCCTTAACCTCCATGGCTTCAATCAATGTAGAAAGGGATAGTTCACTTTGCAGTGAACTATTCCTTTAAAGGTGATTCTAGACGCTTGGTACTGCTCAAGCCAAGATGTGCTTTTATTCAGAACGACATGCACAATATGTTTGGGGTGAACCCCAAGCACTTTATAAATTGTTTCACCGGAAGCATGTTGGCATGTCTTTATGAATAAAGGCACATTCTGGCAGTACTAACATCCAGAATATATCTCCTATTAAAGGACAACTAAAGCAAATACCCTGAATGAATGTTATAATTGGTAACCGATAAATGTATTTTTTGTAAGGTTTTTGCATTTTTTTGTGAGTAGCAAGTGGTTTTCTGACTGCTCAATGTTTAAATTGGAAAGATCATGGGCTTACCAGCTGTGCATTGGAGATAAGGATGGGTCTAGGAACAGAAGAAAAAAAAGCCAGAAGCTTCATGGTGTCCATGACACCCCAAATGATTTAGTTTTGTATGAGGCTAAAAAAAAAGTACGCCCCTGGATCAAGTTGTTTTGGGTATTTCCAATTGGCTATCCCTTGGATGTAGAATGCAAACCCTGGAGGACATTGTGGGACACTAATCCTACAAGGTGCTATGCACTGAAATATTGCCTTTACCACATTGTTGCTAATTGCATCACTATCTTTGAAGCGTTCTGCCTAAAAATGATCTACTGGCAATACACTTAACACCACTATAACCTTTGCTTTACAGTGGGATATGTCTAACCGACCAGTTGCCAATCCCTGCTCTTATTATAATAATGTTAAAACATTCTGTGTTGGGAACTGGAGACCAGCAGAGCAGCCCAAGTCAGCTGGATTTTATGAAATGGGGATATTTATTAAATCGAAACAAGACCTCTATAGAGATTTCAGCACCTCCTGTTAAACATAGTCATATTCCCATAGAGGTGCATGCATATAATTGGAAAATCTGTGCACAAGTAGAGCTTGCAATGAAAAAATTGGAATAGGGGAAATACAGGTGCTGCGGTATGCTTAATAAGCTGCTCACACATGGTTGATAAGGGCAAATCCTGTTGGATCCAAAAGGATTTGGCTATTATTGGCCTTGTGTGGTAAAAAAAAAAAAGTCAGATAACTCTGGCATGGGATTGTTCAGCCGTGAACCAACATTTCTATTTGTTCCTTACTTTGGCTTTTAATGTGTCTTCCAGCTTGCTTTCCTTTTCATGCAAGCAAACAAGCAAGCTAACAGTGGTAGTACATTCCCTGGTCCTGCCCAGCAGTGGTAAAACATGGGAAAATTCCCTTAAGCATGCTGGGGTTGTAGTTTCCAACCACATCTGGAAGGCCAAGTGCGACCCCCCTGTTGTATATGACACGCTGTATAAAACACTATGGTCACATTTGGTGAAGTATTGGGATGTAACTTGTCCCATGGCTGAATGTGTGGTATAAGCTATGCCTCTCAGTAAAACACCATAAACCCCCATCCTACTGGAACCTAACACCTCCTTTACCTTCTCTCCGTCCACCGCCGGAGATCTGAACTCCACCTTGGTCTTGGTTTCTGCAGGAAGAGCCGCGCGCAGAGACCTGGACTGTTAAACTCCACACATCGTTTTTTTCCGACACCACTTCCGCGGAAGTCTCTCCGGACGTCTGGCTCTAGTCTCTATGGCACTTGTTGTCACTCTACGCCGTAGTTTCATTGCTGTAGGCGTCCCGGAAGCAGTTCTAAGCGGAATGCGGAAAGTCCGGCGGCCGCAAGCGATCATCCTACCGGGCGCTGCTGGGTTGGAGTCGTCTTGCCTCATCTGAGCGGACTTGGGACTCCAGGAACTTCCCCTCTGACCATATCGTCCATATGGACCCCACAGCCAGCGCTGACTGGGATAACGAACGGGCATCGAGCCAGTGCGTCCTGCGGATAAAGAGGTAAGAAAGGACCCAGTAATGCTCGACATAACAGTTTATTGGAAACTGTAGGGGTGTTACCTGGTTCTTTGTTCGCGCTCCCTTCAGAAATTTGGTAGCGAGCTTGAGCATGCGCAGTGGGGCAGCTAGTGTGAATAGCATAGTCATTGGCTGTGATGTCAACGGTCACATGCAAACCTGACAGCTACTAACTGGAAGGTAGCAGGTCCACAGACATTGCGCAGTAGTTTCAGGTCAGTCTATAAACATTTTAAAGACAAGTTAATTTTGGGCTGGACATGTCCTTTAAAGGGTATGTACACTGGAATTTTTTTTTTTTTAATTTGCCCTTACTGAAATAATATTTTAATCTCTGATCTGGCACCTATTTCTTTAGATATCTAATCTAAAGCATAAGTTGCTTCAAGCTGTCAATAAGTAACTTATCAATACGTGTGCAAGTACTGGATTTGCTTAACTGAAGGTGATAATTGGGGGGAATTCCCTCTCTCAGTGCTAGGTAATTGTGATTGCTGATCATGCTCAGTTTAAAAAAAAAAAAAGTCAATTCTGAGAAAAGGAGTTTTGGGTTAGAGAAGTAGGGGGGATACTGAATCTGGAAAACAAATTCTGGTTTGAAGGTTTGCAGACACACACACACGCTCCTCAGAGTAAGTGCTACTTATATGTAATTTAAAATAGATTATGATGCAAGGTCATTTTTCAGTATACATACCCTTTATGATCAACAAGATTTAACGATCAACAAGAATTGGTCTGTCTGTGAATCTTTACATTTTGGGGGTTTAGTTTAAACAGCAGATATAGAATTGGTAGGTTTGGCTGCTGTTAATATGATGACACAGATTATTTAGACATTTAAACCCACCAGTCCATAAAAAAGTACATTTTATCTATGAACTGCTGATTAATCCATTATTCTACCAGACCAAACAATACCCGGTCACTGTGTGAAATCAGTCAAATCTTTCTATAACATGTGTGCATATGTGTTAAGCACAGGGGGATCCAACGTATTGCTGGTCCACTGTATCCACTCTACCCTTGAGCATGTTTATTCAAATGGGGAGTAGGGGGATGTGGATGTAAAGATTTTTCAGACTTAGAAATTATCCAGAAATAATTGACTTGAGTCACCAGCAAGATTTTAAGTTGACAGTTTTGTTGTGTGTTAACCAATTGTCTTTTGCTGGCCATTGAGTTATGAGAAATGAGATAGATTTGTCCTTCAATCTTCTAATCTATCTAAAAAGCCTGTCAGTTTAACCTCCAGATGCCCTGTGTAGTTCCCCATCCTGGCCATATTTGTGCAATGAAATGTTGGTCCCAAACCAAACTTCTATCCTATCCCTGGAATACTTAAATTGGACACACCACTTACCCTAAGTTCTACACACTGCGATCAGGTGCAGGATTGGGACTCTGTCCACTCTATGCCTAGTGCATGTTCTTGGAAGGGAATTTTCTTTGGACCCTCTGGGTACACACATGGGGAAAGGGACACATTGGTCTGAATGGTACACATTGGTCAAAATGACTGTTTTCAATGCTGTGAACGTTTGCCTTCTGTATTGAAACAATCATTTGGACCTAACTTTCCCTTGGTTGCAGCCACTCTCTGTACTAATTATGTACAGCCCTAAAAGATCTTCCCTGTATGGCAGTGATGTCAAACTTGTGGTCAAAGAACTAGGCTGCACACTTCTCATAAGGTGATTCCTTTTATTTCTGCATCACACAAAACAACAATGTTTCGGGAATGCTATGCCCCCTTCATCAGGGCGCATAGTGTTCCCCGAAACTTTGTTGTTTTGCGTGATGCAGAAATAAAAGGAATCACCTTATAAGTGTGCAGCCTAGTTCTTTGCTTGTGCTGGTCCCTGGTAGAGGACCGACTGGGAGCACCTTGAACTTGATTTGGATAAATACCCCGAGTGTGCCTGGATCCTACTTCTTATAGACTGCATGTCAAACTTATAGCCCTCCAGATGTTTGAAAACTACAACTCCCATCATTCCCATGGTGCTATAGGGAAACTGATCGAGGCTGTGTGTAGCCACATCTTGAAGTTAATATTTGTAAGATTCCGTCTGTTATCTGTTAAAGATTGGTACCATCTGCAGCATAGGGGTATAAGAGAGCTCTTATCTGTACTGATGAATGGTAAAGCCAAGGGAGAGCTTGGTGTAATAGATGTGTTTAATTTTTGTTTTTTAAAGCAGTATAAAGCAGTGATAGATCATTCTAATACAAAGTTTATTGCTGTAAAGGAAAAAAGAAAGAATTGTATCCTGACAATTTTACATAAATGTTTTCACCTTTTTTGATTAGTAGAAAGACTGAACTAAACCATCATCCTAATATGGGAATGTTCTCATCTAAAAATCCTCTTTACCGTATTTTCTTTACTGCTTTACGGAGGACGGTCGGTCTGTATGATTTAGAGAGTTTATGTGAAATAAATTGTATGGAAATTAACTGGGGGAATTGAAGATTTTTGTCAATATTTTATTACATTCTCCTATAGAATGTTGAAATCAACAGTCTGAAACAAAAAGCAATACAATAATCTTTTAATAACAGTAGCTGGCAGTAGCTTATTGTTGGCATTAATTAAACAGCTTGGGCGGATCTGTGTTGCAATGGGGAACTCTACTGAAATGTGCCTTTCTTTATTTTCCAGCACTTTTAACTTCAGTTCATGTTACAATCTGTTGAAATAAATACCTTGTTTATTATTCTATTAGGGATATCATGTCAATTTATAAGGAGCCTCCACCTGGTATGTTTTGTTGTCCAGACCCACATGACATGACAAAGGTAGGATCATTTCTATGATGTTTATAACCGTTGTAACTGGTTGTTTATTCTGTGTATTGGTTTCTGTTTGAAGCACTGAACCTGACTCTTATGATTTCAATTACCAGTTTGTGTGTCAGTGACTCACCTCTCTCTCTATACAGATTCATGCCCTCATCACTGGCCCATTTGACACACCCTAGAAGGAGGTTTTTTCTTGTTCCTCTTTCGGTTGTCCTCCAGATTATCCAATACACCCCACCTCGGGTTAAACTGATGACAACTGGGAACAATACCGTGAGATTTAACCCTAATTTCTACCGAATGGCAAGTCCTGTCAAAGTATCTAGGGTAAGAAACCAGTCTTAATGGCAATATCAGTGTTTAAGTTTCATTTAGGATCAGAGAAAATAATACGGTAATATGATGAACAAGGGAGACTATAATGGACAGTTTGCCAGCATATGTGCCAATATACAATATCTCTTTTATTCCTGTTTGCGTTAAATGTCCGGTATTAATTATGAATTCATTGTTAGGTATTCTCTATATGTGACACAGTGCAACTTACCCTTTTTTTAAACTACTATTGCCACATCCAGCGTCCTTCCATCATCTTGCCCCACTCGTCGCCAGTGGCGAATGGTCTTCCAGGACAAGGATCCCATGGTGTGTAGCCACTTATGATTTGCATTTGGCTATTATTTTCAAGGAAAAACGCACAAATTCACAACCCATCACATTAATGCCAGAAAGTGTATTCCCACTGAGAGAGATACTTTGGAAATAGACAGAAGGCGCCAGAAATTTTCTTCACAGCAGAAGTTTCATTTTGGAGGTGTTTTTTAATAAATATACACAGAATAAAAAGCTATTGTATTCACACCACGCTGGGAAGTACAATGACACTGCATTTCCTCTTAAAAATATTAATGGACTGTTGAAGCAGTTTTTATTCATGTGGCACTCCTCACAGAACACTAAATTGGGAGTAAAAATTAATAATCCTACTCCCTGCTTTAGGTACATTTCATTTTGATGTTTTTTTTAAATGATATGCTCTATATTTCTCTAAGTACATGTTTAACTTTTTTCTCTTTCAAAATATTGATGCCTAGTGACGGACTCCGAGGCACAGCAACCAGAGGTATCATCATATAATGTGGCTTATTTATATTTCAGAACCTGGACGGGACCTGCATGAGCCCAGCCCAGAGTTTATCTTCAGTGCTCATCTCTATCCAATCCCTAATGACAGAAAATCCTTATCACAATGAGCCTGGATTTGAACAGGTAATATCAGTATTTAGTTTTAACAGGATTGTGATTTTTATAGATTTAAGACTCAAATAATAATATTATTTTTAAAGGAGACATTCAGGAGATAGCAAGAACTACAATGAGTGCATTCGGCACGAGACCTTCGTGTGGCTGTCTGTGACATGCTGGAGGGCAAGTGTCAGTGTCCTGATGCTTTACGGTAGAAAATGAGCATGGTCGAGTAATTTGTCTGTTTTGTCTTGTTACATTTAATGAAACACTGAACCTTTATTCTTTCACAGTCTGTAGGGTAGCAGTTTTTTTATTGGTGTTTTATATCTACAGAAGATTCGGCTCTGCATGTTACTCGGGACATTTTACCTGTTTCCAACCTAATTTATGGAGACTTTTGCCAGACAAATTGCTGGTGTTAAATCCAGACAACCATTTAGGCTGGGTACTTACAGTCTGATATTCAACCGGTTTGCTGCAAATGACTGGTTTGCAATCTGACCTTCAAATGTAAAAGTACCCGCTGACAAAACTTTTACGTTAAAGGGCAACTGTGGTCTCAAAACATTGGAGGGTTAAATGAAAGCCTGCAGTTTTCCTTTAAAATAAGCTTACAATCACATCTCTGGCTGGAGCCTGTGAGAAATAACATGGGGTGAATGTTTCAAACTTCCTGCTTCCAGTAGGTTGAGTGACATCCCCAGACCTCTGCCCTGCCCTCGGCCTCGGGGGAGAAGCATGCTCAGTTAAGACTTAATGCTGGGGAATCAGGAAGTACCTGGAAAAAATTGAGAGTTTAGAAGGGGAGCCTATTAATGCAGACAGGCTGGTCACATGGCTGAAAACGGAAGATGTTCAAGCAGGAAGTAATATTGCTGAACCTTCCACAATAACTTCTCATTAATTTTATTTAGAGATGTGATTTAGTTTTTATTTTGAAGGTGTGATGGAAGGATTTTATATCATTCTTACTAGTGTGGAACAATTCGAGACCACAGTTACCCTTAAACGACTGAACAATCAGCCGAAATTTAGCAACCTGTCCTATCCAAACTTTCATTGGATTTGGATGCACATTCAACCGACCTTTTGTTATGGTTGAAAATACTTCCATAGTTCAGCCCAGTCGATGCGATTGTGGGCACAGTGCAACCAAAAAATGCTAGTTTGTGTTTTTTCAGACATCGAAAGGGCAGCAGTTAGTGACATGTTTGCCATAGAAATCATTCTTCTTAATAAACCTCTGAAAATATTTTGCAAATTATGAATTTGAAATTCTTTTTGTTAAGCAATCCCTAGCTTCTCAAAAAATGTTTACGTACTGCAAATTCCTCCCTTGCTATAAAGAATTACTGAATCATTTGTAGTTGAGATCCCATCTACTAGAATAGGAATGGTCGTTCCTGTTTTAAGGATTTTGTTCACTCAGAACTATCAGTTTTTGCATTAATTGAGAACGGGAGAAAAAGAGCTGGTGTCTTACCTCCCTTTCTTTCATTATTTGTAACAGGAGTCCGGGAACAAGAGTTGAAACACTTACCGCGGAGCTAATGCTGTGCTAAGTGTTTAGCTAATCCGGAAACATCGGACCTGTCATAGGACCCAGCATGGATCACGCTCGCCAGTAAGTTTTCAATATTTGTTTCCAGCTCCTTTTACATAAATGAAAAACCTCAGTGTAACAAGCTCCTTTCCTCCTGTTCTCCACCACAATACTTACAAACCATATACTGCAGCTCCACTCCTTCTGTTTCATGACGATGTGGTGATTTCGAGTGCCTGACTGCTGTTTCCTTAGTGGCTCTTTTTACATATGCATGCTTATAAATGGCAAAGTTAACTTGAACATTAGGGATCTTTCATACTGGATGATTCTATTTTTATTACCGTATGTCGTGACATGTATACCTTGTGTGGGTATACGTCCTTTTTCCTCATTACTGTATATGCAGTATATTTTCTATATTTTTCAGCTATTGCATGTTTATGTTTATATGTTGTGATTGATTATCCCGGTGTTACTATAAATATTGAATCTATATTGCTGGTAATATTTACCCTCTGTATTTACTGACCAAAGTCCATGATATTAGCCCTCAAATAGTAAATACTCCAGCACAATCAAAGTACATGGTTAGCACTTAACATGAAATGTTTGTTTTGACTTGTCAGCTTGCTATTAGGCCCCTATTATCCTTTATTCTCCAGTTTTTTTAAACCATTATTTAGTAATTTGTTTAATGTAATAAGCCAGATGTATACATTTAATACTCTTTTATATACCTTTGTACTTTCTGCCATAGGAGGTTATGGAAAATCCTTTTTGGAATATTATGACTTTTATGAAGTGGTTTGCAAAGATAGATTTCACCTACAAGGACAAAACATGCAGGTACTTTTCTGGTTTATAATAATCTTGTGGAAGGTTAACTCCTCCCCCACCCCCGACAATGAACTGCTCGTTACATTCACATTATTTGCTTCTTGTGTAATTCCTACACAACAAAATCTTTTAGTATGAAAGTCTTTTAGTTCCTTTTCCCCTCCTATAGGCTAGGTACACACAGGTCGAAATTCTGAACATTTTTAAAGGGCTGTCCACCCCCCCAAACTAAAAAGTAACCCTACTGCCCACTGTGTTTTGTGCTAAAAATTCCTTACTACATCCAGCTCCAAATGGTTCTCCTGCCGTGTCTGCATAAGGTCCAGGAAACTGAAGAGCAGGAGCTGTCTGTGTGTCATCCAGTCCCTGCTTCAGCTTGTCCTGTGACTGCGCGGGGAGCCCTTTCTCCTCCCTCCCTCAGGATCCCTTCTTTTTTCCTAGCCCACCCCAAACACCAGGTGGTAGCAGAATCTACTTGCATTACTTCGTTCCCCCCGGCATTCTGCATTGCTGGCAGCCACGTTGCATCTGTGATTGGCTGCTCTCCTCCAATCACAGATACCGCCGACAGTCGGCCCTGCTTGTAACTTTGATTTTAACGTACGAACCTTGCAGTTGGGGGTGGGCTAGGTGCCCTAAGTATATTAAAATTTTTTTTTTGCAGGTGCACATGCCCTTTAACTCCCTTTTCATCCAATTGTTTTGACAAAACATTCTGCATGCTGGTTATGTTAAATTTAGACGCTGTGCATCATGTTTTGGCCACTTTCCCCGCACTGGAATTTTTATTATTAGGTTTACTTTATTGCGCTTATGACATATCTAAAAACACCAATGTAGCATGTGAGTATTTATATCATGAAGTTAATGTAGTGAGTCACCACTACTAATAAGAGATGTTGCCCTCAGTGAAAGTGCCAATGAGGTGGGAGCTGATGTCACCCACCCTCTTAGCAGGGAGTGCTCTAACGTCTTTGTTGGCACCCGTGGGGAGCTGGTCTGTGCATGTGCTGCTTTCCAGCTGGCAGAAGTTGTTTTTGTGCCAGTACATTGTTACACATGGTACTTTTCTGGGGAAATTTATCTCAAGAGTATGTTTTTATGAAAAATGCAAGAACCCTGAATTCCATTTTCTAAGTGTGGAAGAGAAAAACTTTTATCCCCTGTCTTACTTATTATTTGCCTGCTGCAGTCCAAATGTTTACCACAATTGCACCATGACCGATATGATCTGCTATCAAATATGTGACTCCTCAGGTTTATGCCAGTGGGATTCAAACCACTGCATACAATGTTTTACATGTTTGACAGCACCCTGTTCCTTGTAACATAGTTTTGTAATCTCATAATTTTGCTTTTGGATATATTTTGCGGTTGTAGCCAGAAGTGATGGGATTTGGAAATTTAAGCCCCCAATACATGGGATAAATACATCCGTAACATATTAGTTTTTCCCGTTTGACTGCTCGACAAATGTTAAGCAGTTTATCAAAGATCAGACCAGGCAAACATTTCCCTCTGTCTCCATCGAAGGATAGATCGGAACCCTCAAAGTGGAAGTCTTTAAGCTGTTCTGTCTGATCTTTGCACTCGATGTAAAATCAGATCAGAGGAACATCTGCAAGTGTTAAGTCAGTCCATGTGCTATGTTTTAGACCAGTTACAGGTACAATGGTTTGGATCCATGGTTTATACATAGCCCCCGATGAACATTATTTATAGATTTGTAAACTGGCCCGCAACCTTATATTTATGTGTTTTAGGTTTTATATTGTGGTTTGGTTTTTTTATTAGTATACTTATTAAAGATAGTTACCTTTTTAGGTTCCTTTGGTCCTGTTTTTGGCATTATTCTGTATAGACCAGGCTAGTTAGTCGCAGATATTATTTACAAGCAAACCAGGTTCTTCCACTCCACTTTGTTATATAATAGAGCATTTCAGTTAGTCCTTATATCTTTTTAGCTTTCTAACACCCCCAACCTTAATTAACCTATACACAATTTTTTCATTGAGGGGTGGACTTTAAGTTGTGACAAAAACGTAACCATTTTATAAACACCATGCACACTTAGAAGGATCCATGCTCCCCCTCTAGTGGTAACAATCTAATTGTTCTGTGAAATTGCCCATTATCAACTTATTGTCCTGAGCATTAGTTAGCATTCAATTTATTGTATTCCACAGTAATTTTTCAGATTCCCCTCTTTCTGCTTTCAGATCCATTTTGGGGAGAAGCGAGGCCATTTTGACTATCAAACACTCACTCAGAATCGCTGCAATCATTCAGTCAGAGAGTTGGGGAAAACACAGGCGGAGACAGCAGATATAGACTCTGATCCATCCAGCTCCTCTGAAACAAAAACGCACACAGAAGCCAATCCCTAAATCTATGGGAACTGTAACTTTGTAGAGAGTTTGCATTGGACCGTCAGACTGTTTATGTTCCAAAGAATCATACATTGCTTACACGTAAAGACTTTTTTTGCTTTGGAAGCCGTATGGAGGCAGTATCATGTTATCACCCTTCTAAGGGGAGATTGGGAGAAGATTTTATAAGTGGATACAGAATCATAGACCTTGGAGGCTGGATTTATCACAGGACAGCGCTTACTTTTGTAATGGCTTTTCTGTACCAGTAAATCGCTATATTGCTAGATCTCCTGAAGAGAGAAAGTAATCCCAATTACAGGATCTCCAACACGTGGCAATTTTTTTTTTTTTTTGCATCTGACAGAAGCTATATTTTAAGTTGGTTTCTACCCCAAGAAAAGCCCTTTTGTCCTCTGGATTTTCTTTTAGATATAATCACAAGTTTGGATCAGAAACAAAACCATGGGTTTCTATCTAGTTTTAAGGATTTATTATTGACTTTTGCATGGAGTTGGCACAGTACATTGCTGTATGAACTCCCTTATAGTGCATAGAGCCAATGTCAATACCTGGTAAAGCATCTTGTGCAGATATAAAATTGTTTGGGTTTGAGGGATGTAGCACTTGGTGGTTGGGACGGGTATTTTTAAGGATTGATATCGTTAATTGCGTTAAATCTTTATCTGGAATTTAAAGCCATGATGTATATTGTAAATTACTGACTGCAGTGTCAAACACATATCACAATTGTTATTTTAAGACTGGCCACTTATGACCACAATGTTATTTTATGGACCAATGTTGATTGTAATTTAATACAGTGGCTTTGTCTTAAATGCCTGCGTCGTAAAACAACTGCAGCTGTAAAAGATAGATCTGTGTTTTTGCTAGGAACTCACTTTGGGTTTACCTAGCTTTCTCAGTCCAGCCTCCCAGCTTTTGACTGGAACCTGACCGATGGTAATGCACATTCCGATTGACCAAATCCCAGGCAAAAACGTTCAGGAGCCGGGAACTAAGGTAATCAACTTACCCGGGTTTCTCGCTCCCTGCCACGTCCATCACAGGTCCTGACGGAATTATACACTGTGCACATTGAATACGGGGTCCATCTGACCCTGTGGGGAACGAGACAACCGGGTATTTGATTACTTCCTGGCTGAACTTTTTTTTATTGAGAACGGGAGGTAAAACACACAGCTCCATTCCCACCTATTCTTCATAAAACTGAATAGAAAAAAGTGGCTTTCCAGTGGATATCCCTTATATTAGATACAAAGTACAGCTTTTTGGTATAACATCCCATGAGAACATTATAGAGCCTGAAGAATGTGAAAGGGAATAAAGTTTTATTGGCGACATGCTCCTTTGGCAGCATTTACATATCTCAGCTATAACATATCTGGCTACAGGTTAGCAGCAGCTGCTGGCAGCAGAAAATTACATTATATTGATGTAGGACCTAGCCTAAAAACTAGACCGCTAAGGAGTTTAATCACCTGATAAATCTGTCGCCTTCTCCAGCCCCTACACTGCCAGAGTACTTTCCTAGATACTCGTCTTCTCCAGCCCCTATACTGCCAGAGTGCTTTCCTAGATACTCACCTTCTCCATCCCCTACACTACCAGAGTACTTTCCTAGATACTCACCTTCTCCAGCCCCTATACTGCTTTTCTAGATAATCAACTAAATTGCAATACCAAGGGTTTTTAAATATAGGCCCTCGGTTTGAAATATTGGCGGTCATGACAAAAATAGCCACAACCAATATTTCAGCCCAGTTTGGATGAAAGAATAATATGAGAACTGCAGATATTTCGGCTGGAATATCGGATAGTTGGGCTGAAATATCGCCTTGTGTTTATCTAGTCTTAAAGGGTATGTACACTGGAAATTTCGTTTTTTTAAATTGCCCGTTAGTGGAAACTATAATTCATCCCAACTATCACTGTACCGTTTTTTTGTTGATCTGCCCCCTATTTCTTTAGATATCCAATTTAAAACATCTTACATTTTAGCATTTCTGTAAGCAGTTTTGCTGTAACTAGAAGGGTTTGACAGTTGGTGTGCTGTACACTGTATGCAGCATTGACAGTTGGTATGGGGGAAAATAGTCAGATCAGTGGTCAGAGCCTGAACAAAACAACTACTGTATTGAAGGCATGCAGCTACACACACACCTACTTACATGTATTGTAAGTGCTACTTACATGTATTTATTTATAGATTTAGATGCAAAGTCATTTTTTCAGTGTACATTGGATTATATAATTAATGAGAAAAACAAAATGTTACTTTAAATGGTATATCCACTCCAGAATATAAATCTATAGTTACCATCCCAATCTCCCAAACAAGATCGGTATAATTACTACAGATGTACAGATTTCTATTCGGGGGAAGTTTCTCTCCATGTACATGTTTCTCAGTACAGCACGTCCATGACTAACTATACTGGCCTTCTATTGCAGGAAAAAGACCAGATTCTTCTGACAGTGAGGTGAGTCTGTGACGTTACGGTCTGTAGAATAAAGGGAGATGTTTTCAAGGGTTGACGCACTCCCTACACTGTCAATGGTGGACATGGTTCCAGCCCTTTATAAACCGACTCCTCTGGCTCTGCTTTCAACCAAAATGGAAGTTTGAATGTCTTGAGTACATCATTACTCCCATTATAAATGCTCCAGTGGTTAGATTTAACATTCTCCCTATACTTTATACTTTATATAAAGATTATGATCAAAGATGACAGAATCTTGCAGGTTTTGTCTGTCATCTTTGAAGAATTGGTGTGTACCCAACTTTTCTTTTTCTATTGTAAACAAAGCATTCGGTGGTTTATAATAACCCCTCCTTCTCACCACTGGGTTGACGATTCTTAAAAAATTGGGGTTGTGTCAATAAATGTGCTTAGATTGTAAGCTCTTTAGGGTAGGGCCTGATGTGAATGTATCCATGTAATTGTAAAGCACTGCAGAAGATGCTTGCGCTATATAAATCCACAATAATAATAATGATTTCTTATGAAATATCATTAATACTGTGTCCTTTCAGTGATTTATATAAACTCTTATTTACTGCTACCGACTGGTCCCAAATTGCTCTTGCAGTCAGTCCTTATGCAGCATTAAATGGCTTCTCTCTCATTTATAGGAGCAGTACCATGATGTTTCTGAAGGTAACAGCTTACAGGAGGAAAGGAGAATAACCAACATGAAGTGTCCAGAGTGTGGAACTGAGTTTGAAGAGTTGCAGGTGTATCATGATCATATGATGTGTCATGACTTGGAATCAATGCCGATATCTTAATTGGTTGTCCAATAAGTGGCTTCTCATTACCCA
This sequence comes from Hymenochirus boettgeri, assembly GCA_019447015.1. NCBI lineage: Eukaryota > Metazoa > Chordata > Amphibia > Anura > Pipidae > Hymenochirus > Hymenochirus boettgeri. Next base: position 73,242,675 of record CM033476.1, on the reverse strand, counting down.
GAGACTTATTGTATAGTTGGATGAAGGATGGTTGACACAGCTCAGGAGGATTGTCATCCAAATGAACATAGCCAGAAAAAACATGTTTAATTTTGAACTGGAAACTACTTACTGTAAAAATTTAGAATGTAACTGTTCTATTTATATGGTAATATACAGCACTGAAAATGCATACTTTTGGCTTAGCAACTTTCTTCCTTCCTCACCACTGCACACTCCATGTCAGGTAGCAATCAGCTAAAGGTACGAGAGTATGACCTAAACAGCTAGGTCCTATCCTTCCTCACACTTGGGTTTGCCCTAGATCCCTTATACCAGCACTCCAACGTTAGGATTGTAGTGCAGGTCTGGCTCTGCCTCCTCACATAGATTGGTACTTCTTTAATGAAAATATGCACTCTGCAAAAAGCATGTCTTCGCATTGGCCAGTCCAGAAACAGTCCCAGGCTTTGAGAGGGGGCAGTGACAGACCAGGACTATAATTGTATCATTGGAGGACTGGTCTGAGGGATCTAGGGAAAACCTGAGGGTGAGGACCTAGTAGTTTAGGTCCTTACCTTGTAGTTTAGGTCCTTGCCCAGGGTACTTTTAGGGGATTGGGGTTGGTCAGGCTCTACTACAGTTGTCCTTTTAGAGCATAAATCTAATAATTAAGTCTAGTTAACGTTTTCATGCAATCAGGACTGCTATATTTTTTAATCTAAAATTGCTAAAAAATAATTTGTCGGCTCTGCTTCTCTTCTTCCCAATATCCTCTGCTTCTGGTATCACCTCTGTTTGACCATTTTTATTGATTTAAATTGAGCCTACACCCCCAGCAGCAAAGAACTATGGGAAACATTAAGAGTTGGAGCTTCAAAAATGTTAATGGTTTTTAGGTGTTCTTTAGCATTCAGAACACATAGCAAATTTGCAGGGAGATTCAATAAAAGTTCTTATCGTTTAAAATGGTGATAATTTTGATCAGATGTTATTTAACATTTGAAAGCTAACATCTGATTGGTTGGGGTAAAATTAGCACCATTTTAAACGATAAGAACTTTTATTGAATAACCCTGATTGTCCTTATTATATCAGTATTCTAAATTGAAATTACTATTCTTTCATTCCCCTTTGTGTAATTTACTGTGTGTTTCCTGGTATTTCATTTAGATTAGATTGGTGAATAGTTCTTGTGTTTTAATGTGAGTGCAGTAGCAATTTGCTTTTGGGCCTTACAACACACTTAAAGGGCATACCTACCCCAACTGATACATCCAGCAGTTAATTAAATGCATTACTAACCAGATATTTATGTTTAGTTATTTCCTCCATTCTAACAGAGTAAGCTTGCTTCTTCCTCCATAAAGCCAATCAAGGCTATGACTTATGACATCACAGCCAATGGATACCTTTTCCAGAACAGAAATTATTAAATAATTGGCTACAAATGCATGTTATGATATGGATAAAAAATAGCAGTTGGGGGCAGGAAAAAAGTTACGTTTTACAGTGCTCTATATTACCAAATATAACAGATTTTTGTTAAAGGATTTTTTAATTTTTTTTTTGGATAAATTGTTTCCAGGACATCAAAAACTGGCAAAACTTTTTTTTTAAATGAAGTTTACTTTTCCTGTATGCCTAATGTATCTTGATTTTGATCTGTAACTGAACCAGAATTTGTATACGACTTTCATTTGGTCTGACAAGACTATTGTGTGCAGGCAGAATTTTCCACCAAAACCGAAAATCTTTTATAAGATCATTAAGTCTTAAAATATAGCCACAGTGTTAAGTAACCATGATAAAGCAACATTGCTCCTTTATGATTACGCCCCACAGTGTGCTATGAATAACTGTGTCCAGTGACCAGCTTCTAGAATATTAGATTTGCGATACTGTATTGCCATCTGCATTCATGGTTTTGCTTTTCCTATATTTGTATTATTTTTAGGGTTCAATGCCAGATACTGCTTCTTGATAAAAAAACTAATTATTTTTTTTGTCTAGTACCTGAAGTTGCTTCTTTTTACATTTATGTCAAGGATATCAAACCTCCAGCCCGCAGGGTGGTGATAAATTAAATATTATTAAACTACCAGTGGGGAGCTGTAATTCAAATTTAAACATCCACAATCTGCCAATACAGTTTTTGATTTGTAGCTCTCTCATATGAATCTATTCACATGCTTAATGCTGGGATATCTGTAGGCCAGGAAGGGTTGTGGGAATACAAATCAGGGGCTTATTTATTGTTGTACGAGTTGTAATTTGAAAGCCAGAAGCCAGCACTTTATACATCTCGTACCACGTTCCTTGGTTTTATTGTAAATTACAATCCCAGTTATTGCCTGCCTTAAAGAAGTAGATTCCAGATTCTTGCACTGTAATTGGCTTCATTAATATTCAGTTGAATTAGGAGTAATTTTTTGTTTTGTTGATTAACTTGCATAGGAAAGTACATTTAATGTTTACAGAGTTTTGTCTGATGTTTACCTTGTATGCAATTTATGTTTGTAAATTTACCAGATTGTGCTTTACACTTATACTGACACAGTGCAATGGTTACAGCCTTAAGCTGGGTATACACCATCCAATAATTCGGACCGACCTACATTTCAGTGTATCTTAGGTCGGGTCAATGTATTGGAGGGTTTGTGCGGCTGTGACAGTTTGTCCGAATCTGAAAACCGTGGCCAATTGTGTAATCCTCAATGGACTGCATGCGCAGTCATGGCGAACTGTCGGCCACGGCTACTTTTGCCGAACGTTTGGTCAGGAAGAAGGAGCTTGTGTGCAGATTTAGCAAGAGATTACTTATAGCATCTGCACCTCCTTTATGCATGACTATACACCAGTTGATAGCTAGCATTAAAGTCACACATGGGCTAAAACCTAATCACAAGTTACCCAGAGCTCCAACCATAAAAATTGATTCTCCCAGATACCAGCGATTGGGGCTCTGGGTAAATTTGGCAGAAAAGGGGAAATTTACTCAGATCAGCAAGCACACAATTCAGCATAACGCTTGTGGCTCTGGGTAAGTCAGATCTGGATTTAGTCACTCAGAAAGAGGTGAAAAGTAGATAATTCATTGATTGCGTGATTTCTTAAAGTAACGGTAACCCTATAACCCGTGGGGATAGAGTGATGCGTCTGCATTAATCTCCACAAATAAGTTGATTTATAAAAGATTCATTATTGTATCATGCCTGAGATGAAGCATAAAATGCATTGAAAGCTTGCAATGTCAATCAATAAAATCACATTAATTCCAAGATGTCTTTCCTTTTATCAGTGGCTAACCTGGTACAATTTATATCTCGAGTATAAACCAAGGTTTTCAGGCTTTAAAAAAAAGCCTGAAAACCGAACCTCGGTTTATACTCGAGTCAACCACTTTCTCCTACCTTGTCCGGCGGCCGCTCACTCCGCACCCTCTGCGCTTCTGGATGACATCACTACTCGGCGCCTCTCACTTCCCAGCACCGAATAGTGACGTCATCCAGAAGCGCAGAGGATGCAGAGCGAATGGCCGCCGGACAAGGTAGGAGAAGGCAATATACAGAGGAGTTAACACCAGTCCCCTATACTTGCAAATAGGTTTTACCCCTATTTGTAGTATTGGGGACTGGTTAGCTCCTCTGTATGTTTTGTAAAGTGGTCTACATTGGTGGCAGTGAGGTGGTCACTGCAGATGTTTGGAAACTATAATTCGGCAACTAAAGCATGCTGGGAGTTGTAGTTTCCAAACATCTGGAGTGGCAATGAATTGGGGGTTACTGTGTGAGATTTACTCTACATTTAAAGGGCAACTAACTCAAAACAATACAGAATCAGGAAGATACTATCTATTTAAGATTGCCTTCTGATTCTGTATTGTTTTGAGTCTTTAGTTGTCCTTTAAATGGACAGCAGGATTCCCATACAGTAATAGCCATACTGGATTTGGTTATTACTGTATGGGAATTCTGCTGTCCATTTCAAGGGCAACTAAAGCCTCAAAACAATACAGAATCAGAAGTGGTAATTTCTACCCTCGGTTGATACTCGAGTCAATCACTTTTACTCCCTTTTTCAGGTAAAATTATACTCATGTCTGTTTATACTCGAGTGTATATGGTATTTATATTACTGTTTTTTACAACTGGAAAAAAATTATATTGCTGTTCTTAACTTAACATGCTGTTCTTTAATTAAACCAATAGTTAAAGAACAAATGTACTATTGCTGTTGCACCCTCCTTGTGGCCCAGGGCCCACCCAACACATTCTGCAAGAAGCACTTTTTCCCATTGGATATATGCCAGATTAAGGTGGGGCTGAGCTTAAGACAATACAGGTGTCTTTTAATAAACATGTCCCTGTCAGTTTTGATAACATACGGTACATTTACATGTTGCACATAGCAATGTGGTTGACCCCTACTGGCAGCTTCAGAGATTACAAGCACCGACAAGGAAAAGCTAACACTACTAGTGGTAAGGTTTCTTTTAAAGTGCATCAGAGGCAAAAATACATTTGAGTTAATTCTTTGAGTATTACCAATGTGTAAACAGTAGTGATGTGACTACTAACAAATGTTGCCATCCTGCTCATGTATTGCTGTTCTCTGTGACCATTACTGAGGCTGGGAGGGAAAAAAACTCAGATGCCAAGATGGCGACATTTGCTGCTAACAATCTACATTACTGTTGCTTAGACAACTATGACTTAGGCTGAGGCCACATTGTACTGTGCTCATGTGCACTTGCGATCACCCAGTGGAAAAAAAATGTGGAATGCATGCATGTTCAGATAACTGTCTGGACCAATCATTTTGCAATAGACCTTCAACAGCAAAATTAATGAATCAGTATGGGAAACATTGTAGGAACATTAGGAGGTAAAACCTATACCCATGTACTAGAACAATCCTGGGCTCAACTCCATATGGTATTCACATATATATAGTTTATACACATTTCTTACTTAGAAAAAAATGGTGGTCCAGGTGTATACAACCCCGGAACCGTCGCCTGATCAGCTGTGCACAAACACCACTAACAAGCCTCATATGTGGTAAAAGTTTACCAGAGTGACCCAGGTGCTGGTATCCCAGGGTATATAAGGTAACAAGGGATCTGCACCATCCGACATCGCACAGGAAGGAAAAAGCAATCTGCAGTAAATATGATCACCAAGTTTGTGTTATGCCCGATGCGTTTCGGACCCACTGGTCCTTTCCTATGATTAAGGACTGGTGGGTCCGATACACTTGATGGTCATATTTACTGCAGCTTGCTTTTTCCTTCCTGTGCGATGTCGGATGGTGCGGATCCCTGGTTACCTTATAAAACCTATAGCCAGTGTTTTTAGATATTAGATGATTAGACAACTAAATTTTATTTAATATCTAATAAGTATATGGCCAGTATAACAGTGGAGAAGAAATTCACTTGCTAGTGATTTAGAAAAACGTTCATATTGATGTATTTATTTCCAAGTTTATATGGAAAAGCTGGCATTGGGTTACTGGATTCCGGGACATGCAGCACTTTTCTCCCAAGTGAAATTTTTATTTTGTTTCATTTTTCCATTGTGGAGGAGATGATGCTTTCTCTTGCATGATGTACCTTATGTGCCCATACAGATAGATGTTATATGAATAGACGAATGTCTAATTCATCTAGGAAATGCAATCACAAAATTATTCCAAATGGGAAGGTTCTAAGATAAGAACGGCTGCTTATAAAATGTGGACTTTAGACATTAGATAGATTTGATTTAGTTATAGACGAAAGTCTAATCTAGTTAGTGTATACCTAGTGTATGGCCAGCAAACGTCCATTCATCCCACGCGAGTGCTTTGGGCTCGGGGGTAGTTAGTCGGTCAAAGAATCGGATGTGTGTACAGGCCTTTAGTCAAAAGAGCAACAGGCAGATAGGAGCTGTCTGCTAAAATTACTGATCACATTTACATTTTGTACTGGCTGCTTTGTCTGTTCTTTTGTGTGGGCTCTTGGCTTGCTTTGTTGTTTGTGTTCCAAGGTAGCTCAAATGCTCACTTCTCCTGTAGCTCACATGTTGTTGACTCACTGCCTTTATTTTCTGCACACAAACTCTTAGTGCGGCTTCTCAACAGCCTTGGCTCACTATGCACAGCAGCTCTTTGTTTCCTACATGATTTTTTTGGACCAGATGCCGAGCAAGTTGGGGCAGCAAAGTATTTCCTCTTCCCATGTCTTTTAACATGACCATTTTTTGCGGACAAGGGAGGTTTTGTATGTACAGATTGCTCCTCAGAGTTCTGGAGAGTAATAAAATGCATCCATTTTACTAAACGATCCTTGAAACCCTCCTTACTTTTCTGTTTTAATACTTTAACGCAGTTCTTCATTTTTTGTATTCTGAACTTTTGTTGCTTGGCAACCCTCTGCAGGTTTCTTATTTTCTTGCGTAGTTCCGCCATAACTGGACACATGTCTGTGCTTTCTGATGAATAGGTGTGATCAATGTGATCTTCAGAGCATACCTCTATTTCATCTGTTGGATCCTCTGTTTCCTTGTCCACATCTAGTGGTTCTTCAGCAAAGTTTATTTGAATATTGCCAACCTGAATGTTCATTTTGTATTTAAATAATGGAATCTAGAAGGAGGTACATTCAGTTACATTAAAGGAGCCAATGTCCAAGTCACTTAATAGGATCTGTTCACACTATGGATGCAGACTAAAGCTGCCGTACGCAACCTGCCAAAAGATTAAAAAACAATTACATTAAAGGACAACAATATAAAAAAAAATAACATTACCCCGATTACATGTCCACTCTTCCAGCTGCTGAAATCACTGACTCACATTTACATCCATGCTGCCCTCCCTTAGATATCAAACAGCAAAGATGAGTGCTAAAAGCCCGCCTCCTAGACGGCCCAGGGCCATGGTTAACATAACACTTGTCATTGGCTGGTTGGAATGTCTGTTACAACTTCTCTCCTCCTCCTCTGTCAGTCAAACAAACTTGAAATGTTCTGTTAGGATACAGCCTACATTATCAAGCTGATCAAGGGTGGATGGAGGAGTGTTTTCTCGCATGCTAGCTGTGAGTGACAGTTAGAGGCAGACAGAATGGTTTATGCCCCCTTCACAGCATGGCTAATTGAAGGCTAATTAAAGGCAGAGAGAGGCTTGAAATCGGGGAAAAATGAATGGGGAGGGCTGCATACCTTTACTCTTTTTAAAGCAATTAAAAAAAAAATGCATTGAGGCAATAGTTATCCTTAAATACAGGATTGTGACTATATAGGGTTATGTATTTAACATGAAAAAATAGAGAGCATACTTGATATATTTTTAAGAAAATTGTACTCACCCACATACACACACATCTGAATAGTACCCAGGGTGAAGACCTAAAACACTAGTTTATACTTACATGAAGTTTCCCTCACCTTTCTGGACCCTTTCTGCTCGTCTCTGCAGATGTAGCCAATGGGAAGGCATTCTTTGCAAGAAGCAATTCTTCCCATTTGTTCAGATCATGGACTGACAGTAGCAGATCGACAAATAAAACTTCATGTAAGTATGACTGATGATCGGTAAGGTACTCGGATGAGTACTATTTAGGTGTGGAGCAGCAACATAAGTTGCAAGTATAATTGTCCTTTAAGCCTCTTTGTGCTGAAACTATTTCCCAACAAATCGGATATACTAACATTTAACTAATGCATCCTGTGTGCATTATATGTGAAACGGACAGTTCACCAGGCCCTGCTACCGCACTGAGCAGAAAGAGAGCTCATACCTTTCCTTTTGAGTCAAAGGGAGGCACACTTTCAGTCTCTCCCAGGCAGTAAAACAGTCAGAGGTGGGAGTTTTATTCCATGTTTAGAAGATTGTGTGTACGAAACAGAAGCAGTCAGTTTGGTAAACTCTACTACTGTCCTTGGAATGTTTTACTAAGTTCCTGTAGGCAAACAGATAGTGAATAAATTGCATGGGAGCAACAGTGAAACATTTTTAAAAAATCACTCGGCTACCTAGCCAAGTGATTTTTATAAGTAAATATGCTACTGTTGCTCCAGAATAAATTCCAAATCCTTAGTATTATATACATATTACATTATTCTTGCTGCTCAGATGCTAATAATTTCATGTGGTTGTTGTTGATAGCTACAATTCTGCAGGGAATACCGGCAATTGTAGTTTTCAAACATCTGGAAGGTCAAAGGTTGGACATCCTTATGCCCAAAATACCTTGATAGCGGACAAATAGTTTTATGTTGGCCATACGTGGAATGATTACAATCATATGATGATGGGATATCCTAATCTCAGAAAAAAAACAGAACTTGTGTCGTAAATCTGTCCAATAATTTCTTGCTTGTGAATTTAAAATTGTGCTACTAGTTGGCTTTAGAACAGTTATTCTTAAAAGATTGTTACTTTTCCTATTAAAGGACAAATCAAACCGGTCATAACCTGTATGCATCAACAGAATCTCAGTGTTTCCCCCTCGAACTTCAAGTAAATCATCAAATTAAAGGAATAGTTCACTGCAACAGTGATTGAAGCCAGGGAGGTTAAGGAGCTATCCCTTAGCTAAAATCTTACCTTTCACGCGATCCAGCGGGGCCGCTCTGAAATTCCCTACTGCTTCCTGCTTCTGTTAAACTATAACGCGCATTATCGGGCATGCGCGTTATAGCGTAACAGAAGCAGGAAGCAGTCGGGAACTGTCAGAGCGGCCCCGCGTTGATTGAAGAATGGGAGGTAAGGGATAGCTCCTTAACCTCCATGGCTTCAATCAATGTAGAAAAGGGATAGTTCACTTTTGCAGTGAACTATTCCTTTAAAGGTAGATTCTAGACGCTTGGTACTGCTCAAGCCAAGATGTGCTTTTATTCAGAACGACATGCACAATATGTTTGGGGTGAACCCCAAGCACTTTATAAATTGGTTCACCGGAAGCATGTTGGGCATGTCTTTATGAATAAAGGCACATTCTGGCAGTACTAAGCATCCAGAATATATCTCCTATTAAAGGACAACTAAAGCAAATAACCCTGAATGAATGTTATAATTGGTAACCGATAAATGTATTTTTTGTAAGGTTTTTGCATTTTTTTGTGAGTAGCAAGTGGTTTTCTGACTGCTCAATGTTTAAATTGGAAAGATCATGGGCTTACCAGCTTGTGCATTGGGAATAAGGATAGGGTCTAGAGAACAGAAGAAAAAAAGCCAGAAGCTTCATGGTGTCCATGACACCCAAATGATTTAGTTTTGTATGAGGCTAAAAAAAAATGTACGGCCCCTGGATCAAGTTGTATTGGGTATTTCCAATTGGCTATCCCTTGGATGTAGAATGCAAACCCTGGAGGACATTAAGTGGGACACTAATCCTACAAGGTGCTATGCACTGAAATATTGCCTTTACCACATATGTTGCTAATTGCATCACTATCTTGAAGCGGTTCTGCCTAAAAATGATCTACTGGCAAATACACTTAACACCACTATAACCTTTGCCTTTACAGTGGGTATGTCTAACCGACCAGTTGCCAAATCCCTGCTCTTAAATTATAATAATGTTAAAACATTCTGTGTTGGGAACTGGAGACCAGCAGAGCAGTCCCAAGTCAGCTGGATTTTATGAAATGGGGATATTTATTAAATCAGAAACAAGACTCTATAGAGATTTCAGCACCTCCTGTTAAACATAGTCATAGTTCCCATAGAGGTGCATGCATATAATGTGGAAAATCTGTGCACAAGTAGAGCTTGCAATGAAAAATTGGAATAGGGGAAATACAAGTGCTGCGGTATGCTTAATAAGCTGGCTACACACATGGTTGATAAAGGGCAAATCCTGTTGGATCCAAAAGGATTTGGCTATTATTGGCCTTGTGTGGTAAAAAAAAAAAAAGTCAGATAAACTCTGGCCATGGGATTGTTCAGCCGTGAACCAACATTTCTATTTGTTCCTTTACTTTGGCTTTTAATGTGTCTTCCAGCTTGCTTTCCTTTTCATGCAAGCAAACAAGCAAGCTAACAGTGGTAGTACATTCCCTGGTCCTGCCCAGCAGTGGTAAAACATGGGAAAATTCCCTTTAAGGCATGCTGGGAGTTGTAGTTTCCAAACCATCTGGAAGGCCAAAGTGCGACCCCCCTGTTGTATATGACATCGCTGTATAAAACACTATGTGCACATTTGGTGAAGTATATGGGATGTAACTTGTCCCATGGCTGAATGTGTGGTATAAGCTAAGCCTCTCAGTAAAACACCATAAACCCCCATCCTACTGGAAACCTAATAACTCCTTTACCTTCTCTCCGTCCACCGCCGGGAGATCTAGAACTCCCAGCCTGGGTCTTGGTTTCTGCAGGAAGAGCCGCGCGCAGAGACCTGGACTGTTAAACTCCACACATCGATTTTCCGACACCACTTCCGGCGGAAGTCTCTCCGGACCGTCTGGCTCTAGTCTCTATGGCACTTGTTGTCACTCTACGCCGTAGTTTCATTGCTGTAGGCGTCCCGGAAGCGAGTTCTAAGCGGAATGGCGGAAAGTCCGGCGGCCGAAGCGATCATCCTACCGGGCGCTGCTGGGGTTGGAGTCGTCTTGCCTCATCTGAGCGGACTTGGGACTCCAGGAACTTCCCCTCTGACCATATCGTCCATATGGGACCCCACAGCCAGCGCTGACTGGGATAACGAACGGGCATCGAGCCAGTGCGTCCTGCGGATAAAGAGGTAAGAAAGGACCCAGTAATGCTCGGACATAACAGTTTATTGGAAACTGTAGGGGTGTTACCTGGTTCATTTGTTCGCGCTCCCTTCAGAAATTTGGTAGCGAGCTTGAGCATGCGCAGTGGGGCAGCTAGTGGAATAGCATAGTCATTGGCTGTGATGTCAACGGTCACATGCAAACCTGACAGCTACTAACTGGAAGGTAGCAGGTCCAACAGGACATTGCGCAGTAGTTCAGGTCAGTCTATAAACATTTTAAAGACAAGTTATTTTTGGGCTGGACATGTCCTTTAAAGGGTATGTACACTGGAATTTTTTTTTTTTAATTTGCCCATTACTGAAAATAATATTTTATCTCTGATCTGGCACCTATTTCTTTAGATATCTAATCTAAAGCATAAGTTGCTTCAGCTGTCAATAAAGTAACTTATCAATACTGTGTGCAAGTACTGGATTTTGCTGTAACTGAAAAGGTGGGGGGAATTCCCTCTCTCAGTGCTAGGTAATTGTGATTGCTGATCATGCTCAGTTTAAAAAAAAAAAAAGTCAATTCTGAGAAAAGGAGTTTTGGGTTAAGAGAAGTAGGGGGGATACTGAATCTGAGAAAAACAAATTCTGGTTTGAAGGGTTGCAGACACACACACACGCTCCTCAGAGTAAGTGCTACTTATATGTATTTAAATATAGATTAGGATGAGGCAAAGTCATTTTTCAGTATACATACCCTTTAATGATCAACAAGATTTAACGATCAACAAGAATTGGTCTGTCTGTGAATCTTTACATTTTGGGGGTTGTAGTTTAACAGCAGATATAGAAATGGTAGGTTTGGCTGCTGTTAATATGATGACACAGATTATTTAGACATTTAAACCCACCAAGTCCATAAAAAAGTACATTTTATCTATGAACTGCTGATTAATCCATTATATCTACCAGACCAAACATATACCCGTGTCACTGTGTGAAATCAGTCAAATCTTTCTATAACATGTGTGCATATGTGTTAAGCACAGGGGGATACAACGTAGTTGCTGGTCACTGTATCCCACTCTACCCTTGAGCATGTTTATTTCAAATGGGGAGTAGGGGGATGTGGATGTAAAGATTTTACAGACTTAGAAATTATCCAGAAATAATTGACTTGAGTCACCAGCAAGATTTTTAAGTTGACAGTTTTGTTGTGTTTAACCAATTGTCTTTTGCTGGCCATTGAGTTATGAGAAATGAGATAGATTTGTCCTTCAATCTTCTAATCTATCTAAAAAGCCTGTCAGTTTTACCTCCAGATGCTCCTGTGTAGTTCCCCATCCTGGCCCATTATTTGTGCAATGAAATGTTGGTCCCAAACCAAACTTCTATCCTATCCCTGGGAATACATTAAATTGGACACAACACTTACCCTAAAGGTTCATACACACGTGCGATCAGGTGCAGGATTGGGACTCTGTCACGCTTATGCCTAGTGCATGTTCTTGGAAGGGAATTATTCTTTGGACCCTCTGGGTACACACATTGGGGAAAGGGACACATTGGTCTGAATGGTACACATTGGTCAAAATGACTGTTTTCAATGCTGATGAACGTTTGCCTTCTGTATTGAAAACAATCATTTTGGACCTAAACTTTCCCTTGGTCGCAGCCACTCTCTGTACTAATTATGTACAGCCCTAAAAGATCTTCCCTGTATGGCAGTGATGGGACCAGCACAAGCAAAGAACTAGGCGGCACACTTCTCATAAGGTGATTCCTTTTATTTCTGCATCACACAAAACAACACATTTCGGGGAATGCTATGACCCCTTCATCAGGGCGCATAGTGTTCCCCGAAACTTTGTTGTTTTGCGTGATGCAGAAATAAAAGGAATCACCTTATAAGAAGTGTGCAGCCTAGTTCTTTGCTTGTGCTGGTCCCTGGTAGAGGACCGACTGGGGTAGCACCTTGAACTTGATTTGGATAAATAGCCACAGAGTGTGCCTGGATCCTACTTTCTTATAGACTGCAGTGTCAAACTTATAGCCCTCCAGATGTTTGAAAACTACAACTCCCATCATTCCATGGTGCTATAGGGAAACTGATCGAGGCTGTGTGTAGTCACATCTTGACAGTTAATATTTGTAAGATTCCGTCTGTTATCTGTTAAAGATTGGTACCATCTGCAGCATAGGGGTATAGAGAGCTCTTATCTGTACTTAGTGAATGGTAAAGCCAAAGGGAGAGCTTGGTGTAATGAGATGTGTTTAATTTTTGTTTTTTAAGCAGTAATAAAGCAGTGATAGATCATTCTAATACAAAGTTTATTGGCTGTAAAGGAAAAAAAGAAAGAATTGTATCCTGACAATTTTACATAAATGTTTTCACCTTTTTTGATTAGTAGAAAGACTGAACTAAACCATCATCCTAATATGGGAATGTTCTCATCTAAAAATCCTCTTTACCGTATTTTCTTTACTGCTTTACGGAGGAGCGGTCGGTCTGTATGATTTAGAGAGTTTATTGAAATAAATTGTATGGAAATTAACTGGGGGGAATTGAAGATTTTTGTCAATATTTTATTACATTCTCCTATAGAATGTTGAAATCAACAGTCTGAAACAAAAAGCAATACCAATAAATCTTTTAATAAACAGTAGCTGCAGTAGCTTATTGTTGGCATTAATTAAACAGCTTGGGCGGATCTTGTGTTGCAATGGGGAACTCTACTGAAATGTGCCTTTCTTTATTTTCCAGCACTTTTACTTTCAGTTCATGTTTACAATCTGTTGAAATAATAACCTTGTTTATTATTCTATTAGGGATATCATGTCAATTTATAAGGAGCCTCCACCTGGTATGTTTGTTGTGCCAGACCCACATGACATGACAAAGGTAGGATCATTTCTATGATGTTTATAACCGTTGTAACTGGTTGTTTATTCTGTGTATTGGTTTCTGTTTGAAGCACTGAACCTGACTCTTATGATTTCAATTACCAGTTGTGTGTCAGTGACTCACCTCTCTCTCTATACAGATTCATGCCCTCATCACTGGCCCATTTGACACACCCTATGAAGGAGGTTTTTTCTTGTTCCTCTTTCGGTGTCCTCCAGATTATCCAATACACCCACCTCGGGTTAAACTGATGACAACTGGGAACAATACCGTGAGATTTAACCCTAATTTCTACCGTAATGGCAAAGTCTGTCTAAGTATTCTAGGGTAAGAAACCAGTCTTAATGGCTAATATCAGTGTTTAAGTTTCATTTAGGATCAGAGAAAATAATACGGTAATATGATGAACAAGGGAGAACTATAATGGACAGTTTGCCAGCATATGTAGCCAATATACAATATCTCTTTTATTCCTGTTTGCGTTAAAATGTCCGGTATTAATTATGAATTCATTGTTAGGTATTCTCTATATGTGACACAGTGCAACTTACCCTTTTTTTAAAACTACTATTGCCACATCCAGCAGTCCTTCATCTTGCCCCACTCGTCGCCAGTGGCGAATGGTCTGCCAGGACAAAGGATCCCATGGTGTGTAGCCAGCTTATGATTTGCAGTTGGCTATTATTTTCAAGGAAAAACGCACAAATTCACAACCCATCACATTAATAGCCAGAAAGTGTATTCCCACTGAGAGAGATACTTTGGAAATAGACAGAAGGCGCAAAAGAAAATCTTCACAGCAGAAGTTTCATTTTGGAGTGTTTTTTTAATAAATATACACAGAATAAAAAGCTATTGTATTCACACCACGTATGGGAAGTACAATGTACACTGCATTTCCTCTTAAAAATATTAATGGACTGTTGAAGCAGTTTTATTCATGTGGGCACTCCTCACAGAAACTAAATTGGGAGGTAAAAATTAATAATCCTACCTCCCTGCTTTAGGTACATTTCATTTTGAATGTTTTTTTTAAATGATATGCTCTATATTTCTCTAAGTACATGTTTAACTTGTTTTCTCTTTCAAAATATTGATGCCTAGTGACAGGACTCCGAGGCACAAGCAACCAGAGGCATCAATCATATAATGTGGCTTATTTATATTTCAGAACCTGGACGGGACCTGCATGGAGCCCAGCCCAGAGTTTATCTTCAGTGCTCATCTCTATCCAATCCCTAATGACAGAAAATCCTTATCACAATGAGCCTGGATTTGAACAGGTAATATCAGTATTTAGTTTAACAAGGATTGTGATTTTTATAGATTTAAGACTCAAATAATAAATATATATATTTTAAGGAAAGACATTCAGGAGATAGCAAGAACTACAATGAGTGCATTCGGCACGAGACCATTCGTGTGGCTGTCTGTGACATGCTGGAGGGCAAGTGTCAGTGTCCTGATGCTTTACGGTATGAAAATGAGCATGGTCGAGTAATTTGTCTGTTTTGTCTTGTTACATTTAATGAAACACTGACCTTTTATTCTTTCACAGTCTGTAGGGGTAGGCAGTTTTTTAATTGGTGTTTTATATCTACAGAAGATTCGGGCTCTGCCATGTTACTCGGGACATTTTACCTGTTTCCAACCTAATTTATGGAGACTTTTGCCAGACAAATTGCTGGTGTTAAATCCAGACAACCATTTAGGCTGGATACTTACAGTCTGATATTCAACCGGTTGCTGCAAATGACTGGTTTGCAATCTTGACCTTCAAATGTAAAAGTACCGCTGACAAAACTTTTACGTTAAAGGGCAACTGTGGTCTCAAAACAAGTGAGGGTTAAATGAAAGCCTGCAGTATTTCCTTTAAAATAAGCTTACAATCACATCTCTGGCTGGAGCCTGTGAGAAATTACATTGGGGTGAATGTTCAAACTTCCTGCTTCCAGTAGGTTGAGTGACATCCCCAGACCTCTGCCCTGCCCGTCTGCCTCGGGGGAGAAGCATGCTCAGTTAAGACTTAATGCTGGGGAAATCAGGAAGTACCTGGGAAAAAAATTGAGAGTTTAGAAGGGGAGCCTATTAATGCAGACAGGCTGGTCACATGGCTGAAAACAGGAAGAGTTCAAGCAGGAAGTAATATTGCTGAACCTTTCCAGCAATAACTTCTCACTAATTTTATTTAGAGATGTGATTTAGGTTTTATTTTGAAGGTGTGATGGAAGGATTTTTATATCATTCTTACTAGTGTGGAACAATTCGAGACCACAGTTACCCTTTAACGACTGAACAATCAGCCGAAATTTAGCAACCTGTCCTATCAAACTTTCATTGGATTTGGATGCACATTCAACCGACATCATTTTGTTATGGTTGAAAAATACTTCCAATAGTTCAGCCCAGTCGAGTGACGATTGTGGGCACAGTGCAACCAAAAAATGCTAGTTGTGTTTTTCAGACATCGAAAGGGCAGCAGGTAGGACATGTTTGCCATAGAAATCATTCTTCTTAATAAACCTCTGAAAATATTTTTGCAAATTATGAATTTGAAATTCTTTTTGTTAAGCAATCCCTAGCTTCTCAAAAAATGTTTACGTACTGCAAATTCTCCCTTGCTATAAAGAATTACTGAATCATTTGTAGTTGCAGATCCCTATCTACTAGAATAGGAATGGTCGTTCCTTGTTTTAAGGATTTTGTTCACTCAGAACTATGCAGTTTTTGCATTAATTGAAGAACGGGAGAAAAAGAAGCTGTGTCTTACCTCCCTTTCTTTCATTTATGTAACAGGAGCCGGGAACGAAGATTGAAAACTTACCGGCGAGCTAATGCGTGCTATAGTTTAGCTAATCTCGGAAACATTCGGGACCTGTCATAGGAGCCAGCAGTGGATCACGCTCGCCAGTAAGTTTTCAATATTTGTTTCCAGCTCCTTTTACATTAAATGAAAAACCTCAGGTAAGACGAAGCTCCTTTACCTCCTGTTCTCCAAACCACAATACTTACAAACCATATACCGCAGCTCCACTACCTTCTGTTTCATGACAGATGGTGTTATTTCGAGTGCCTGACTGCTGTTCCCTTAGTGGCTCCTTTTTACATATGCATGCTTATAAATGGCAAAAGTATAACTTGAACATTATGAGGATTCTTTCATACGGTGGATGATTCTATTTTTATTACCGTATGTCGTGACATGTATAACCTTGTAGTGGGTATACGTCCTTTTTCTCATTACTGTATATGCAGCACAGTATATTTTCTATATTTTTCAGCTATTGCATGTTATGTTTATATGTTGTGATTGGATTATCCCCGGTGTTACTATAAATCATTGATCATATTGCTGGTAATAGTTACCCTCTGTATTTACTGACCAAAGTCCATGATATTAGCCCTCAAATAGTAAATACTCCAGCACAATCAAAGTACAGGGTGTGAGCACTTAACAATGGAAAATTGTTTTGTTTTGACTTGTCAGCTTGCTATATAGGCCCCTATTAGTCCTTTATTCTCCAGTTTTTTTAAACCATTATTTAGTAATTTGTTTAATGTAATAAGCCAGATGTATACATTTAATACTCTTTTTATACCTTTGTACTTTCTGCCATAGGAGTGTTATGGAAAAATCCTTTTTGGAATATTATGACTTTTATGAAGTGGTTTGCAAAGATAGATTTCACCTACAAGGACAAAACATGCAGGTAACTTTTCTGGTTTTATAATAATCTTGTGGAAGGTTAACTCCTCCCCCACCCCCGACAATGAAACTGCTCGTTACATTCACATTATTTGGCTTCTTGTGTAATTCCTACACAACAAAATCTTTTAGTATGAAAGTCTTTTTGTTCCTTTTCCCCCTCCCTAGGCTAGGTACACACAGGTCGAAATATCTGAACATTTTTAAAGGGCATGTCCACCCCCCAAAACTAAAAAGTAACCCACTACTGCCCACACTGTGTTGTGCTAAAAAATTCTTACCTTACATCCCAGCTCCAAATGGTTCTCCTGCAGTGTCTGCATAAGGTCCAGGAAACTGAAGAGCAGGAGCTGTCTGTGTGTCATCCAGTCCCTGCTTCAGCCTTGTCCTGTGACATGCGCAGGGGAGCCCTTTCTCCTTCCCTCCCTCAGGATCCCTCTTTTTTTCCTAGCCCACCCCCAAACACCAGGTGGTAGCAGAAATCTACTTGCATTACTTCGTTCCCCCGGCATTCTGCATTGCTGGCAGCCACGTTGCATCTGTGATTGGCTGCTTCTCATCCAATCACAGATACAGCCGACAGTCTGGCCCCTGCTTGTAACTTTGTATTTTAACGTACGAACCTTGCAGTTGGGGGTGGGCTAGGGTGCCCTAGAGTATATTAAAATGTTTTTTTTGCAGGTGCACATGCCCTTTAACTGTCCCTTTTCATCCAATTGTTTTGACAAAAAATTCTGCCATGCTGGTTATGTTAAATTTAGCGCTGTGCATCATGTTTTGCCACTTTCTCCAGCACTGGAATTTTTATTATTAGGTTTACTTTATTGCGCTTATGACATATCTAATAAACACCAATGTAGCATGTTGAGTATTTATATCATGAAGTTAATGTAGTGAGTCACCACTACTAAATAAGAGATGTTGCCCTCAGGAAAGTGCCAATGAGGTGGGGAGCTGATGTCACCCAGCCTCATTAGCAGGGAGTGCTCTAACGCTCTTTGTCGTGGCACCCGGGGGGAGCTGGTCTGTGCATGTGCTGCTTTCCAGGCTGGCAGAAGTTGTTTTGTGCCAGTAACATCTGTTACACAATGGTACTTTTCTGGGGGAAATTTATCTCAAGAGTATGTTTTTAATGAAAAATGCAAGACCCTGGAATTCCATTTTCTAAGTGTGAGAGAGAAAACTTTTATCCCCTGTCTTACTTTATTTCGCCTGCTGCAGCTCAAATGTTTACCACAATTGCACCATTGACCGATATGATCTGCTATCAAAATATTGTGACTCCTCAGTGTTTATGCCAGTGGGATTCAAACCACTGGCATACAAATGTATTTACATGTTTGACAGCACCCTGTTCCTTTGTAACATAGTTTTGTAATCTCATAATTTTGCTTTTGGATATATTATATGCGGATTGTAGCCAGAAGTGATGGGATTTGAAATTTAAGCCCCCCATACATGGGATAAATACATCCGATAAATATTGTTTTTCCCGTTTGACTGCTCGACAATGTTAAGCAGTTTATCAGAAGATCAGACCAGGCAGAACATTTCCCTCTGTCTCCATCGAAGGATAGATCGGAACCTCAAAGTGGAAGTCTTTAAGCTGTTCTTCTGATCTTTGCACTCGATTGGAAATCAGATCAGAGGAACATCTGCATGTGTTAAGTCAGTCCATGTGCTATGTTTTAGACCAGTTACAGGTAAAATGGGTTTGGATCCATGGTTTATACATAGCCCCCGATGAACATTTTATAGATTTGTAAACTGGCCCTGTACCTTATATTTATGTGTTTAGGTTTTATATTGTGGGTTTGGTTTTTTTATTAGTATAACTTGATTAAAGATAGTTACTTTTTAGGTTCTTTTGTCCTGTTTTTGCATTATATCTGTATAGATACAGGCAGGGTAGTTAGCAAGATATTATTTACACAGGTTCTCCACTCCACTTTGTTATATATAGAGCATTTCAGGTTAGTCTTATATCTTTTAGCTTTCTAACCCCCAACCTTAATTAACCTATACACAATTTTTCATTTGAGGGGTGGACTTTAAGTTGTGACAAAAACGTAACCATTTTAAAACACATGCAAACTTAGAAAGGATCCATGCCCCCTCTAGTGGTAACAATCTAATTTGTTCTGTTGAAATTGCCCATTATAACTTTATTGTCCTGAGCATTATTTAGCATTCAATTTATTGTATTCCACAGTAATTTTTCAGATTCCCCTCTTTCTGCTTTCAGGATCCATTTGGGGAGAAGCGAGGCCATTTTGACTATCAAACACTACTCAGTCGCCTGCAAATCATTCATCAGAGAGTGAGGGAAAAACACAGGCGGGAGACAGCAGATATAGACTCTGATTCCAGCTCCTCTGAAACAGAAACGGACACACAGGGAAGCTCAAATCCCTAAATCTATGGGAATGTAACTTTGTAGAGAGTTGTGCATTGTACCGTCAGACTGTTATGTTAGCAAAGAATCATACATTGCTTGACAAGTAAAGACTTTTTTTGCTTTGGAAGCCGTATGGAGGCAGTATCATGTTATCACCCTTCTAAGGGGAGATTGGGAGAAGATTTTATAAAGTGGATACAGAATCATAGACCTTGGGAGGCTGGATTTATCAACAGGACAGCGCTTACTTTGTAATGGCTTTTCTGCACCAGTAAATCGCTATATTGCTAGAGTCTCCTGAAGAGAGAAAGTAATCCCAATTACAGGATCTCCAACACGTGGCAATTTTTTTTTTTTTTGCATCTGACAGAAGCTATATTTTAATTTGGTTTCTACCCCTAAGAAAAGCCCTTTTGTCCTCTGGATTTTCTTTAGATGTAATACACAAGTTTGCATCAGGAAACAACCATGGGTTTCTATCTAGTTTTAGGATTTATTATTGACTTTTGCATGGAGTTGGCACAGTACATTGCTGTATGAACTCCCTTATAGTGCATAGAGCCAATGTACAAATACCTGGTAAAGCAGCTTGGTGCAGATATAAAATTGTTTGGGTTTGAGGGATGTAGCACTTGGTGGTTGGGACGGTATTTATTAAGGATTGATATCGTTAATTGCGTTAAATCTTTATCTGGAATTTAAAGCCATGATGGTATATTGTAAATTACTGACTGCAGTGTAAAATACACATATCACAATTGTTATTTTAAGACTGGCAACTTATGACCACAATGTTATTTTATGGACCAATGTTGATTGGTAAATTTAATACAGTGGCTTTGTCTTAAATGCCTGCGTCGTAAAACAACTGCAGCTGTAAAAGGATAGATCTGTGTTTTTGCTAGGAACTCACTTTTGGGTTTACCTAGCTTTCTCAGTCCAGCCTCCCAGCTTTTGACTGGAACCTGACCGATGGTAATGCACATTCCGATTGACCAAATCCCAGGCAAAAACGTTCAGGAGCCGGGAACTAAGGTAATCAACTTACCCGGTTTCTCGCTCCTCTGCCACGTCCATCAACCGGTCCTGACGGAATTAGTACACTGTGCACATTGAATACGGGGTCCATCAGGACCCTGTGGGGGAACGAGACACCGGGTAATTTGATTACTTCCTGGCTGAACGTTTTTATTGAAGAACGGGAGGTAAAACACAGCTCCATTACCACCTATTCTTCAATAAAACTGAATAGAAAAAAGTGGCTTTCCCAGTGGATATACCCTCTAATTAGATGCAAAGTAGCAGCTTTTTGGTATAACAGTCCCATGAGAACATTATAGAGCCTGAAGAATGTGAAAGGGAATAAAGTGTTGTTGGCGACATGCTCCTTTGCAGCATTTACATTATCTCAGCTAATACATATCTGGCTACAGGTTAGCAGCAGCTGCTGGCAGCAGAAAATTACAAGTATATTGATATGTAGGACCTAGCCTAAAACTAGACCGCTAAAGAGTTTAATCACCTGAATAAATACTGGTAAATATGTACAAAAAAGAAAAATCATTGTCCACCAATAAGTTTCACTACTACATGTTTTATAAACACTGACTTCACTTCCTGCTCTGATTAAATCACAAAAAATTGATTGGCTTCCAGCACTGTAATGGTGAACATAGTGATTAAAACAAATGTTTTCCCAATTTTCAAAATTGCTGCCATGGTTTGTGCCAGTTATATTAATGGCTATAAACGCTTCTTTTAACAATGCCTGGATCCTGTTTGGGGTTTTTTTGCTACTTGTTTTTTTTTCCCACTATTTAAATTGCAGCAAATAAATCACTGATGTGGCTTAGCCATAAAGGGATACAATAATCATTTTCATTTCTTCTTGTAATATTTTTTTTAAATACAAATGTAAAATTTGCCATGCCGTGTTTTTTTTTTGTTACACAGTAGTTCAAAACATTCGTAATAGTGTGTGTGTGGCAAAAGTAGCCACGACCGACAGTTTGCTGTGACCAAGCATGCGGTCCATAGAGGACTTGCCATTGGTACTATTACAATGGCCATAGTGCTTTCTTGCCGCTCCGTAAAATACTGCCTGTCCGATATTGACTTATTGGTCAATACCAGATGATTTTAAGATTATGGCTGCAATCAACTTTACGTCCACGGGGGCCAGAAATCAATATTGCCCTCATAAAAATACCTGCTACTAGCAGCAGTTTGTATGGTCTATATAAAGCTTCATTATTGGCAGATCATTTATAAATAAGGCCCATCATTTCAGACTGGCACAAGAAGCATGCTTACCTTGACCTTTATCTAGTCCCCTAGAGAACCGCACGATGCTCAGTGATATGCCAGCATACCCAATTGGTCACAGCCATTGGCACACACACCATACAATATTTTAGGCTGACCAATATACGGTAATATCGGTCGGTAGAAAATATTGTATGGTGTGTACCCAGCCTAAGACACACCAGATGTTTGGGTATAATTCCATTGGAATCTTTCAGTAACGTGATAACTGCATACATGGCCAAAACCTACTTCCACATAAGCATTATGGAGATCGGTCCGCTGTGTGCCCATACACAGGTAATATTGACCAACCATGATGCCGACAGCAGTACTTCCTCTGCATTGGGGGTCAATCATTTTTGGCCATGCCAAAACATCAGAACCATCATTTCTAGCCAGAGACTGAAGTGTAATATTTTTTTTGTATAGATAAAGATTTTATTCCAGGAGGAATTTTTTTTTTTTTTGCAAACTTGATTAAAAGAGAAATCCTGTTTACTATACAAAGGTTAAATTACATACTTTTTTTTTGCATCAGGCTGAACAAACTTTTTCACATATTAACCATTGCCCAATCACTATTAAGCGTAAGGTACCAATTTGGAGCAGAAAACTGCCCATTGTGGTCAAGGTGCAGGGGATAGTATTTCTGCTCACCGAACAGCTCTCCCAAACGCACTTGAGGTTAGAAGTGGAACTGATCATTTTGCTGCTATAGAGGTAAAATGAATATTGTCCATCATAGGATAAAGATCATCTGCAGTATCTTCCTTTACAGAAAGGTCCCTGATTATTTTTATACATTCACCAACATACTAACAATTGGTGAATGAGTCAATGTGAAAAAGCAGTTAAAAGGTGTGTGTGTGTTACAATGATATGCATAAAATGAAAAGTAACCAATAAAGCCTCGTACACACGCTCAATCTGTGAGCGAGGAAAGACGGCCGAGTACTACACGCGATGGGGGTCGTTCCTCACTCACAGATTGAGCGTATGTACAAACCTTAATTCTTCAGTAATTAAGAACAATCCAAGATTTTCCCTCAGGTCTTTTTCCATAGAAAGGAGTGCAAAATAGTAGAAATCTCATTTGAGGACTTGCAGCACTTCATGACAGGCCTGTAGTATCATCCAGGGTAATTTGTTGGGAGTAAAGTGCAGTAAACAGAGCAGGTAGCCAGTACTCTGCCTCACCTTCTGATTGCGAGTCCAGCCAAGCCAGGCCTTCCTTTATTAAATGTTCCTAAGTTAATACAAACAGGGTCATTAATGAATGCACCATAGTGACATGACCATCACCATATAGCTACAAATATGTTTGGAAATATCTGGTAAATTATCTCATTTAGATTCCTTTAAACGCCCATCCCTGAGCTACTGAGTGCAGGTCTGAAATAGTTCTCATTACTTAGTATCTCATTAATAAGTAATCCTTTTAAAGGATTAGTGCAGTCAAAAAACACCTTTTGCATTAATTGAAGAACAGGAGGTAAAGAATCTATGTCTTACCTCCTATCCTTCAATCACTGTTACAGGAGCCAGGAATGAAGAACTTCAACTTACCCACGAGCATGAGGCACAACCCCTGACCAAAAGATTCACCCACCACGAACGGTCGCTTTGGGCGATAGTCATGTGTGTATCTTTAGTTCGGGGGTTGTGCCTCGTTCCTCCCATCAGGTGTGTACAGACCCTTACACATAAACAAAGGAGAACAATTGTAAAACAATACAGATTGAAGGTGCCCATAAACGTGATTGTGATCAAATGTACCAGCTGATCCCATTGGAATCTTACACATGCAGTGGTAGATGGGCCTGGCTGATCCCCATACATGGCAGTGCCGACTGTGGTAGTTCGTCGATGTAGTTTTCGGCCCCTACACCTTGCAAATACTCTGAAAATCCCGCTGGGTATATGTAATGTGTATGGCTACCTTTACTCGTGTGATATTTCACAAAGAAAGAAAATCAGCATACATGCGTTATTTTACATTAGTTCCCCCTTTAAGCCTAGGCCCCAATGCTGCTTTTTTGCGATCAGCAATGCATTAAAGTATAATGACAATAATGGGATCTATGCCACACTATGTACGATTCGTTCATTTGCACACAATCACCATTTCTGGTCTGTATTTGGTTCAACACAAAACATGTATATCGTAGGAAGGACAGAAAGGACACAAATAGGACATACAATTTTATATATATTTTTTGCTCACAATCCCTTGGGAAACGCAAATACAAATGCATGTAAAAAAGGATGCAAATGGATATTAGAAATCTGAGAGATGTAGGACTAACATGAAATGATGCCTCTTTCTGTTTCCTGGTTCTTCCTGTTAGCCACTGACTGTCATACTGTAGCTGTGACAGCCAACATCACAGCTTATCACTAAATGCTATTTCCCTAGTTGCCTCCCCGGAGCATGTGGGAGCTTGTAAAAGAACTTGGAGTGAAGGCAAAACATTTTTGAGAGGGAAGGGGGAAAACATTTCATTGTCAAGGTTAGTCCTACATCTCTCAGCTTACAAACTATTGAGGTTTTGAGGTTTGGGGGTTAGTCACCTTTATGGGGTAAAATAAAAAAAACATGTTTTGGCTATTGTTTTAATTTAAATCTAAACTTTAACATTATAGTATGACTTCTATAAATGCTTATAGAACATACATTTTCTTTCAATTCCTCTCTCACACAAGGTACATTTTCTAGTTGAAGTGTTACTGCATGATATCCATTCACTTTGTTATACTCACCAATACATGTTTAGCTCTTTCTGTTTCCCAATTTAAGCTTGACTGAATTTCACTCACTGTTACAAATCCTTTTTTCTGAACATAAAATAAAAAAAGGAATCCTATATGTTGATTTCTGCATATATATATATGGTTTAAACTGCTAAATGTCCACCCCCAAAACTAAAATTGAATCCACTACTGACCCACTGTGTAGTGGTGAAAAATCCTTACCTTACATCTCTGCTTCTTATGGTTCTCCTGCAGTGCTTGTCCAAAGCCCCAAATAGTGAAGAGTAGGAGGTGTCTGGGAGCCATCCAGCCCCTGCTGTTTCCTTCAGTAAGGACAGGGACATGTGCAGGGGAGCCCTCTTTGCTGCCTGGTGCCCAAACTATAAAACCCTTTTCTGTAGTGTAGGTGACCCTATCCCACCCCCAACCGCCAAGTCCGTTTGTTAAATAAACTTAGACTTAGCATTCCCCTGTTCCGGCAAACAGAGGGCCAAGATCAGAACGCCAGGGGAATGAGGACATGTAAGTACCGTTCTGTCCAAAGGTGTGGCACAAATGTAAAGGCAAACGATATCTTAAAGAACAAAACATTTTCAAAAACATTTAAAAAGAGAAGTACCTGAGGTAGGATCGGTACTCTCTACCTTCCAATATCAATCACTTCAGGAAGGCCCAGGGCACTAACTTAGCAAATGAAAACTGTATGTGCTGTATTTCCTCAACAAAACAATACTGTCCTTTAATTTATAAAATGCTTTTATGTTTCTTGTATATTAGATGTGCAAGACGTTTTCTACAAACATTTGGGTGAGATAATGGTGACACACAATCCATTCTTACCTCTGCCAACTGCAGGACTACTGTGTGATCCATGTTAAGCTCTGCAGGCACGGACTGCACCAGGTATGACCCTCCAACAGGAATTATACCAAATCCATGGCCAAGAACTTTCAACTTTTTTATTGCCCGGATAATATCATCTCTGAAAAAGAACACAAGTTAAATTTTTTGTGGCTTAGTTAATGTACTTGAATGACTGGAATCTGCGGGTGCTACTTACGGACTGACATCCTGAGCAAGTTTTCCCCTTCCCTTCAGTACATGTTGATGGAGCTCAGACAGTGTTATTAGACCTGAAGAAAAAGAACTGCATTCTAAACCATGTTACAGCCTAATGACGGTGGGGAGGTCAGCGAAGGATGATTTAAAGGCTGTTACAAAAATATCACAAGTTATTGGACAATAGAAAGCTGCGTATTTACGTCTGGTATCAGAAGAATTGAAACTGAAAGAAAGCACTGAAATGCTACCAAGATCATTGTCAAACCGGATAATAAGATAGCCAGCCATAGAGCAGACACGCACATAAGTACTAGGACTATGAGCCAGGGCAAGTCCACTTCTGGAAGCAATCCATAATGTAATACAGAGCTGCTTCAGAGAATTGCTGGGTTGGTACCAACTTGATTGACCCTTTACCGGTAATGTTTGTACCACAGTTCAGAGCATTCCCAAGGCCACTGAACATTCACCATCAGCCTCTGGATCTCTTAGGACTGGCCAAAAATGTCCCTCTGCCACAGTTGTTTCCCTGTATAGGGAGTCTGTTGCAGCTGAAGGAAATGTGCAGTCCCTACATTGTGTAAGGGGATGTATAAAAAAAATGACAGACAGAATTTTAAAGATTTTGTCAGTCATCTTTTAAAGATCTTTACAGTGTGTACCCACCTAAAGGCCTAGCAAGAATCTTATAATAAACATTCTACTTAATCCGCTGAGGTCCTGGGGGGACACCGGGATTGGAAATAGATGGCAAAAGACCAGACCAAGAACTACCTGACAGATGGGATTATTTTTATGACAATCTATTGACTAAATGTTGTAAATCTGCAGCAAAAATCAATGATAAAGGCAACTATATTCATCCTCTTTTGTTACTATGTCCAGTTTTCCAATGAAATTTAACCAAGGATATGGTTAAATAAGGTTAAATAAGGTTAAATAATATTAACCTTAAATAAGGTTAATATTAATAAATCTCCTGGACTGGACAAAATACATCCTCGGGTACTTAGGGAGCTAAGCTCAGCTTTATCTAGGTCATCGTTTCTTATTTTTGCTGATTCCCTCATGTCCGGTGGTGTGCCTCTGGATTGGAAAAAGGCTGATGTTATTCCAATATTCAAAAAGGGTAGTCGTTCACAGCGGGTAATTACAGGCCTGTAAGTTTAACTTCAGTGGTGGGGAAGATACTGGAAAGTTTATTAAGGGAACATGTTCTAGAGTAAGTTTCAAGAACTGACACTATAAGTAGTAACCAGCATGGATTTAGGAGGAATAGATCTTGTCAAACTAACTTGCTTGGCTTTATGAGGAAGTAAGTAGAAATTTAGACTCTGGCATAGCAGTTGATGTAGTTTACTTGGATTTTGCAAAGACTTTTGATACAGTCCCCCATAGGCGACTAATGTATAAGCTAAGGTCTGTTGGTCTGGGGAGTCACATTTGTACATGGATAGAAAATTGGTAATGAATAGGATGCAGAGAGTAGCTGTTAATGGGGCTTCATCATTATGGACTAAAGTGCTAAGTGGGGTGCCACAGGGTTCTGTGTTGGGGCCGCTTGTATTTAATCTATTTATTAATGATTTGGAAGTGGGTATTGTCAGCAAGGTTTCTGTGTTTGCTGATGACACAAAACTTTGTCGACCATTAAACACTTGATGTGCAATCGTTGCAGGGGGATCTAGATAGATTGTCACATTGGGCTGCTAAGGGGCAGATGAGATTCAATGTTGAGAAATGAAAGGTGATGCATTTTGGACTTAAAAATCCTTGTGCTACTTATACTATAAATGGCTCTGTGTTAAGTGAATCCCTGTTGGGATCTTGGAGTTTTCTTGGAGTTTTGGTGGATAACAAACTTAAAAGAAAGCAAGCAGTGCCAGGTGGCAACAGCCAGAGCCAGCATGGTATTGTCTTGTATAAAGAGAGGTATTGATTCAAGGGAGGAAAATCTTATTCTCCCTCTTTACAAAGCATTGGTAAGGCCTCATTTGGAATATGCAGTGCAATTTTGGAATCCTGTGTACAAAAAGGACATCTTTGAAATGGAAAGGGTTCAGAGAAGGGCAACTAAATTAATAAGGGGATTGGGGGAGCTTGAATATGAAGAGAGACTGGAAAAGTTACAATTATGTACGCTGGACAAAAGGTGCTTGCGTGGGGATATGATTACTGTGTATAAATACATTAACGGGCCATACAATAAACTATCTGGGGCATTGTTCACCAATAGAACATGTCAGAGGACACGTGGACATCCCTTAAGACTTAAAGAAAAAAGTTTTGGCCTCAAGTTTGGAAAGGGTTTTTCACTGTGAGAACGGTAAAGCTATGGAACTGTCTTCCAGTGGACGTTGTTATGGCAGGTTCACTGGTCAGTTTAAAAAAAAAGCTGGATGAGTTTCTGCAAACAAGGTATGTTGTAAGATACTGATATTGATACATAAAGTAGAGTTGATCCAGGGAAATTTCCAATTGCCACTTGGAGTCAGGAAGGGATTTTTTCCCCTTCATAAATTTGGTGGGCTTTTTTGCCGTCCTCTGGATCAACAGTTAGGCAGGAAATGAAGATATTGCCAGATGGGTTGGACTGGATGGACATAGGTCTTTATTCAACCTCAAACTACTATACTATACAATGTGGTTTGCCCATCCCACTTAAAAACTTCATTATACTGACCTCCATTATGATGTTTTAAAGCCAGACAAACTTCAATAATCTGAACTCCTAATTCATAATAAAAGTCTCCAACTCCCAGCATTTCTGACCAGAATCCTTTACCAGCTGCAAAATAAAACCGTAAAATGTTAATGAAAATCTTAATGGGACATCATACTGAACAATTACGGATAAAATATTCTAAAACAGTTAATAGTAATGTTAGAATCAATTCATTAATAGCATAATAACTACTCAAGTGTTCATTCTTTCAAAGCACTGGACAGCACAAGGATTTGATAGTAAGGGAGACACCACTATACCAAATATTCAGAGACTGGTGGTGTATAACATTTTATATTTGGTAGCAGCTCTCAATGTCTCTCAGCCATAGAAGTACTATTAAGTAGTATGTATAGAAGTAGCACTATACATAAGAATGCAAATATAATCTGTATTGCAACAAGGAGTGCAGGCTGTTATTTACCAATGAGACAAAGCTCCAATCTTAAAGAGACAAAAAGTATCTTACATGCGAGTGGATCCACACCGATTGTAGCACACATGTCCTGAAATTGCACCCTGAACTGAGGATTTTTGCGGATCTCTTGCTTGTGCTTACTGGCAAACTCTTCTAGATTAGTTTTAAACATTTCCAACTGCTTCGACATCTGTGAATGAACATTAAAGAGTTACACTTATATTAACCGGGGGGGGGGGGGGGGAAAGGGTGAGCATTAATAAAGTTAGGGGTGAATATGTTAATTCAATAAGAATCATAAATCCACCCCCCCCCCACCAAACTACAATAGCTACAAAGCTCAAATCTTTAAGACTAACTTGAAATGCTGCGAAATGTCTAGTTTCCCATGTTTCTGCTTTCTAGTTATTCCAGTTAGCAACTGTCAGTCACAGATGGCATCACAGCCAATGCCTCCTCAGTCCTCTGAGCATGCTCAAGCTCATAACAATCTCACTAAATTTGCTGAAGGGGGCGTGAATAAATATAGCCATTAACACACATTTAAAATAAATCTTATGTCTAATTGAACCAATGTTAATGCTAATTATAAATGGCATGTTCAATTATCATTCAAATTTAATAGATGTATACCAGATAAAAATGAATTATTTAACACAATTTATAAAACCTATTAATCAATATCTTGGCTGGCCAGCCCAATCAGCTAAACACCATTCATTAAAAAACAACTGTGGATCACTTCACTTAGCAGCACTATGTGGATCAGTCCTATGAATCAATTCAGTTAGCAGCACTTAGCACTATATGAATCAGTCCTTAGGGGTCTTTTCTTCCCCAAGTGCTTCCCATTTTTATATATGTATAAATGGGTAAACCAAGCCTATACTTATCCCTCTCCATTGCACCCTATAAACTCTGGGGTTGTAGTAGAGGGATGAGAAGTAAACTAGTCACTTTGTGTGATGAAGTCTGTGGGCCCAGTTGCAGTTAGGAGTTAATCCATTACGCTCACGGCCCTCTGGGTCATGACTAATAACTTCTTTTAGAATGTGTCTTCCCTAGTCTATGGCCAGCATAAGGCCTGGTACACATGGGTCAACTTAGGCCCAATAGTCACAATGATTGACCTAGAGATTCATATACTAAAACAATAATCTGGCCAAAAATGAAAGAGCCTGCAAGGGTATTTCAGCCCAATCAATCTTGCAGCTATTGATTGGTCAGAACCCAATCTAGCAACATATCTTTCTGGGTGGTTGATTAGGCCAAAATACTGCCCTGTGTGTACCAGCCATTACTACATTATTTTAAGAATTAGTATTTCTTAATATAAAGGAACCCACACCAAGGGTTGTCCTGGAATGTGTGTAAATAGACATTAATCCACTCACCTGAACCAACTGATCCTCTGCCAGGACTGTGCCACGCTCCTTGTACTTGGCCTGGAATAAGAAAATTAAAGGGCATTTAAACAAGAGCTCTTCAAGCCCAGTGCAGTTTCCTCTCATTTAACATTACAGGTACATATTTATTTGTACTATAACAATTCAAATGTTTAAACAGACTATGAAAGAAGCAGAATTCTTAAGAACACCTTAAAAAAATACCAAGAATTCTTAACTTTTACATGACAGAAGGACGAAGTTTACTATAGGAAATAATGTGCAGCAAACACAAAATAAAATTCTAAAAATTATTTATAAAATGATAAGACAGAAAATATACAGAATTTTACAAACATTTTCTTGCTTAGCCTTACTTATTTTGTTATTTTTTTGGATTCAAAAGTAAAATAATGGTAAAAATATTTGCAGACATTAATATTCAAACACAGATATGAAATTGCAATGTGACTTATTTGTCACCCCTGAATTATTTTGGCTGCTAGAAGATGCTAAGGACCAATGGACCACTGATCTCCAAACTGCAACCCATCACCTATAAACACTTTGCAGAAGGCAGCCATAAAATAAGTTGTAGGTTTGAAACATCTGAAGGGGCACAGGTTGGGCAATGGACTGTAGATATGCCCCACTCAACTCTTACAACCTTTTAATTAAATTGCTGTAATCCACACTGTAATTGTGTTTTTAAAGGCAGCAGGGCCTAGATACAGCACACAAGGGATGTCACAGTACGTGCATATTATTATAAATGCATCACCATGACCTTTGGCAGTGGGGGAATTATATTATTTCACAACAAAAGCAAAATAAAAACTAAGAAGGTGAAATCACATTATTTACTTTCTTTGTGATAAACAAGTGAACTCTTAAGTAATTACTGGCTGACCACTTCCAAACTGAATGTAAGCAAGGTTGAGCAGTAAGAAAATCTAACTGATGGAAAGGCAACAAAACTCAGGAACTATTTCAGATGTAAAAGGCACATTTGGAGTAACCCAATCATGCTCATTTATTGCAATTTTCTTGGTACTGTAAGTGAAAATAAATTGATGTCTAAAACGTAAATGTGTATGCATTTTACACACTACAAATTGCATTTGAGTAAGTTCATATATATAAAAAGTGGTCAGTTGTCAAGACCAGGAGCTGAATTTCAGGAGAAGGAGGGTCTCCGATGTGGTGTCCAGAGATTAACATGGCTATGTACTTGGAGATTGACATGGCTATGTTTCAGAAACAAAATGGTTTTACACTGCGATAATTAAGAACTGTTTTATAGCCCTGAATTTTACATTAATGATATATGGCAGGGATGTCTGAACTGTGGCCCACCAGATGTTTGAAAATGACAACTCACAGCATTCTTCCATTACAGAAGAAACCAAGAAATGGTGGGAGTTGTAGTTTTCAAACATCTGGAGGGCCGCATGTTGGACATCCGATATAAGGTAACGTCTTAAGCCTCGTACACATGTATGATTTTTGCACCAGCAAACGACCCACACATGCGACAAAAGGCTTATTTGGACAATTATCACACGGAACGCATACACATGCGATTATTTCCCGAAAAGGCCGTCTTTGTGTGTGTGTTTGTGCACGCCCTCGGGGGTCATTCGTCGGTGCAAAGATCATACGCGTGCGAAGCTTTACTAGTCAGATAACATTTGATTGGATGTTGCAAATTATCAGCACCCTGTTATCTCACAGCAGGTGTACATGTCCACTCCATGGCCAATTCAATGGGCTCTCACTTTCCCACAACATGTACATGTCCACTCCATGGCCAATTCAATGGGCTCTCACTTTCCCACAACTCCCAGTGAAACAGAACAATAAGAGACAGGGAATTCTGGCCAAAAGGCAGGGACGTTAGCTGTCTAGGAAGAGACAGTCAGGACCGAAGCTCTCTGGGAAGAGACAGTCCATTACATTCACCACCAATACCCTAAACACAAACCCTGTCAGAGTCCAATCTGCGCCCCACAAGCTACACTTCATAACCCTCCCTTCACCTCAGCCAGTTTCTTCTTGGCAATTGCCCCCGCTCCCACCCCTCTCCGCATGTTGACATTCAAACCGACACTTCCGCGAAAGAAACGCGTCACGGAGTTGATCAATGCGTCACATTTCTGCGCCGTTGTAGGTGCGCGACTGGACAGAATCACTTCCTATTTAAAGGGCGAACCGTCCATTTTTAGTGTGGTGCTGCCCTGCTTGTACTTTGCTTGTGGGCTGACTGTACCTGAGGTGGTAAAACTGGAGGAGGTTTTCTTTTTAATGGAAATACCCAGTTAATATATCTGTATGTGGAAATCATTTTATTTCTATATATCTGTAGGGTTACCAGATAGTTGGAGGATACTAATGAATGATTAGCAGAACTGCAGTGATTGCATTTAAACTTTGATCTTGTCATTGATCTGGTAACATAGCGGCATGGCCCCACTGTAACGCACCGGAATCCCGCGCTTGCGATTTGCCCCTTTTTGGTAAATTCATCAGAAATCCCAAAATTTCGGTGTGTTGCCGCAATTTCAATCCTATTTAAAAACCGCAGGCGTAATCTCCTGTGAAAATTGCGCTAGCGTGGCCTAAAGGTTACACGCGATTACAGCCACGACCTGTGACCGAACGCAGATACACGAACCAAATGTTGGGTGTTCGCCATAAGTGTGTATAACGCAAGTGCTATACAATAGTAATGGGAAAACCTAATATGTAGATAATTATTATAAACACACAAATAAAAATATAGATTTAATACTGTTAAATAGAAAAAAAAAGCCACATCAGGACATCTATTAAATATATATATCCTCCAGAACGGTAGGTTCTAGTAGACTTAGCTGTAGCAAACAATGCTAGACAGCCATGGCTAGAGCTAGCAAGATATTCAGGGTTATTCAATAAAAAGTTTCTGTATCGTTTAAAACGGTGCTAATTTTGCCACAACCAATTAGATATTAGCTTTCAAATGTTAAATAAGATCTGATTGGTTGGGGCACAATTAGCACCATTTTAAACGATAAGAACTTTTATTAAATCTCCCTGATTGTCTTGTATAAAGAGGGGAATAGATTCAAGAGAGAAAAACATTATTCTCCCTCTTTACAAGGCACTGGTAAGGCCTCATTTGGAATATGCGGTGCAGTTTTGGAATCCCATATACAAAGGGACCTCTTGGAAATGGAAGCAGTTCAGAGAAGGGCAACTAAAATAATAAGGGG
This sequence comes from Hymenochirus boettgeri, assembly GCA_019447015.1. NCBI lineage: Eukaryota > Metazoa > Chordata > Amphibia > Anura > Pipidae > Hymenochirus > Hymenochirus boettgeri. The sequence continues at coordinate 73,209,089 of CM033476.1, read as the reverse complement.
AAAGGAAGGGATTGACTATAGAGATATATTAGACAAGTTAGGGCTGTTAACAATGAAGAAGCAGTAATTGCACAGGGATATAATCACTTTATACAAATATATTAATGGGCCATATAATGAAGTTTCATCTCTTCAGGTTAGGAAAGGTTTATTTTCAGTGAGATTCAATATGTATAGCGGACAGGTGCACAGCTCAATTAAAAGCAACGTGGAACACTACAATATAATATACAATATTAACCTTTTTTTTTCTATTAGTATTCACTATAGAGAATCCTAGTCCTTATCGCAGGGACTGTAATAAGTGTTTAAATATACACTCTGGCTGATAGAGAATATGGTACAGAAACAATTAAACAAAGTTAATATCAATAAATCCCCGGGACTGGATGAAATACAGCCTAAGAGCTTAGTCCAGTTTTATCTAGACTGTGTCTCATCTATTCAGATTCACTTTTATCTGGTGATGTCTCATCTATTCAGATTCACTTTTATCTGGTGATGTGCCGCTGGAATGGAAAAAAGCCAATGTAATACCAATATTCAAAAAAGATAGTCGTTTCCAGCCTGGAAACTATGGACCTGTAAGACTAACATCAGTGGTAGGGAAGGTGCTGGACACTTTGTTGCTGGATCATATCTTTGACTGAAATAGATTGGACCAGACAAATTTACTTGGCTTTTATGAAGAAGTGAGTAAGAATTTAGATTCACATTTACCGTATATACTCGAGTATAAGCTGAGGTTTTTAGGTTTAAAAATCAACCTAAAAACCTTGCCTCGGCTTATACTCGAGTCACAAGACACTTACCTTCAATCCAGAAGCAGCCGCGAGTCAGGCCGGCAGTTCCCAGTAGTTCTTCACGGTTGCGCGATGATGTCATACTGGGACTCGCGGCTGCTTCTGGATTGCGGCAGCCGGCAGAGAGAGAAAGACTGAAGACCAGGTACAGTAAGTGAGCTGGGGGGGGGACTGTGGGGGATAAAGGAAAGAGGGGGAGTTCTGGAGGTGGACGTAGCCATTCATCAGACACCCCCATGTACCTTGTTTACTAAGTTGTGGTTGAAACTAACAACTCCCAGCAAACACAAGCATGCTGGGAGTTGTAGTTTCCAAACATCTACATGGAAAGTGTTAGGGTGGGGGACAGTATGCCATACATAACCCCCAATACTTTCTCTACTATAGGTGGTTGGAAACTACACTAAACCCCAGCAACCAGCATGCTGGAGATTGTAGTTTCCAAACATCTACAGTGGAAAGGTATTAGGGTTCCTGTAACCCTCGGCTTAATCAGTCGGGTCAATCATGTTTTCTATTTGGAGGCACAAAATGGGTACCAATCGGCTTATACTCGACGGTCGCTTACTCCTTATACGGTAGAATAGCAGTGATGTGTTACTTGGATTTTGCTAAAGCTTTTGATACTGTGCTACAATAGGCACCTAATGTTAATAACTGACTGGCCGTCGAAAAAAACATTTGTACATGGATAGAGAATTGGTTATTGTATCGCAAACAGTAGTAGTCAATGGAGCTACAGCTATGTGGGACAAAGTTCTAAGCAGAGTGCCCCAGGGTTCTGTACTAGGGCCACTTATTGTTAATCTGTTTATAAATTACTTAGAAGGGGGCATTGAGAGCAAGGTCTCAGTGTTTGCTGATGACACTAAATTCTACAGAGCTTTGGAAACTTCAAATGATGTGCAAGTGCTGCAAGCAGACCTAGATAGTTTATCAAAATGGGCAGCAGAATGGCAGATGAGATTCAATGTTGATAAATGTAAGGTGATGCATTTGGGGTTTAACAATCTACCTACACCATAAATAACTCTGTGTTAAGTGAATCTCTAATGGAAAAAGATTTGGAGGTTCTGGTAGATAACAGACAATGCCAGACAGCCACGGCTAGAGCTAGCAAGATATTGTCTTGTATAAAGAGGGGAATAGATTCAAAAGACAAAAATATTATTCTCCCTCTTTGCAACGCAAAGGCCTCATTTGGAATATGCGGTGCAGTTTTGTTATTCCATATACAAAGGGACATCTTGGAAATGGAAGAAGTTTAGAGAAGGACAACTAAAATAATAAAGGGAATGGAGGGGCTTGAACATGCAGGCAGATTAAACAAGTTAGGGCTGTTTCCATTGGAGAAGCAACGTTTGCGTGGGGATATGATCACTATAGAAATATATTAATGGGCCGTACAATAAACTCTCAGGTGCACTGTTCACTAATAGGCCTTATCAGAGGACTCGTGGAAATCCTTTAAAGGGCATGTCACTGATAACAAACTGTTGCTAATACATAGTATATCTTCCCCAGCCCACAACCGCTATAAAATAAATTTAAAAGAAAGTGCCCCGATGTTTACTTACCTTCCCTCTCTCCTCCGACGCCCGGCCTTCTGCTTGCAAGACACTGCAAGCAGGGGGCGGACCAGCAGCCGCGTCCGTGATTGGTGCTCTCAGCCAATCACGGACGCGGCTGCCGCTTCTCAGAATGCCGGGGGAGAGAGGAAAGGTAAGTAGAGTCTGTTGGGGCTGGGGAAGATACTAATGATATGGGCAAGGGGTTTTATGGTAGGGGGTAGGGATCACAAAATGGGGGGAGGGGGAGGGAGGGGGAGAAGGGCTGCAGTACCATGCCAAACTTCTCCGGAGGGCAGACAGGAGTCAGAGTCCTATATGGACTCTGCTATCCTCCTGGTGGGCAGTTTTTGGGACTTTGGGGGGGGCTACAGGAGAACCAAATGGAGCTGGGATGTGAGGTAAGGATTTTATTACACTACATGGTGGGGCCATTAGTGGGGGGATTATAGTTTTTCTTTAAGATTAGAAGAAAAGCAGATGGGGTGATGGTTCATTGACTAGCTTTAAAAGTGGGCTAGATAAGTTTCTAAAACTAAAAAATATTGAGAATTACTTGTATTAATACATATACTGTAGTTCTGGTTGGTACAGGGATACTATATAATATTGAGAATTACTGGTATTAATACATATACTGTAGTTCTGGCTGGTACAGGGATACTATATAATATTGAGAATTACTGGTATAAATACATATACTGTAGTTCTGGTTGGTACAGGGATACTATATAATATTGAGAATTATTGGTATTAATACATTTACTGTAGTTCTGGTTGGTACAGGGATACTATATCATATTGAGAATTACTGGTATTAATACATATACTGTAGTTCTGGTTGATCCAGAGATTCTTTACAAATGCCGTTTAGAATCAGGAAGGATTCTCCCCCCCCCCATTTTAGCTGGGTTTTTTTCCTTCCTCTGTATGAACTGTTAGGTAGGGTTAAAAAGGAGGGTGAAAAGGTTGGACTTGATGGACGTATGTCTTTATTCAATTTCATTTACTATGTTACTATAGCAGTGCACACGGGGGTAACATGAATCTATAACTATAAGCAAATGGAAAAACAGAAAATTCCCTACAAAAAGACCCCAAATAAAGGCACAACCACTTATGGCATAAAATACAACAATATCTATTGGTGACTCACTAAGAAAAACCCTCAATGTGAGTAGCACCCAAGGCGTCACCCACTAAGAGGAACACAGTATATGTGTCACAAAAAATATTATAAGAAAAGTCATGGACTGAAACTAGAAATTAGAAGGGTTATTTAATAAAAGTTGTTATAGTTAAAAATTGTGCTAATTTTGTCCCAACCAATCAGGTGTTATCAAATATCAAATAGCCCCAATTTAAACAATAAGAACTTTTATTGAATATAGTATATGTAGGTTCGCTAGAAATAAGGTTGAAGAACTAAACTTCAAGTCCAGTTGATCTAACTAAATACAAAGATATACCATGACCTGGATGAATGAGAAACTTCACAAACAAGGTTTGCTAGCGTTTACTTCCTGTCTCGGTGTTAAATCATTTCTTATAATCATTTCTTAGTGGAATTTTCAACACATCACTGTCTTGCTATATGAGTTTGGTTCATTCTTATATCTCAGATCTTCAAATGTGCATGTAATGTTATGTATCAGCCACAAAATAAATAAGGAAAATAAATAAGTTATGAAATATGTATATATATTTTATTTCTTGCACTCTGAATCATTGAAGAACATTGGGAACAAAAGTGACTTTTATGGATCCTCCAATTAAAGAGACTGAAGTCCAAGGAAAGGGGAATGATTGAACCATTAACAGAACCTGTAGGTACAAGAACTTAGTTAGTTTCATTTTCAAGATAAACTCAGTTCTGGGAACATTGATCTGTTGTAACTTTACTGTATCTGTATTCATATGATTTGAGTCCAGTGGTAGATATTGTCTCCTGGACTGTCAGACTTGGATCCATTGACTTCTTGAATGTCCTACATTTATCTGTGGGAAGGAAGCCTTATGCTCACCTCTGTCTGCATAGATCTGTGACCATTTGTAAATCCCATAATTCCTGGTTCACATTAGGTTTTGCATCATTGTAGGCACTGCACATTAGCAGAAAGAGGAATGATGAAAAATCGGGAAACTGTGTGATACTTTACAGGTTAAAACTTCATTGACAACGTATTTATTTGTTATACAGAGCATTATAACAATATATAGAGCTCATTGTGAGTTCTATACGTAGAGTTCTATCTCATGCTAAACATTTCCATAAAAAACCCTGTCCTGTCACTGCAATTAAAAACACTCTGCTTGTGTCATCGGGGTTTATCATTGGAATGGTTTTGTGAAGGCAAATGCAGTTGGGTCTGATCTCCTATACTATATAATTGGAAATATTGTTTCTCGCCAACCTTTGTCAATTAGGTGTCTATTTGAAAACTCCACGCAGATTTTCTGAAACTATTGGGTTCTTGGTCACCTCACCTTTTATCAAGGCTTTTTCCCTTCAATTACTCAGTTTGACTGAACAGCTCTAGGAGGAGTTGTGGTTGTTTGTAATGTCTTTAAAGAGCATGACCACCCCCCAACTAAAATTTGCCCCACTGTGTGTTAAAAGATCCCTACCTTTCTCTTCTGCTGCTAATGGTTGTCCTGCAGGGCCTTAAGCAAACCCTCCAAATAATGAAGAGTAGGAGCCTGTCTGTGTGTAATCCGAGCCTGACACTTCCTGCTCCACTTAGAGGACTCTCCTTTTTTATTTGGGTATGGAGATAATTTAATGATTATGGAGACTATATGCTCTAAGAAACATTCTATATAAACAGGATTTATATTTATAGAATTATCCTCAACACAATCTATCAGGGGTTGTAATAAACCCAAATGTAAAAAAGTGATATCCAATTACTATGTTAACCTTTCTCTGTGCTTGTTCCTCATGAGCCAGGTATAATAATTTGTGGTTCTTTCTAATCCTTCCTGTGCTTCTTTTTCCTTCATAATCAAGTCTGGGAGCGGAACATCAGCCTCTCTTTTGGTGGCTTCTGATAGATTTCTGGGAGTGAAAAATAAAATGTAATACTGTATTACTTAGGGTAGCACACCACTGCTCGACATAAAGCCTTTCATAAGGACTGTGAAAGGAATATCACTTCCTCTTAAAAAGCATTAACAGAAACCTCACAAATATAAGTAATGATGTCACAGAACCTATGACTTCAAATTTCCATTTTATACAATTCTAGATTATATAACTGAATAAACTTCCTTAGTTATATTGTATGCTTGTATTGTATTATGTTGAAGCCTCGGTATAATACAAGTCTATGGTTATTCTGGTAGAGGCAGTCCTCTGTGATTGCCTATTTCTTCTTTTTAACTGAATCACGAGTGCTGGTTAAACATACAAATTAAATAAACTAATTGTACTGTTCCTTTAACTATACTTTAAAAGTGGGATGGATAAGTTTATAAAACCAAAAAATATTGAGAATTACTGGTATTAATACATATACTGTAGTTCTGGTTGGTACAGGGATACTATATAATATTGAGAATTACTGGTATTAATACATATACTGTAGTTCTGGTTGGTACAGGGATACTATATAATATTGAGAATTACTGGTATTAATTCATATATTGTAGTTCTGGTTGGTAAAGGGATACTATATAATATTGAGAATTACTGGTATTAATACATATACTGTAGTTCTGGTTGGTACAGGGATACTATATAATATTGAGAATGACTAGTATTAATAGATATACTGTAGTTCTGGTTGGTACGGGGATACTATATAATATTGAGAATTACTGGTATTAATGCATATACTGTAGTTCTGGTTGGTACAGGGATACTATATAATATTGAGAATTACTGGTATTAATCCATATATTGTAGTTCTGGTTGGTAAAGGGATACTATATAATATTGAGAATTACTGGTATTAATACATACACTGTATTTCTGGTTGGTACGGGGATACTATATATTATTAAGAATTACTGGTATTAATACATATGCTGTAGTTCTAGTTTGTACGGTGATACTTTATAATATTGAGAACTACTGCTAATAATACACATGTAGTTCTGGATACTTTCCGATTGCAGTGCAGTTTGGAGTCAGGAAGGAATTCCCCCCCCCCCCTTTTATCTGAGTTTTTTTCTTTCCTCTGGATCAACTGTTAGGTAGAGTTAAAAAGGAAGGTGAAAATGTTGGACTTACGTCTTTATTCAACCTCAATTACTATGTATGTTACTGTTCACTGCTTGGCTCTTTGGTAATGTGGTAATATAGTTTGCTGTTTGGGGTTCAAATTTCACAAGACTAAGGCAAAGTTAGCACTTTTAGGATTGTATAAAACTCATTAAACAGAATTGTGCTGTCTACAATACCAAGTTCCCAGGAAATTATTTATTATATGTGTGAATTACCTGACAATGTTTTATTTAGTGTGCTGATTTCCCTAAAAAATCATATATGGTTCTTTTAAAAATGGCTCAACACCTTAACAGACTATGTTAGTGAATTATGGGAGAACATTTTTTTTTTACTATTTTTACCAAATTCATATCACCGTGACCAGATATCCAGGTTAATTTAACATGACTGACACATTGGAAGGTGGAACACATCAGTTCAATAAAAATCACATGCAAGCTTACTTTAAATTACACATCTTTAAGGGAATAGTTCACCTGTAAAGTGAACTATTCCTTTTATGTATTGATTGAAGATCTGGAGGTTAAGGAGCTTTGCCTTACCATCGGTTCTTCAATCAATTGACCAGAACCCACAGACAAAGATAGAAGATATTTACCTTACACTCGATCCTCCTCCGCAGCAGCACTGACAGGTCCAGGCTGCATCCTGGTTCAATTTAACTAAACCAGAAGCAGTGGGAATTTTCAATGCTGCTGGAGGATCGTGTGTAAGGTAAATATCTCTATCTTCATCCGTGGCTCCTGGTAAGTTGATTGACGAACGGAAGGTAGAAGCACAGCTCCTTAACCTCCTGGTCTTCAATCAAACATTAAGAATTGATCTCTTTTCAAGTGAACTATTCCTTAAAGACCTATATTACATGATGTATATAGTGACATATTTACTTACAAACAAATCACAAAATAGAAAATAGTATCCAAACACTACTCGCTTTTCTTGTCTCTTCTCGGCCGCAAGCAACCAGTCCACAAAGTTCTTTTTCAGCATGTTATCTACTGATCTGCTGTAGTCACTGGCCAGAATGCCTCTAACTTAATGCTTCTATAAAGGACCATCATCTTTGTGGCTTGCAACGCTTGCTGCTACTGGGGAGAGGCCAACTAAGTAACTCGTAACTTCTTTGTCTCCCGTTCTGCAATTAATGCAAAAAAGTTATGATTAACTTTTAGATCTTCAAGATAATCAGAAAATATAAATATTATATAGTGGATATGCACCCCAAACTGTAAATTATAAGGATATTAGAAGTCACAGAGGAGTTCCGTGACCATATAAAAGCACAAGGCCGCAGGTGAGTACCTTTTATACAGGGACAAAACTCAAAGTGACTTCTAATATCCCTTAATTTACAGTTGGGGGTGCATTATTTATTATAACCTACCCCTTGTGGCTTCTGGTTTCCTTCTCCTCCTGGGACTGTAAGATTATAAGGCTATAATCTTACAGTTCCTCCCATGGAAATCCACTACAGGGGTAGGTTATAAGGCTATAATCTTACAGTTCCTCCCATAGAAATCCAATACAGGGGTGGTTATAAACATACGGTATATACAAATCTAAGGATGTTGCAGTCATATGTAACATTGATCTTGGTTTAGGGAAGACTGACCCTATACAGTTCATTAGTTGTACCCCTTGTGCAATAAAGTGGTGAACGCTGTGGATTACGTTTGGAAGGGATTCACGGGTGGTAACAATTAGTGGGGTGTCATCACTAAAGTCTATTTCTATTTATCTGTTTTAGCTCTGAAAGAAAATGATGTCCCTGAAATACGTCGCTTTCCTTTTTACATTTATAGTCTGGAACATTGTGGGTGCAGAAGATAATAAACTCAGGTACAGGCACTGTTGTCAGTCAGAAGGTGTTATTGGCTTTAAGGCTGCAAGAAACTGGAAGGAAGGTAACCTGCTTTTCATGTGCTGTGCAAATAATCTGAACATGTCTAAGGAGCCATTGGGTCTTCTACTGACCTGTATGTTCATTTACCTTTTGCAAAATTATTATCTGTCCATCACTGTTCATGTTAGTTTACGTTTTGAGTTTGCAACCAAGCTTTAGACCCGCTCATGTCTGCCATTAGCGAGTTCTCCTTTCTGTGCCAGTACAGCTTCTCACCCAACCCAGAATCCATTGCTCATAGAGGCTGATCAGTTTTATTAATCTCAATCTTTGTAAAAGAAATTGGCCTGATGTATGAGCTATGGTAATTCTGCAGACATACAGAACATATGTATGAGTTAAGGGGCCCATACACCAATGAATGCCGGTCGATCGAATGATCGTATGATTGATAGATCGTACTACTGGGACTTTGTTGTGTATGGGCCCCATTACACTATGTATATATTCTACATTAACAAACATGGGAAAACAATTATTTGATGACTGTTTTGCATTTGGTAGGGCTATTGTGAGCAATGACAGGCCGCAGCCCTTACAAGAAGATACTAGGCATTCTGGCCATGACTACAGCAGTCAGAGATAACATGCTGAAAAAGAACTTTGTGGACTGGTTTGCTTGGCCAAGAGACAAGAAAAGCGAGTAAGTTTTGGATACTATTTTCTATTTTGTGATTTGTTTGTAGTAAATATGTCACATATACATCAGTAATATAGGTCTTTAAGAATTTCACTTGAAAAGAGATCAATTCCTTTAATGTATTGATTGAAGACCAGGAGGTTAAGGAGCTGTTACTTACCTTCCGTTCATCAATCAACTGACCAGGAGCCACGGATGAAGATAGAAGATATTTACCTTACACACGATCCTCCGCAGCAGCATTGAAAATTCCTACTGCTTTCGGTTTAGTTAAATTGAACCAGGATGCAGCCTGGACCTGTCAGTGCTGCTGCGGAGGAGGATCGAGTGTAAGGTAAATATCTTCTCTCTTGTCTGTGGGTTCTGGTCAATTGATTGAAGAACTGATGGTAAGCAAAGCTCCTTAACCTCCAGATCTTCAATCAATACATAAAAGGAATAGTTCACTTTACAGGTGAACTATTCCCTTAAAGATGTGTAATTTAAAGTAAGCTTGCATGTGATTTTTATTGAACTGATGTGTTCCACCTTCCAATGTGTCAGTCATGTTAAATTAACCTGGAATCTGGTCACGGTGATATGAATTTGGTAAAAATAGTAAAAAAAAAATGTTCTCCCATAATTCACTAACATAGTCTGTTAAGGTGTTGAGCCATTTTTAAAAGAACCATATATGATTTTAGGGAAATCAGCACACTAATAAAAAACATTGTCAGGTAATTCACACATATAATAAATAATTTCCTGGGAACTTGGTATTGTAGACAGCACAATTCTGTTTAATGAGTTTTATACAATCCTAAAAGTGCTAACTTTGCCTTAGTCTTGTGAAATTTGAACCCCAAACAGCAAACATATTACCACATTACCAAAGAGCCAAGCAGTGAACAGTAACATACAGTAATTGAGGTTGAATAAAGACGTAAGTCCAAAATTTTCACCCTCCTTTTAACTCTACCTAACAGTTAATCCAGAGGAAAGAAAAAAACTCAGATAAAAGGGGGGGGGGGGGGAATTCCTTCCTGACTCCAAACTGCACTGCAATCGGAAAGTATCCAGAACTACATGTGTATATTAGCAGTAGTTCTCAATATTATAAAGATCACCGTACAAACTAGAACTACACGCATATGTATTAATACCAGTAATTCTTATAATATATAGTATCCCCGTACCAACCAGAAATACAGTGTATGTATTAATACCAGTAATTCTTATAATATATAGTATCCCGTACCAACCAGAAATACAGTGTATGTATTAATACCAGTATTCTCAATATATATAGTATCCTTACCAACCAGAACTAAAATATATGGATTAATACCAGTAATTCTAATATTATATAGTATCCCTGTACCAACCAGAACTACAGTATATGTATTAATACCAGTAATTCTCAATATTATATAGTATCCCTGTACCAACCAGAACTACAGTATAGCATTAATACCAGTAATTCTCAATATTATATGTATCCGTACAACCAGAACTACAGTATATCTATTAATACTAGTCATTCTCAATATATATAGTATCCCTGTACCAACCAGAACTACAGATATGTATTAATACCAGTAATTCTCAATATTATATAGTATCCAGTACCAACCAGAACTACAGATATGTATTAATACCAGTAATTCTCAATATGATATAGTATCCCTGTACAACCAGAACTACATTATATGTATTAATACCAGTTATTCTCAATATTATATAGTATCCCTGTACAAACCAGAACTACAGTATATGTATTAATACCAGCAATTCTCAATATATATAGTATCCCTGTACCAACCAGAACTACAGTATATTATATACCAGTAATTCTCATATTATATAGTATCCCTGTACCAACCAGAACTGCAGTAGATGTATAATACCAGTAATTCTCAATATTATATAGTATCCCCATACACCAGAACTACAGTATATGTATTAATACCAGTAATTCTCAATATTATATAGATCCCAGTACAACCAGAATACGTATATGTATAATCAGTATCTCAATATGATATAGTATCCTGTACAAACCAGAACTACATTAATGTATTAATACCAGCAATTCTCAATATTATATAGTATCCTGTACCAACCAGACACAGTATATTTATAATACAGTAATTCTCAAATTAATAGTACCTGTACCAACCAGAACTACAGTATATGTATTAATACCAGTAATTCTCAATATTTTTTGGTTTTATAAACTTATCCATCCCACTTTTAAAGTATAGTTAAAGGAACAGTACAATTAGTTTATTTAATTTGTATGTTTAACCAGCACTCGTGATTCAGTTAAAAAGAAGAATAGGCAATCACAGAGGACTGCCTCTACCAGAATAACCATAGACTTGTATTATACCGAGGCTTCAACATATACAATACAGCATACAATATAACTAAGGAAGTTTATTCAGTTATATAATCTAGAATTGTATAAAATGGAAATTTGAAGTCATAGGTTCTGTGACATCATTACTTATATTGTGAGGTTTCTGTTAATGCTTTTTAAGAGGAAGGGATATTCCTTTACAGTCCTATGAAAGGCTTTATGTCGAGCAGTGGTGTGCTACCCTAAGTAATACAGTATTACATTTTATTTTTCACTCCCAGAAATCTATCAGAAGCCACCAAAAGAGAGGCTGATGTTCCGCTCCCAGACTTGATTATGAAGGAAAAAGAAGCACAGGAAGGATTAGAAAGAACCACAAATTATTATACCTGGCTCATGAGGAACAAGCACAGAGAAAGGTTAACATAGTAATTGGATATCACTTTTTACATTTGGGTTTATTACAACCCCTGATAGATTGTGTTGAGGATAATTCTATAAATATAAATCTGTTTATATAGAATGTTTCTTAGGCATATAGTCTCCATAATCATTAAATTATCTCCATACCCAAATAAAAAAGGAGAGTCCTCTAAGTGGAGCAGGAAGTGTCAGGCTCGGATTACACACAGAAGGCTCCTACCTCTTCATATTTGGAGGGTTTGCTTAAGGCCCTGCAGGACAACCATTAGCAGCAGAAGAGAAAGGTAGGGATCTTTAACACACAGTGGGGCAAATTTTAGTTGGGGGGTGGTCATGCTCTAAAGACATTACAAACAACCACAACTCTCCTAGAGCTGTTCAGTCAAACTGAGTAATTGAAGGGAAAAAGCCTTGATAAAAGGTGAGGTGACCAAGAACCCAATAGTTTCAGAAAATCTGCGTGGAGTTTTCAAATAGACACCTAATTGACAAAGGTTGGCGAGAACAATATTTCAATTATAAGTATAGGAGATCAGACCCAACTGCATTTGCTTCACAAAACCATTCCAATGATAAACCCCGAGACACAAGCAGAGTGTTTTTAATTGCAGTGACAGGACAGGGTTTTTTATGGAAATGTTTAGCATGAGATAGAACTCTACGTATAGAACTCACAATGAGCTCTATATATTGTTATAATGCTCTGTATAACAATAAATACGTTGTCAATGAAGTTTTAACCTGTAAAGTATCACACAGTTTCCCGATTTTTCATCATTCCTCTTTCTGCTAATGTGCAGTGCCTACAATGATGCAAAAACCTAATGTGAACCAGGAATATGGGATTTACAAATGGTCACAGATCTATGCAGACAGAGGTGAGCATAAGGCTTCCTTCCCACAGATAAATGTAGGACATTCAAGAAGTCAATGGATCCAAGTCTGACAGTCCAGGAGACAATATCTACACTGGACTCAAATCATATGAATACAGATACGTAAAGTTACAACAGATCAATGTTCCCAGAACTGAGTTTATCTTGAAAATGAAACTAACTAAGTTCTTGTACCTACAGGTTCTGTTAATGGTTCAATCATTCCCCTTCCTTGGACTTCAGTCTCTTTAATTGGAGGATCCATAAAAGTCACTTTTGTTCCCAATGTTCTTCAATGATTCAGAGTGCAAGAAATAAAATATATATAAATATTTCATAACTTATTTATTTTCCTTATTTATTTGTGGCTGATACATAACATTACATGCACATTTGAAGATCTGAGATATAAGAATGAACCAAACTCATATAGCAAGACAGTGATGTGTTGAATTCCACTAAGAAATGATTATAAGAAATGATTTAACACGAGACAGGAAGTAAACGCTAGCAACCTTGTTTGTGAAGTTTCTCATTCATCCAGGTCATGGTATACTTTGTATTTAGTTAGATCAACTGGACTTGAAGTTTAGTTCTTCAACCTTATTTCTAGCGAACCTACATATACTATATTCAATAAAAGTTCTTATTGTTTAAATTGGGGCTATTGATATTGATAACACCTGATTGGTTGGGACAAAATTAGCACAATTTTAACTATACAACTTTTATTAAATAACCCTTCTAATTTCTAGTTTCAGTCCATGACTTTTCTTATAATATTTTTTGTGACCATATACTGTGTTCCTCTTAGTGGGTGACGCCTTGGGTGCTACTCACTTGAGGGTTTTTCTTAGTGAGTCACCAATAGATATTGTTGTATTTTATGCCATAAGTGGTTGTGCCTTTATTTGGGGTCTTTTTGTAGGGAATTTTCTGTTTTTTCCATTTGATAGTTATAGATTCATGTTACCCCGTGTGCACTGCTATAGTAACATAGTAAATGAATTGAATAAAGACATACGTCCATCAAGTCCAACCTTTTCAACCTCCTTTTTAACCTACTAACAGTTGACAACAGAGGAAGGAAAAAAAACAGCTAAAATGGGGGGGGGGGGAGAATCCTTCCTGATTCTAAACGGCATTTGTAAAGAATCTCTGGATCAACCAGAACTAAAGTATATGTATAATACCAGTAATTCTCAATATGATATAGTATCCCTGTACCAACCAGAACTACAGTAAATGTATTAATACAATAATTCTCAATATTATATAGATCCCTGTACCACCAGAACTACAGTATATGTATTATACCAGTAATTCTCAATATTATATAGTATCCTGTACCAGCCAGAAAAACTACAGTATATGTATTAATACCAGTAATTCTCAATATTATATAGTATCCCGTACCAACCAGAACTACAGTATATGTATAATACAAGTAATTCTCAATATTTTTTAGTTTTAGAAACTTATCTAGCCACTTTTAAAGCTAGTCAATGAACCATCACCCCATCTGCTTTTCTTCTAATCTTAAGAAAAACTATAATCCCCCCACTAATGGCCCCACCATGTAGTGTAATAAAATCCTTACCTCACATCCCAGCTCCATTTGGTTCTCCTGTAGCCCCCCAAAGTCCCAAAAACTGCCCACCAGGAGGATAGCAGAGTCCATATAGGACTCTGACTCCTGCTTGCCTCCGGGAGAAGTTTGGCATTGTACTGCAGCCCTTCTCCCCCCCTCCCCCCCTCCCATTTTGTGATCCTACCCCCTACCATAAAACCCCTTGCCCATATCATAGTATATCTTCCCCCAGCCCCAACAGACTCTACTTACCTTTCCTCTCCCCCGGCATTCTGAGAAGCCGGCAGCCGCGTCCGTGATTGGCTGAGAGCAGCCAATCACGGACGCGGCTGCTGGTCCTGCCCCCTGCTTGCAGTGTCTTGCAAGCAGAAGGCGGGCGTGGGAGGAGAGAGGGAAGGTAAGTAAACATCGGGGCACTTTCTTTTAAATTTATTTTATAGCGGTTGGGGCTGGGGAAGATATACTATGATATAGCAAAGTTTGTTTATAAGGGTGGACATGCCCTTTAAAGGATTTCCACGAGTCCTCTGATAAGGCCTATTAGTGAACAGTGCACTGAGAGTTATTGTACGGCCCATTAATATATTTCTATAGTGATCATATCCCCACGCAAACGTGCTTCTCCAATGGAAACAGCCCTAACTTGTTTAATCTGCCTGCATGTTCAAGCCCCTCCATTCCCTTTATATTTAGTTTGTCCTTCTCTAAACTTCTTCCATTTCCAAGATGTCCCTTTGTATATGGAATAACAAAACTGCACGCATATTCCAAATGAGGCCTTTGCGTTGCAAAGAGGGAGAATAATATTTTTGTCTTTTGAATCTATTCCCTCTTTATACAGACAATATCTTGCTAGCTCTAGCCGTGGCTGTCTGGCATTGTCTGTTATTCTACCAGAACCTCCAAATCTTTTCCATTAGAGATTCACTTAACACGAGTTATTTATGGTGTAGGTAGATTGTTAAACCCCAAATGCATCACCTTACATTAATCAACATTGAATCATCTGCCATTCGCTGCCCATTTTGATAAACTATCTAGGTCTGCTTGCAGCACTTGCCATCATTTGAAGTTTCCAAAGCTCTGTAGAATTTAGTGTCATCAGCAAACACTGAGACCTTGCTCTCAATGCCCCCTTCTAAGTAATTTATAAACAGATTAACAATAAGTGGCCCTAGTACAGAACCCTGGGGCACTCTGCTTAGAACTTTGTCCCACATAGCTGTAGCTCCATTGACTACTACTGTTTGCGATACAATAACAATTCTCTATCCATGTACAAATGTTTTTTTCGAGGCCATCAGTTTATACATTAGTTGCCTATGTAGCACAGTATCAAAAGCTTTAGCAAAATCCAAGTATACCACATCCACTGCTATCTACCGTATATACTGGAGTATAAGCCGACTCGAGTATAAGCCGAGGTACCCATTTTTGCCTCCAAAATTAGAAAACATGATTGACCCGAGTATAAGCCGAGGGATATACAGTAACCCTAATACCTTTCCACTGTAGATGTTTGGAAACTACAACTCCCAGCATGCTTGGTTGCTGGGAGTGTAGTTTCCAACCACCTATAGTAGAAAGGTATTGGGGGTTATGTATGGCATACTGTCCCCCACCCTAATACCTTTCCATGTAGATTTTGGAAACTAAACTCCCAGCATGCTTGGTTGCTGGGAGTTGTAGTTTTCCAACCACATATAGTAAAAAGGTAATGTGGGTGTCTGCATGGTACACTGTCCCCCCAGCCTCCCCCCAGTCCCCCCCCCAGCTCACTTACTGGACCTGGTCTTCAGTCTTTCTCTCTCTGCCGGCTGCCGCAATCAGAAGCAGCCGCGAGTCCAGTATGACATCATCGCGCAACCGTGAAGAACTACTGGGAACTGCCGGCCTGACTCGCGGCTGCTTCTGGATTGAAGGTAAGTGGCTGTGACTGAGTATAAGCCGAGGCAAGGTTTTTAGGTTGATTTTTAAACCTAAAAACCTCAGCTTATACTCGAGTATATACGGTAAATGTGAATCTAAATTCTTACTCACTTCTTCATAAAAGCCAAGTAAATTGTCTGGTCCAATCTATTTCAGTCAAAATATGATCCAGCAACAAAGTGTCCAGACCTTCCCTACCACTGATGTTAGTCTTACAGGTCCATAGTTTCCAGGCTGGAAACGACTATCTTTTTGAAATTGGTATACATTGGTTTTTTCCATTCCGAGGCACATCACCAGATAAATGAATTGAATAGATGAGACATCACCAGATAAAAGTGAATCTGAATAGATGAGACACAGTCTAGATAAAACTGGACTAAGCTCTTAGGCTGTATTTCATCCAGTCCCGGGATTTATTGATATTAACTTGTTTTAATTGTTTCTGTACCATATTCTCTATCAGCCAGAGTGTATATTTAAACACTTATTACAGTCCCTGCGATAAGGACTAGGATTCTCTATAGTGAATACTAATAGAAAAAAAAAGGTTAATATTGTATATTATATTGTAGTGTTCCCCGTTGCTTTAATTGAGCTGTGCACCTTGTCCCTATACATATTGAATCTCACTGAAAATAAACCTTTCCAACCTGAAGAGATGAAACTTCATTATATGGCCCATTAATATATTTGTATAAAGTGATATATATCCCTGTGCATTAATGCTTCTTCATTGTTAACAGCCCTAACCTGTCAATAATCTCTATAGTCAATCCCTTCCTTTCCCTTATTATTTTAGTTGCCCTTCTTGAACTGCTTCCATTTCCAAGAGTCCCTTGTATAGGGATTCCAAAACTGCACCGCATATTCCAAATGAGGCCTTATCAGTGCCTTGTAAAGAGGGAGAATAATGTTTTCTCTCTGAATCTATTCCCCTCTTTATACAAGACAATCAGGGAGATTTAATAAAAGTTCTTATCGTTTAAAATGGTGCTAATTGTGCCCCAAAAACAATCAGATCTTATTTAACATTTGAAAGCTAATATCTAATTGGTTGTGGCAAAAATTAGCACCGTTTTAAACGATAAGAACTTTTATTGAATAACCCTGAATATCTGATGCTCTAGCCATGGCTGTCTAGCATGTTTGCTACAGCTAAGTCTACTAGACCTACCGTTCTGGAGGATATATATATTTAATAGATGTCCTGATGTGGCTTTTTTTTCTATTAACAGTATTAAATCTATATTTTTATTTGTGTGTTTATAATAATTATCTACATATTAGGTTTCCCATTACTATTGTATAGCACTTGCGTTACACCACTTATGGCGAACACCCAACATTTGGTTCGTGTATCTGCGTTCGGTCACAGATCGTGGCTTGTAATCGCGTGTAACCTTTAGGCCCCGCTAGCGCAATTTCACAGGAGATTACGCTGCGTTTTTAAATAGGATTGAAATTGCGGCAACACACCGAAATTTTGGGATTCTGATGAATTACCAAAAGGGGCAAATCGCAAGCGCGGGATTCCGGTGCGTACAGTGGGGCCATGCCGCTATGTTACCAGATCAATGACAAGATCAAAGTTTAAATGCAATCACTGCAGTTCTGCTAATCATTCATTAGTATCCTCCAAATATCTGGTAACCCTACAGATATATAGAAATAAAATGATTTCCACATACAGATATATTAACTGGGTATTTCCATTAAAAAGAAAACCCCTCCAGTTTTACCACCTCAGGTACAGTCAGCCCACAAGCAAAGTACAAAGAGGCAGCACCACATAAAAATGGACGGTTCGCCCTTAAATAGGAAGTGATTTGTCCAGTCGCGCACCTACAACGGCGCAGAAATGTGACGCATTGATCAACTCCGTGACGCGTTTCTTTCGCGGAAGTGTCGGTTTTGAATGTCAACATGCGGAGAGGGGGGGAGCGGGGGCAATTGCCAAGAAGAAAAAATGGCTGAGGTGAAGGAGGGTTATGAAGTGTAGCTGTGGGGCGCAGATTGGACTCTGACGGGTTGTGTTTAGGGTATTGGTGGTGAATGTAATGGACTGTCTCTTCCCAGAGAGCTTCGGTCCTGACTGTCTCTTCCTAGACAGCTAACGTCCCTGCCTTTGGCCAGTATCCTGTTCTATTGTTCTGTTTCACTGGGAGTTGTGGGAAAGTGAGAGCCCATTGAATTGGCCATGGAGTGGACAGTACAGTGTGGGAAAGTGAGAGCCCTTGAATTGGCCATGGAGTGGACATGTACATGTTGTGGGAAAGTGAGAGCCCATTGAATTGGCCATGGAGTGGATGTACACTGCTGTGAGAAACAGGGTGCTGGTAATTTGCAACATCCAATCAAATGTTATCTGACTAGTAAAGCTTCGCACGGTATGATCTTTGCACCGACGAATGACCCCCGAGGGCGTGCACAACACACACACACAAAGACGGCCTTTTCGGGAAATAATCGCATGTGTATGCGTTCGTGTGATAATTGTCCAAATAAGCCTTTTGTCGCATGTGTGGGTGTTGCTGGTGCAAAAATCATACATGTGTACGAGGCTTAAGACGTTACCTATATCGGATGTCCAACTGCGGCCCTCCAGATGTTTGAAAAACTACAACTCCCACCATTTCTTGGTTCTTCTGTAATGGAAGAATGCTGTGAGTGTCATTTTCAAACATCTGGTGGGCCACAGTTCAGACATCCCTGCCATATATCATTAATGTAAAATTCAGGGCTATAAAACAGTTCTTAATTATCGCAGTGTAAAACCATTTGTTTCTGAAACATAGCCATGTCAATCTCCAAGTACATAGCCATGTTAATCTCGGACACCACATCGGAGACCCTCCTTCTCTGAAATTCAGCTCCTGGTCTTGACAACTGACCACTTTTTATATATATGAACTTACTCAAATGCAATTTGTAGTGGGAAAATGCATACACATTACGTTTTAGACATCAATTTATTTTCACTTACAGTACCAGAAAATTGCAATAAAGAGGCATGATTGGGTTACTCCAAATGTGCCTTTTACATCTGAAATAGTTCCTGAGTTTTGTTGCTTTCCATCAGTTAGATTTCTTACTGCTCAACCTGCTACATTCAGTTTGGAAGTGGTCAGCCAGTAATTACTTAAGAGTTCACTTGTTATTCACAAAGAAAGTAAATAATGTGATTTCACCTTCTTAGTTTTTATTTGCTTTGTTGTGAAATAATATAATTCCCCCACTGCCAAAGGTCATGGTGAGCATTTATAATAATATGCACGTACTGTGACATCCCTTGTGTGCTGTATCTAGGCCCTGCTGCCTTTAAAAACACAATTACAGTGTGGATTACAGCAATTTAATTAAAAGGTTGGAAGAGTTGAGTGGGGCAGATACAGTCCATTGCCCAACCTGTGCCCCTTCAGATGTTTCAAACCTACAACTTATTTTATGGCTGCCTTCTGCAAAGGTTTATAGGTGATGGGTTGCAGTTTGGAGATCAGTGGTCCATTGGTCCTTAGCATCTTCTAGCAGCCAAAATAATTCAGGGGTGACAAATAAGTCACATTGCAATTTCATATCTGTGTTTGAATATTAGTCTGCAAATATTTTTACCATTATTTACTTTTGAATCCAAAAAAATAACAAAATAAGTAAGGCTAAGCAAGAAAATGTTGTGTAAAATTCTGTATATTTTCTGTCTATCATTTATAAAATAATTTTTAGAATTTTATTTTTGTGTTTGCTGCACATTATTTCCATAGTAAACTTCGTCCTTCTGTCATGTAAAAGTTAAGAATCTTGGTTTTTTTAAGGTGTCTTAAGAATTCTGCTTCTTTCATAGTCTGTTTAAACATTTGAATTGTATAGTACAAATAAATATGTACCTGTAATGTAAATGAGAGGAAACTGCAATGGGCTTGAAGAGCTCTTGTTTAAATGCCTTTA
Organism: Hymenochirus boettgeri; assembly: GCA_019447015.1. NCBI lineage: Eukaryota > Metazoa > Chordata > Amphibia > Anura > Pipidae > Hymenochirus > Hymenochirus boettgeri. The sequence continues at coordinate 73,188,840 of CM033476.1, read as the reverse complement.
ATTTTCTTATTCCAGGCCAAGTACAAGGAGCGTGGCACAGTCCTGGCAGAGGATCAGGGGTTCAGGTGAGGGATTAATGTCTATTTACACACATTCCAGGACAACCCTTGGGGGTGGGTCCTTTATATTAAGAAATACTAATTCTTAAAATAATGTAGTAATGGCTGGTACAAACAGGGCAGTATTTTGGCCTAATCAACCACCCAGAAAAGATATGTTGCTAGATTGGGTTCTGACCAATCAATAGCTGCAAGATTGATTGGGCTGAAATACCTTGCAGGCTCTTTCATTTTTGGCCAGATTATTGTTTTAGTATATGAATTCTAGGTCAATCATTGTGACATTGGGCCTAAGTTGACCCATGTGTACCAGGCCTTATGCTGGCCATAGGACTAGGGAAGACACATTCTAAAAGAAGTTATTAGTCATGACCCAGAGGGCCGTGAGCGTAATGGATTAACTCCTAACTGCAACTGGGCCCACAGACTTCATCACACAAGTGACTAGTTTACTTCTCATCCCTCTACTACAACCCCAGAGTTTATAGAGTGCAATGGAGAGGGATAAGTATGGCTTGGTTTACCCATTTATACATATATAAAAATGGGAAGCACTTGGGGAAAGAAAAGACCCCTAAGGACTGATTCATATAGTGCTAGTGCTGCTAACTGAATTGATTCATAGGACTGATCCACATAGTGCTGCTAAGTGAAGTGATCCACAGTTGTTTTTAATGAATGGTGTTTAGCTGATTGGGCTGGCCAGCCAAGATATTGATTAATAGGGTTTATAAATTGTGTTAAATAATTCATTTTTATCTGGTATACATCTATTAAATTTGAATGATAATTGAACATGCCATTTATAATTAGCATTAACATTGGTTCAATTAGACATAAGATTTATTTTAAATGTGTGTTAATGGCTATATTTATTCACGCCCCCTTCAGCAAATTTAGTGAGATTGTTATGAGCTTGAGCATGCTCAGAGGACTGAGGAGGCATTGGCTGTGATGCCATCTGTGACTGACAGTGTGCTAACTGGAATAACTAGAAGCAGAAACATGGGAAACTAGACATTTCGCAGCATTTCAAGTTAGTCTTAAAGATTGAGCTTTGTAGCTATTGTAGTTTGGGGGGGGGGGGGGTGGATTTATGATCTATTTGAATTAACATATTCACCCCTAACTTTATTAATGACCATTGTTTCCCCCCCCCCCCCCCCCCCCGGTTAATATAAGTGTAACTCTTTAATGTTCATTCACAGATGTCGAAGCAGTTGGAAATGTTTAAAAATAATCTAGAAGAGTTTGCCAGTAAGCACAAGCAAGAGATCCGCAAAAATCCTCAGTTCAGGGTGCAATTCAGGACATGTGTGCTACAATCGGTGTGGATCCACTCGCAGTAAGATACTTTTGTCTCTTTAAGATTGGAGCTTTGTCTCATTGGTAAAAACAGCCTGCACTCCTTGTTGCAATACAGATATATTTGCATTTTATGTATAGTGCTACTTCTATACATACTACTTAATAGTACTTCTATGGCTGAGAGACATTGAGAGCTGCTACCAATATAAAATGTTATACACCACCAGTCTCTGAATATTTGGTATAGTGGTGTCTCCCTTACTATCAAATCCTGTGTGTCCAGTGCTTTGAAAGAATGAACACTTGAGTAGTTATTATGCTATTAATGAATTGATTCTAACATTACTATTAACTGTTTTAGAATATTTTATCCGTAATTGTTCAGTATGATGTCCCATTAAGATTTCATTATACATTTACGGTTTTATTTGCAGCTGGTAAAGGATTCTGGTCAGAAATGCTGGGAGTTGGAGACTTTATTATTGAATTAGGAGTTCAGATTATTGAAGTTTCGGGCTTTAAAACATCATAATGGAGGTCAGTATAATGAAGTTTTTAAGTGGGGATGGGCACAACACATTGTATAGTATAGTAGTTTGAGGTTGAATAAAGACCTATGTCCATCCAGTCCAACCCATCGGCAATATCTTCATTCCTGCCTAACTGGATCCAGAGGACGGCAAAACAGCTCCTTAACCTCCTGGTCTTCAATCAATACATTAAAGGAATTGATCTCTTTTCAAGTGAACTATTCCTTAAAGACCTATATTACATGATGTATATAGTGACATATTTACTTACAAACAAATCACAAAATAGAAAATAGTATCCAACACTTACTCGCTTTTCTTGTCTCTTCGGCCAAGCAACCAGTCCACAAAGTTCTTTTTCAGCATGTTATCTACTGATCTGCTGTAGTCACTGGCCAGAATGGCCTCTGAGTATCTTCTTTGTAAGGGCTGCGGCCTGTCATTGCTCACAATAGCCCTACCAAATGCAAAACAGTCATCAAATAATTGTTTTCCCATGTTTGTTAATGTAGAATATATACATAGTGTAATGGGGCCCATACACTAACAAAGTCCCAGTAGTACGATCTATCAATCATACGATCATTCGATCGACCGGCATTCATTGGTGTATGGGCCCCTTAACTCATACATATGTTCTGTATGTCTGCAGAATTACCATAGCTCATACATCAGGCCAATTTCTTTTACAAAGATTGAGATTAATAACTGATCAGCCTTCTAGAGCAATGGATTCTGGGTTGGGTGAGAAGCTGTACTGGCACAGAAAGGAGAACTCGCTAATTGGCAGACATGAGCAGGGTCTAAAGCTTGGTTGCAAACTCAAAACGTAAACTAACATGAACAGTGATGGACAGATAATAATTTTGCAAAAGGTAAATGAACATACAGGTCAGTAGAAGACCCAATGGCTCCTTAGACATGTTCAGATTATTTGCACAGCACATGAAAAGCAGGTCTACCTTCCTTCCAGTTTCTTGCAGCCTTAAAGCCCAATACACCTTCTGACTGACAACAGTGCCCTTGTACCTGAGTTTATTATCTTCTGCACCCACAATGTTCCATACTATAAATGTAAAAAGGAAAGCGACGTATTTCAGGGACATCATTTTCTTTCAGAGCTAAAACAGATAAATAGAAATAGACTTTAGTGATGACACCCCACTAATTGTTACCACCCGTGAATCCCTTCCAAACGTAATCCACAGCGTATCACCACTTTATTGCACAAGGGGTACAACTAATGAACTGTATAGGGTCAGTCTTCCCTAAACCAAGATCAATGTTACATATGACTGCAACATCCTTAGATTTGTATATACCGTATGTTTATATAACCTACCCCTGTATTGGATTTCTATGGGAGGAACTGTAAGATTATAGCCTTATAACCTACCCCTGTAGTGGATTTCTATGGGAGGAACTGTAAGATTATAGCCTTATAATCTTACAGTCCCAGGAGCAGAAGGAAACCAGAAGCCACAAAGGGGTAGGTTATAATAGATAATGCACCCCCAACTGTAAATTATAAGGGATATTAGAAGTCACCTTTGAGTTCTGTTCCCTGTATAAAAGGTACTCACCCTGCGGCCTTGTGCTTTTATATGGTCACGGAACTCCTCTGTGACTTCTAATATCCTTATAATTTACAGTTTGGGGTGCATTATCCACTATATAATATTTATATTTTCTTCCTGATTATCTTGAAGATTATCTAAAAGTTTAATCATAACTTTTTTGCATTAATTGCAGAACGGGAGACAAAGAAGTTACGAGTTACTTAGTTTGGCCTCTCCCCAGTAGCAGCAAGCGTTGCAAGCCACAAAGATGATGGTCCTGTATAGAAGCATTAAGTTATTATCTTTTACAGTGCTGACTTTTTCTAAAAGATAAAGTTATAGTGGCGGATGTGATAAAATGTGAAAATGTTTTCCTTAGGAAAAGTTTCCATCAGGTGTATTCCACCCAATTGATATTAGACGTTCTCCTTAACATTTTTCTTACATGCTATGGTTACAAAACAACTTCAGAATGAATTACATGTTTGTAATTTAGGTTGGACGGTTATAATTATGATGAGTATGAAGAAAAGAGTTTACCTGATAATAGGAAGAATATTAGCTCATTCAGACCTCGAACATCACTATAAGTCGTGCAGTTCTAAGAACAAAATCACAATATAGATGTCACTTACAGCCAGCAGTGTCTAAAGGTTCCGGTCCGCCTGATGAATCTTTTGATCAATTGTATGCGGTACGGTATATATATATATAAGCAGACCAAATAGTTCCAATTGGCTTACAGAAGTACGCCAGGTTTCCATACTCCGTGCCTCATTAGGCCCATTGATCTGATCTTTGGAAAACACACATTTCTGTGCAGCAATTAACTTAAATGAGTTAATTATCGGAACATTGAAACAATCATGTTTATACAGTGTGAGTGTTGAATTTAGAGTCTGCTCCTGATAACCACATAACTTAATGATATGACCCCAGGAAAAAGCTTTTCTAATCTTTCAAGCACTCCGATCAATAAATCACAAACAATTTGGCACTTCATTTGCCATTTGCCAGGTTATTGGGCAGAACTGTAAATGTAACTAGAGCCAAGAATTTGTTCCACCTACATTTTTGTTTTGTTAACATCAGAAAGAGCAAGCACAGGATTGTCAAGGGAGGGAAGGGTTATCATTTACACATTGAAAATGTAATGCTTGTATGATATAACTGCGTTTACAAGCAAAAATAGAATAGAGGTTCACACACTAATTCTGCTTTAACTTGCCTAGACCCAAAAGCAACACAGTAAAACTGCTTTTAACCTTTAAATCATCAGCCCAAAAGTATGTCTTTGTGGGCACATATATAGAATTTGCCAGTCTGTGGGGCACTTGTATTGAATCCACCAGTCTTTGTGGGTACATATATTGAATTTACCAGTCTGTGGGACACTTATATTGAATTTACCAGTCTTTGTGGGCAGTTATATTGAAATTACCAATCTGTGGGGCACTTACATTAAATCCACCAGTCATTGTGAGCACGTATATTGAATTTACCAGTCTGGTGGGCACTTAAATTGAATTTACCAGTCTGTGGGGCACTTACATTGAATCTACCAGTCCGTGTTAGCACTTATATTGAATTTACCAGTCTGTGTGGGACACATATTGAATTTACCAGTCTGTGGGACACTTACTATATTGAATTTACCAGTCTGTGTGGGCACTTATATTAAATTTATGAGTCTGTGGGGCACTTATAATGAATTTACTAGTCTGTGGGACACTTACTATTTCGAATTTACCAGTTTGTGGGGCACTTATATTGAATTTACTAGTCTGTAGGACACTTTATATTGAATTTACCAGTCTGTGGGACAATTACTATGTTGAATTTACCAGTCTGTATGGGCAGTTATATTGAATTTACAAGTCTGTGGGACACTCATATTGAATTTACCAGTCTGTGGGACACTTACTATATTGAATTCACCAGTCTGTGTGTGTACTTATATTGAATTTATCAGTCTGTGGGGCACTTATATTAAATGTACCAGTCTGTAGGACATCTAAATTGAATTTATCAGTCTGTGGGACACTTATATTGAATTTACCAGTCTGTGTGGGCACTTATATTGAATTTACCAGTCTGCATGGGCACTTATATTGAATTTACCAGTCTGCATGGGCACTTATATTAAATTTACCAGTCTGCATGGGCACTTATATTGAATTTACCAGTCTGCATGGGCACTTATATTGAATTTACCAGTCTGTATGGGCACTTATATTGAATTTACCAGTCTGTTGGATGCTTATATTGAATTTACCAGTCTGCATGGGCACTTTTATTACCAATTTCTGTTTCGCACATATATTATCACCATGTGGAATATATATGTCAGCCCTCCAAATGTTAAGTCACCCTTTCAATTCACTAGCCACTCTTAAATCAGCTCATCATTTCAAAAAGGCTAAAAGGGTAGCTTTGTTTGCTGTGTCAGTAAATCTTGCTGCATTGACTATACATTGGGGCCAGCCACTCTGTGCCTATATTTAGCCTTTTTTTGTGGAAATGACTGTCCACCTAGGAGAGGTGAAGACATGTGAGGGGGTGCATCAATGGATCAATGGTTAGGCAGGGATAATAATTGGGCTAAAACAGTTGGACAAGATAGACATATGTCTAAAAAATTATGTAATTTTATCGATTTGACTGGATATTTCGATAAAAAATCTAATTAAAAAAAAAAAAATTGTTTTGCATCTTTATTTGTAGATAAGTTAATATTATTAGAACATTAATATCACATTACTACAATGTTAACACTTTATCTGGGTACACACATTACTGATAAAGGGCCGGTACAGATGGGATAGTTACTTTTTCGGTAATGTGTATATGTCCGTAACAACCGTTTCTGATGCTGATGGACAGTCTGCGTTGGCATACGAAACGATTGCTACAAATGGAAAATGTCCCTCAGCCGCATTTGACCCTCTGAACTATAGGGAGTCAGCTGCGATTGTTAGGTGTATGGCAGTCACTCGTGTTCTCCTTATACTTTATATAGGGATAACACTGGTAACTGTGTGCAGCCACAACTTTCAAAGATAACAGACAGAAAAGATTGGCACGGTGTGTACCCAGCTTTACTGTCCGTGTCTGCATCTTTGCTCCTATTGATTTAATCCTCTTTCAGACTGAACCCTTGGATATTCTGATCTGTAAGGGGAGATTCTGGGCACCTGTAATCCCCCCTAAAACATGCTTGAGAAAGGACGTGTGGTCCGAAACATGTAGCACACATGTTCCATAATATACCCTGCACTTTGTTCACAGCTACAGCCCTGTGTTGATTTATGTCGAACCTATCTTTGTTATTTGTATAATTCCCCCCTAAAACTACCTATGATCAGACAATGGTTCTCAAACCAGGGATGTTGGAGATCCCTGTTCTAAACACAAAATCGTGTGCTCAGCAAGATTGTCTGTTTCTAAACTCACCTGTCAAATCAACTGCAACACAACCAAAGCAGTTATTTTCATATAGCAGTATTAAAAGAAATATATAATATTCAAGTTCTTGATGACTAAAACACATGTAGTGGTTTCCTTAAAAGGAAGGGTTTCTGGAACTGTAAATGGGGATTATAGTTACTACTTATATTTGTCGGGCAATGAAATTAAACAATGAAACACAGAAGCTAAGAAGGTTTTTATTGATATGAACTGATTTTTGATGGCCCCAGTGGTCAAATATATTTGTAAACACTGACAGTTCCAGGACATGTCATGGATTTTTTTGTTTCAAGATCCCATTGGGGCAGTTTGTGGATTAATTTGTTAATCTGTGTATATTTTTAAAAAAATGATTTGCCAGAAATCGGTTGGTTAGTCGATGGGGCCGATTTGAAAATGTCTATATTTCCTAGTTAAAGGGTATGTCCCCCAATAAGTAGAACAATTACCTATAGGTGCAGCACACACCCCTCCCAAACCCCACTTACTTACCTCCCCTAAAGATGCACCTGAACATACTTTCAAGACCCTGTCCCTCACCACTCTGCTTCATGGTTGTGACAGTCAGTCTATGGTCCGTCGGTGACCTTCTGTATAATAGCTGACAGATGCGACCAGGAAGTGCCTCACTGTATGCTCAAAACCAGCTCGCAACAGCAGCAGGAGGTGGCACCCAAGTGGCGAAGGACCGGGGCTTGTATGTTAAACAAAGTTGGGGTTTGGGGGGGGGGGTATGCTGCAGCTAGGTGTACACTTTTTTGGTGAACATGACCTTTAAGTAAATAATAGTTGGTATTTCTCTGTACCTTAATGAAAGGTTTATTGCCTGTTTAATTCCATTTATCAAGCTTTGCCTAAGTGGGAAGTTTCCCAGTTGCTAATTAAGCCCTGAAACAAATATTCCATGAGATTAGCAAATAAAATGCAGAAAGTATAATAAAACCAGGTGCTTTCCATTGATGTGGTTTGGAAATTGTGCAATAATACTTCCTTAGTACCTGACGATTTGTTTAACGGTCTCTGATAACAATGCGCTCTGTTACCGATGTAATGGGTCACTGACGGCAATGGCCAGCCAATGGAAACATTCTACTTTGTGCAGCACAGTAACAAATTGAGAAAGAAATCTCTGGCCAGGAGAGCTGTTGTCTTGCAACTGGTGAAAAGCTGTTGATGGAACAGTATCCATCTTGATTAGAGGTGCTTATGAATAATGACAGGCCAGGTGCTTATATAAACAACGCTGTAGTTAAGCTACTCAAGGGAAGCATATGTTTTAAAGTGTGTGAGCGTCAATGGCTTGTCTGTGTGTGCATTCAGGTATGTGTGTGTTTGTATGTGTGTGTCAGTGCGTGCCTAATTCAAAATGGCTTGCTAGCGGTTTCAACATAGTCATAAAGTATCATTGTTCCTGCCAGAAATTAACATTTCACCTTTTACAGTATGCTACAGAGGGGTATTGTCTGAACTGAACTAGGGGTACGGATTTCAACTAGGCTAAACTTCCCCTTTAACTATAAATCGCAAGTGCTGGGCATCCCTTTTATGTTGCAGAGGTTAAGGTAATCTTATCATTAAATGTAGAAATCCTGTTCTCTGGATTCATCTGTTTCTGATGCTCAGTAGCTTTTCATAAATACTAGACATAAGGGGATCATCGCTGAGGTCAACTCAGAGGATTTCCAGTGGTCAGCTGTTTTATTGAGACGTATTGGTGACACGAGGATGATGGATATGTCACCCCTAGTGTGACCCTGGACACTGTACCTTATTACAGTGTAATTTATTGATTTGTTTTATTGTTTGCTGAGCAAATGAATTAGTGAGCCTACTGCAAAGGACATCAGTCACGCTTGGCCATGCAAATGTAAATTGGTGCTTCCTGGTCAACCTTCTAATGATCTCACAATGACTGTGACACTTCCACACCATCTGGGACCTTTCCTGTTACACTTGTCCTGTTTTCCTTTACCAACACATTATTTCTTTATTACCCTTAGATCTAACAGAATGTAATGTAAGAATTAGAATGATGTTATGAATGTAGACAGGATGGGAATGATAAATACAGTTTTCTAATGTACACAGAAATGTGGGTTTAATGTGGGCACTGCAGCTGGGAAATGCTAAATACACATCAGTGGGGACTGAACTATCCCATTCCAAAGTTTGATAACATCAGAATAGAAAAGCATTTCCCGGTTTCCTAAAAACATAACTGAAAATAGACTGGCCAATCAGGGATATGTCTGTCTGGCCCGATTTTTCTTTATGACCAATCGGTTTGTGTATCTTTATTTTTGTAGCCCCTATAATGTATTGTTTCCATCAGCTAAAAGGCAGCGTTGGGTGCAGTTGGAAGTTTACAGCATAATAACCACACTCTAAGGCTTCTCGAAACAAAGGTTCCACAAATATAATGAGCTAGTGCACTATTGTTTTTTTTCCAATTCACAATCTAACTTCAGGGCTTGCAAATCTAATAGACGTGAACCCCATCTGTTATTTTATTGCTATTGAGTAGAAAAGATTTGCAGGTCCTTTGTTTCATCTCAGCTGCTATGCTAGCGTCTGATTTCACGCGAGGAGGGTCATTCCATAATAAATCAAGGAAACTGGGTCTAATTTTATAGCCAATAACCTTCCCCCTGTATATTTTAACATGTACACACACACACACATATATATATATAAATATCCTTGTATATGTATAACCTTAAATTTAGCTGAAATAAACATATTCAGTAACCCGCAGTATCCGAAACTTCCAATACCGCGGGTTATTATACAATTACGATCGCGATCAGAAATGTACAGTCGTAATTGGAATTGTTCGACCTCAATCAAATTCATTTCTGTATTGAGACTGAGGGTTATAAACTTCTTGTCCGGTTTTCTGTACAAAAACACGTATGGTCTGTTGGGATAAAGCCTCTTTAATGCAGTGTGTGCTGTGTCAGAAATAAAATATAAATTCACCTAATGAATACCTAAATGGACTTTGCTTCATATAATTGTCTGCTGGGGAACATTAACGACCAGGAAGGAAGCTTCTGTCTATTATTGTAGAGTCTCTTTTTTGTAGTTCTAGGAATTTGATGTACAAGTTTCTGTTTCAATGAAAGTTTAAACTGACTTTTTTCCTCATCCTGGGTACTAAGAAGGAAAGGAAGAAGTTGAGCGAGGGGGAGGTGAGTATAATTGTCCTTTAATTGGTTGGTCTAATTCCTTTATAACCTTCAGTCTTTTAGCTAACAAGATGGAGTCGATGGTCCAATTTATCTACCATTGGGCCATGGGTAGAGACAACCTGAATCTGCAACGATCTGTGGCCAGGATGGGCTTCAATGCCTCTGTGGAGATGGCTGTGTGAGAAGATGTGTAATATGTTATGTGTATAATTACGGCCCTGTTGACAGAAATGCAGACAATAGTACTCTCCCATTATGTCTTGGGCATTGTTGTCTAAGTTCAAATATTTATATAAAAATGTATTGTATCTTTATTGCAACTCTATTAAAGGGAACTTCCATCTCAACCACTAAACTCTATATTTACCTTGTCCACTACCCCTAGCCCCATGAACATTATACTTACTTAAACACCTTCTAATCTACTTCCCTTCCCTGCAGTATTACCCTGCTGGTGGCTTCCTTCTTGGTTGCAGCCGTCAATCACAGCCCTTATGGTGATGTCAGACCCAACTACCGACGGCTACAATACAGCGTGCAGGCTCTTGAGCTTTTGGAGGAGATGAGAACCTGGGAGACCAGGGCAGATGGAGAAAAGTGAGAATAAGGAGCTTCAGTGACCATGAGTAGGTAAATTTAGCAATTTGGGGTTTTTGGAGGTGTAAGGAAGGAAAGTGTAGATCCATTAAGTGACACCAGAGGCCGACATTCCACTCCACATTGCAGACTGTACTTTATGGCAAGTAATTAACATTAACAGGTTCATTTCCAGAGATCCCCCCACTCAGCAAGCAGGGATAAGTAACCTGATGTAACAAAGTGTTTGCATCTCTCGGTAAATGGCTAACACCAGTTATACAGCACCGCATGTTCCTTTATTCTGGTATACGGTGTGACGCTATCCATTTGTTAACGTCAATTTAAAGGGCATGTTCAACCTTAAACAAAAAAGTTGTCAGTTACCTGCCCACAACCCCAACTGTTATCCTTACCAGTTTATTACATGCATTTGTAACCAGATATTTAATGTTTTATTCCATTCGGGCAAAGTTATCTGCCTCCTCTCTCTGGTCAATCAGCCTCTTATAAGCTTGAGCATATGCAGAGGAGGCAGCAGGTGAAACAGAAGTCAATCATTGGCTGGGATGTCAGTTGTCACAGCCTTGGTGACTACAGGAAGAGATGGGCCAGCTTAATGGGGACAATAATTATCCTTAAATATCTGGTTATTAATGCAGGTAATAAAGTACAAAAAATATCAGTTGGGGTTAAAGGCAGGTAACAATTGACCGCTTTTTTGGGGTGAACATGCCCTTTAAGTTTGGACATTTGCAATAGAGCTATTGGTAAATTCCAATAGCCAGCCTTCAAGCCAATCCACTAGCCAAAATGACTCTAAATAGATTTGTAATTGATACATATGGATGGGAACTGACATACAGTTTCCCATAGAGAGTCTTTGTAAATAATTACAAGTTGCAGAGCAGGGAACATTGGAGGGTGATAGCAAATCCCCGTACATTGAACTCAATATAAAACATACCTTAGGTTATATACGGTAATACAATAAAAAGGGTGTTCGTCTCCTATCCCTGCAATATTACAGGGTCTATTATTGTATCTGTTATTTAACTGGTACATGAATAACACATAAAAGACTTACAGGGTTATTCAATAAAAGTTCCTATCGTTTAAAATGGTGCTAATTTTGCTCCAACCAATCAGATGTTAGCTTTCAAATGTTAAATAAGATCTGATTGGCTGGAGCCAAATTAGCACTATTTTAAACAATAAGAACTTTTATGGAATCTCCCTGTTAGTGTCTTTGGTGGTTTGGGGGCTTCTGCCCCAAAACCTCCGCTACTGTGTCTATAGCAGTCGTCCTCTCCACGGGGTCGTAACTCAACTTCATACAATGAAATATATTGAGAGGTATAACTCACTGCTCTCTCCTGGTGGCTCGGGTGTGGCAATGCCTATGATTAAGAATGTGGAGGGGTCTGAGACTCGCTAAACCAAGTGTTCATTGTACCGGAAGGAGCGGCATCGAGTCTTTTTCTTGGGAAGTCACAATTGGAGCACAGACTTAAAGAGTATACCAATCTTACTGCGGTACCAGAGTTCAAATTCTTACTGACATCCTCATAAAAAACAAGCAGGATTTTGGATAAGATTTATTCCTTGTAAATCTGTGCTGGTCACAGTCCTTAACAAACTTTCCAGTATCTTCCCCACCAATGATGTTAAACTTTCAGGTCTCTAATTACCAGGCTGTTATTTTTATTATTATTATTGTGGATTTATAGAGCACTAGCATCTCCCGTAGCGCTTTACAATTACATGTTTACATTCACATCAGGCCCTGCCCCGAAGAGCTTACAATCTAAGCACATTTATTTGACACATACATCCTATCAGTATGTTTTTATGATTGTGGGGGAAACCCGAGTGCCCGGAGGAAACCCACGCAGGCACGGGGAGAACATACAAACTCCTTGCAGACGTGTCCAAGGTTGGATTTGAACCCAGGTTTCACGCTGCAAAGGCATCGGTGCTAACCACTAAGCTACCGTGCTGCCCAATGGGATACCCTTTGTGAGTATTGGTATGTGTGTGTGTGTACCCAGCTTTAGGGATGTTACATGTCAAAAGCAAGGCTGGGTACACACAGGTAGATTTGCCGGGCCAATCGTATTTCAACCCGAAAAATCTGTGTCTATTTTCGGTGACACGACCAATCGTCGGATCGGGCAAACCTTTGATTGGACATGTTGATAAATCCCGGCTGATTCCCTATGGGACCCCACGATCACTCGCGCAAACTGTCGGCTGCAGCAACTCTATGCGAGGTCAGTGATTGGGTGATGTTTGTGGAGCTGGTCTGCACATGCTCCATCTTTGTGTCCAATCAGTAAGGTGAGGTGCTGTCCACTCAGATATCACATTTCTTAAAGACGCTTCCATGAATGTTGTGCTCTTGCCTTTATTTATCTTATAACAACCAATGCCGGTGTTTTACATCCACTGAGTATGGGGAGAGGCCTTATGCTGGGTACATACGGAGGGACTTTTTGTCCCAAGCGATCGCTTGGCCAGGACAAATGTCCGTCAGTTGCGGGAAATTTGCCCGCGGACGAATTTGTGAGCGATCGATCGTACGGTCCCATAGGGAACTACGCGATCGATCGTAATTTTCCGACACGTCAGATCAATTATTCGTCCGATCCGGATCCGTGGCCGCCCGCCCCACACCAGCCGATATTTTCGGCCAAAAGTGCTGTGAATCGGTCGGTGGGCTGAACATATTGGCTGCTGTGTACCCAGCATTACATAGTACTGCCTTATAATACCAGCCCTGCAGTGTTCAGTAAGCAATTGATGTCACACCCTAAAATGTGATGTAAACAAGAGTAATGATGTATTTACATGTATACACCCTCTTACCTGATCGTATATAATATTATAGGCAGAAATGTTACAAAGTTCATTTTTCCTTTAAAGATTTCTTTCAATAAAATTCATATAAAATAAATCCTTCCATAACAATCTAACTTTTCCCACTTCATATTTCATCAAATAAAAACAATTCTACACATTCTTAAATGAATGAATCTGGACCAGACCCTGATGTTGTGATGCTAATTATTGTCATAACCATTTAGCTGTAGGATTCATGCATTACCAATTGTGACCACAAGGTAGAGCATTTCGATATTTGAGGTCAGAAATACAAGTCTGATTATACTTTGTTCGGTGCTTTCAGATTGCAAGCGGAGAACTGGGCTGTGAGGGAAACACATTGAAGTGGCCCTTTGCGTATACAGACAGGCCTTAATTGCATGCAAATATGCCAATGGAAAATATCATTAGTATCAGTAGGCAGGTCCATCCAATGAACATTCAGGATTATAACAGGGGTATATACAGGAATATTTGACTTTGATGGGGCCATTGGCAGACCAGTTCGAATCAGTGTGATTATGCTGGGTGACATCATACCGACAGCCCAATTATTTTAGCAAAGGGTGGGCCGGGGGGTTGGGGAGATTTGTCCCTCTGCCTTCAGGCCCAATCCTGTGTTTTTGAACTATGTTTCTTCTGCAAAACACCCTAACAGGAGTGAGCACCCATTGACTTCTATTGGGGTAAATTTAAACACCTGAGACAACCACCATGGTCAACTTATGTCAGAAATACTGGAAGAGACACATCATGTGTGTGCTACTGTCTATTTGCATGTTCCAATAGCAGGTGTTGTAGTTAGGGCACCAATATATATTAATGTCTGTATCAGTAGTTTTCTGTAGATCCCCATAGGTAGGACCCAGTATATTCTGAAAATATTAGCAGGTGTAACTGGCCAATCACGATGCTCCATTGATACGATGTAAATCTCCGTCTGATTAACAGGTAAGATGTAGCCCTTTAGCCCTCCTACTGGGTTCTGATTCAAAGCATTTTCAAAAGTGCTGCATACACAGATGCACAGGAAATCTCACAAAAATGCATATTAATATTACTGTGTGTTAATCCTGTGTGTTTGTGTTTTGCATTGGGAATGGACGCTAACATTAAGTTTATTTTGTCTCTATGGTTCTTTTGTTGTGGAGGACATCAATATCAACATCTGGACATCAACGTCGAATTTCCATTGGGAACCAATCAGATGTTATCTAACTGTAAAAAGAGAATTTCTTATTGGTTGCTTGCTGTGCCATAGCACAGGTAGTATACATTTGCACCTCTCACTACATATGCTCCATTTCACCCCAATTGTTCTTAAATTTATACATGAATGAATGTTACAATTCAGTATGTCACAGAGGAGCAAGCTTTGCATTCTATTTTTACAACAGAGCTTTCGATATTGGTGCTTCTCATCTGGGGGGTCCCTAGGGTTCCCTGAGGGGATTTCTCAAGGAGACAGGAATTGTACGGACCCACCCTTTGCATAAATTATGTAATTATGTATTTTGATTAATTGATGAATGAAAAAGGAAAAGATAAATAAAACTAAAGATATTATTTAATGTAGGGTTCCCTGGAACAGAAAATTGCTGAGAAATGTTGAAAAACACTGGTCGATGCAGGTAAAATCATTCAAGAAGAGTAATGGGGCTTTTAAAACTACAATCAACCTTTCTCTGTGGTCTGGACAAAAGACGGAAATAAAAATATAATTTTTCCTGCTTTTATATTCTTCCTATTTACAAGAATCAAGTAACAAAACTTTATATATTTATATAGATTTTCCAGGGGTGGACATTAATGCAGATGCAAATGTTGATCGGTTTTAAAATAACTGTTCTTTCCAGAAGGAAATTCAATAACACAAATTCACGTCGGTAAAAATAAGTTCGAAACCAGCAAGTTCCGTTTCCGAAATTTTTGGAAAATCTGAAAAAACAGACTTCCAGAAGTCAATGGGAGTTGAAAACCCTGAAATGGTCTGGAGAACACGTACGTATATAGAAAACTTTCTTCTTTCAATAAGGGATGGTTTATTCGCTATTTATCCCATATTCTGAATCGAGGATTTATGTTTTTTAGAATTGAAGGTTTATGTATTCGATATTCCTTGAAATCAGTGTATTCAATCATTTCAAAAGTTTAGAAAATTGGGTAATCCTGTAATATTTGGTTTGGAATATTCGATAACTTTTGAAATTCGAGAAAATTTCAGCAATCCGAGTTACATTTTCTTATTAAAGGCTCACTGATGTAAGCTATAAAAATGACAATCACACAAACCTGAAAAAAATCTAGATTTGAGCCTCCAGCTTAGTTAGGTTAGACTTACCATCTATCAATCTATAAATCCCTGCCATATATGGATTAATGTTCTTGATCCATTTGCCTGAATCAGTCAAACTAGATTCCTATTCCCCCTTTCGATAAACTGCTCATTGATATCAAGCCGTTAAGCAGACAGAAGGTGATTGGACCATTCTGAAAATTCTCTGATGATCCCATTGGCAACTAATGATCTATAGCAAATTTCCTCAAAAGGTACAAGGTGGTGTATTTTGATTACTATGGATTGAATATTGACCGGGAATATTGATTGGTTGCACTATGGGGCAGCTGTCTATAGCTGTATAACCAGCCTTTAAATTTGCCTCAAAGGTAAAACCTTCCAAAAAGTTAATACTATTAAAATGACTAGGAAAAGAATTAATTATGGATCACATTATCTCTTCCTCTGGAAAATTATACAGAATGGGTCAAAGGTACTTTGTGATGTGGTGAAGATGTCTCTGCAATGCAACTCTGTGGTCTGGAGTTTATCAGACACTGGAAGTCCCATTGATCTGCTGTGCCTAAAATAATGTTTAGAAATGAGTGGTCAAATGGAGGTCTGGAAAAACAAAGTTAGGCTTAAGCTTCCCCTTTTAATATGAATAAAAACCCAACCAAAACCATTACTTACCAAATATCATAAACCCTTGGAAACATGGCAGTTCTATTCCAGTGTCTGTGCAGATATAGACGGAAACAGAGCATAAAAAAATACAGTTCCCATAAAGCTAACTCAAGATTAATTATCCAAGCAGTGGCCACCAAATTGGGGGCATGTTAGGAGAGGATAACAGGTTCCTGGATAAGCATAGAGCCCACTCAAGGTGAACGTTTCCCATTTATGCTCATTGTACTGGTACCAGTATATTGTTATTGTGAACTGAACTCAAGACTTCAATCAAAAGTTTTATAGGACATACAATATAATAGTGAAATGAACCCCTTTAACCACAGCTGCTGCCCATGTTTTACATACATAAACAATATATATATGGGGATACAAGGGTAAACCATTCTGAAATGACAAGTGAAAACATGTAGTGAGAAGACAGAAAAGTCATGCCCACATGTTCAGTAAATTCCACTCCTAGCAAACAGACTGCATGTCATGTGCTTCTCGTACTGTACAATACTGCCCCACCTATTGCTCAGCGAGCTTAAGACATGCTCAGTATAAATCACCAAATAATTTTATGCACATTACGCGGCACCTTGGAATGTGCATTGATCCTCTAATCCTTGTTTGGGTGAAGTTTCACTAGATCAGTAGCACTTCCATAGTATTTAATGCTACCAAGGATAAACCCAGGAGGGAGTTAATTCCACTACAGAACGGGCCCAGGTTTGGACTGAATTTCAACAGGCAAAACTTAAATTCTTGGTGAAAACCACAAAATGTCATCGCTTTTGCATTACAAATCCTATCAGAATTTCAGTAGTGGAACCAGTAATGTAGATCCCTACCTCCCAAAAACTGTCTTTTTTATGTTATTTATCAGTAATATAGGTCAAGCTCCATCTCCAACGTGTCCCTTTAATTGGAGGTCTTGTGTCTTTAATACAAAGTATTGGATACACGGCTCCTTTCCTTCTAATCCAAAGCAAATGCTAGAGGCACACCTCTTTTAAAGGTAACACAATCAATGTAACTAGCTAGTCCCTTCTATATTGGGGTTACTGTGGTAAAAGGATTTTTAATTTTATGATCAATAAATGAAATTAAAACCCCTATGTTTATTTTGTACACACCTGCACAGTTACGATATAATATGGGGTCTTGGCATGTGCATTGATTTTTGTATAAATATTAGACATTTTACTTTATTTAAAGTTAGCTGAACAGCTGTGCCCGACCACTCAAGAGGTTAACTGCCTTTGCGTGTTCATCTTTACAAGCTAACAGTTCATACCGGCAGCTGCCTGGAAATGTGTGTACTGTACATCAATATTTAAGTAACTGGATCTCACTACAAGCCCATGTAAGCCGAAAGGAGGTTCAGACGACGTAGCAGATCTTAAATACGCACCAAGGTTCCATTTATGTAAAAGGTTGTGTTTATCGGTTTATCACTTTGTGCAGTTACACACAGACCGGCAACATCATACCTTATAAGTGTTATTTTCATTGTTAAAGGGAATTGTTTAAGGAGCATCTGGTAACCTTCATCTTGGATACTGCGTTAAGATATCAGCTTTTCAAAAAAAGGAAAACTGGATCTTCTAGATCAGGTATGTTGGGGGGGGAGGGGGGGGGAGGGGCTAGATTTTGTAGATTGGGTTCTTTTAAAAGGGGGCTGTATTTTCCAGATCAGGTACCTTCAAAAAACACCAGGTACTATTAATAAAAGGGGGACTGAGGTTTTTAGTCCAGGTATGTTGGAAAATGGAGGGAACTAGACTTTCTAGATCAGGTGCTAGATTCTTTTAAATCGGGTGCTAGATTGTTTAGATCATGTACTAGATTTTTAAGATCATGTACTAGATTTTTAAGATCAGGTACTGTTAAGGAGAAGTAGATTTTCTTGGGGGCTGTATTTTCCAGATCAGGCATGATCAGGAACTTTAAAAAGGAAAAAAGTATATATTTTTAAGATCAGGCACTTTTCAGAGAGTGTTTGTATGTGTGGGGCTCTAGATTAGGCACGCTCAAAAAAGGAGAAGTAGGTTTTCCAGATCATGTAGTTAAAATAAAAAGGGGGTGGGGTGGATTTTCTAGATCAAGTACCGTACATCCAAAATTGGGGAAGTAGATTTTCTAGATTTGGTTCAAAAAGTGAAATATGAACTGGCAGTATGGGATACTATAGATTTCTTCTCAAAGCAATTGGCATTTAAATCAGTAATAAATATATATCTTTCTATACATATTTATTTCATATTCTTTATTCTATCACTGGAAATATTTTAAGACGCTTCTCTAGCTGTCGTGCTGTCTCCACGTTCTGGTAGTGTATTTAACAGTGTTGGATTATCATGATCACTTGATTGTGTTTTACCAGTAAGTCTCAGTGGCAGGAAATGTTAACCATAAAGGCTTCATTTCACAGCTGCCTGATTCCACATTGACTGACACATTGCGGATTACATAACCCATTTAAACAGCGGAGGTTCCTCTGAAGCCAATTCTCTGCTGATTCTACATTTTATGTGGAAGCCTTTGTTTTAAATATTCATTTTCAGCTCAGTGGGTTAAGACAAGGTTAATTCATTTCATTCAGGCAAAGAAATAGCCAGTTGTTAAGAATTGGTTTCTATGACTCTGGGATTCACTGCTAGATTCCCAATCTGAATATTAAATGCTTTAGGCTAATTATATTTTACTTTCTGTTGAGTGTTTAGATCAAAGAGCTGTATGAAGTGACATGGAAATTCATTTATTAGGGGAAAACACAGGATTCCACCGCCCGAGAGATACCAAGCAGAACAGTTAGATAACACATTGGGCAGGGCAGTGTCCCTTACTAATTATATGTTATGGATCAGCACAATATAAAATCATAGCACAAGACATGTAAGAATAACTACAGGATAATGATGTTAATATTGTATACATTAGTAAGGAGTAGCTTCCAATGTGTACAGCACATTCTGACATTCCATGTCATTATTAAAAATCCAATAAAACTGAGACTGCATCAAACAATCCTACAGCTGGGCGAAAATTCCATTCATAACTCACGGATCTGAAATCCAAAGCAGTTGAAGTTGAATTTACGCCCACATCTAACTAAGAACTTAATATGAAATGTTAATTATTAGAACATGTGGGAATGGGGTCAACATAATGCCTAAGATGAATATCAGATAAGGTGTCTGTTATCTGTCATTAGCCAACACGTACATATGTAGGTTTTTTCCAGTTCATACGTGGTGATGTTATGTTCTCTATTGTGATGTATACATTCCAAGCTTGTGACAGTCATTTAATAATAATAAGTGTAAGTATTTGGTAAAATGAATTACCTTGCGCTGTAATTAGTGCTAAACATTAGTGTATTGATGGAGGGTAATTGAGATAATAGGATGTCAAGGTCACCCCTGTTGAAGCAGTATTACTGGCGAACTCTGCAGTTCCCTTGCCTCACTGGTCTGAACTAAGTTTAAGATGCACGGACCCGTATTTCAATATTATAATAATATATATTAATAACATATTATGTTAATTTCATATTAATCTTCTACTTTTTCCTCATTTGGACCCATAATGAGCTATTTTAATATAATGTCCACTGTTTAAAGGGGAGGTACAGGGCAAATACATATGCTTTTAAAAAAAATATTTCTTGAGTATTTTTATATTTCACTGACCATAATCTGCCCATCCAGTGAAATAAGGAAGTACTGACTTCCTGTTTGCAGTGTGTCCGTTATAGTCTCAGTACCTGGGTTGATTCAGTTGCTCAGTAGCGATCTGAGCATGTTTGACCCATCCAACAGCCAATGAGATGAAATCACTGTTAGAAACATTTTCGAGGAAGTGTGCATTCTGAGAAGAAGAAGGACCATTGCAGAACCTGAAATGGCAGCTCATTACTGTCCTCAGCAAAGTATAGCAAAGGATATGAAATCAATTCATTTTTCAAAAATGAAGACAATATGTAGAATGCATAGGTACGTATAATATAAATAAATCATTTAAATGCTTATTTTTTTCCACTGAACTTCCCCTTTTACACTTTTACCCCCCCCCCCCCCATACCCTTCACTTGAAAAACTTGATTTGGTTTTGTAAGTGTAAAACCTAGGACAGCCCAAGCACGCACATACATTTGGTACTTATAAATATTAAGCTATCCAAATGGATTATCACTTTGTTTCCATCTTGATTCTGCAGTCAGTGCAAGGAGAAGTATTAAGTTTCCTCTTAGTGCTACAGAGACTAAATATGGGATATTTTACTCAATAACCCTTTGTTTATAGTGAGAGAATTGACAATATGTACACTATGCAAAGTTAATATTTATTTTGAAACGGCACAGATTTATTATAATGATCACATTAAAGGGCAAGTATTGGTAAAACACACTTTGATATTAAAAAAACACAAGGTTCCTAGTAAAAGACATAATTCCAAATCATTGTTAGAAATGATGTGATGTGTTAAGCTCCGGGTGAACTTTAATTTGAAACCAATTTGTTCACAGATACTTCTCATCTTCTAGATGACAGATTGCCATTTTTAAGGAGAAATAACCACTACTAATAATTTCAGTCCCTTGTTTAATTAGAATCACACCTGCTATACTGTTTTTTAAATACATTTTTAGATATTCTACAACAACCCAACCATTGATGTTGTCTTTCTTTCTGATTTCTACTTCTCTCTGCTGTTGGTAATACCTGGTTTACGTATTTGGGGCCGGTACCAAATACATTTACCTGCATAGGAAGTCTGGGAGGAACTACATAAATAATAGTTTATTATGTATGTTTCAGAAGGTCTCTGCTGTATAGGAAACCAGCTTATTTACAGGAGTTTTCCAGCTTAGGACATATTTCTGACTTAATTATAAGATACTGCAGATAAAAGAGACAGATTCCTTGTCATGTATGGAAAAAAAAAATATTTTATTCTTTATTTTACTTCCTCCTCATTAAAGCTCAAGGGGGTGCCAAGTAGTTGTTTGGAGGTTTCTTCTCTCTCTCTTCCTCAGTGAGCATGCCTGAGCTCACTGAACCAGAGGAAGGGCAGTCATTGAACATTGGCATAAAAATATTTTGATGTTTATTTTTGATTAGGAATTGCATACAAGTTACAAATAGGACATTCATGGTCCAAATACATAATGTCACATCACAAGTATTCAATGATGTCATAGAATGCATTTATTATAAAGTCATCACATAAAAAAGCACGTCTGTTAGTTTGAAAAGTACTGGAATCTTTGGTCCCACTGTCTGCCTGGTTCAGAGGGCTGTTGAGGGTATATGAATTGCTATTCAATGTAGCTCAGACTTTACAACAGGACAAGGCAAAAATAAGCATTTCCAGTGCTGTATTTAGTTTTAACTCATAAAAGTAGAATACTTTAATTCATGTATAATGTGTAACATGCATATGAATATTTGTGCTTTAGTTTCTTTCTCTTCACAGCGTTTAATCACAACCAGAGATATTGTACTTTTTTTCCCCTTTAAGGGCTAGGCCACACTAGTGAGTTTTAACACGCAATCCGATTGTGTGTTAAAAAATGTACACTAGTGTTGGCCTGTTGGATTGGCCACACTAGGCATGCTGCTCTGCGCTCCACATGCAGTGCAAGGCAACGCACACTGGAGACACGCACACAATTACACGTGTTAACACACACATTACCGGAGCGTTCGTATGTGCTATAGTGGGTCCTCAGCCTAAAGCTGGGTACACACAGTACAGATTTCTGTAAGATCCTGTCTGCCATCTTCCATGGATCTGCATACACACAGTCCCTAGCGTTCTCCCTATGAACAGCATAGGGAGAACACTCGGGACTGTGTGTTTCCCTCGGACGCGGCAGACTTTTCTATATGGAGTCTAGCGCGGCCGAGGGAAATTTTTCCTGTTTTCCAAACAAGCATTCGGCCAACCCGGGCGCGCGTGCGCTCGTTTGGAAAACCAAGGTACACACAGTAACGATAAAGCCCCGATGTAATCGGATCTGACGGTATCGCGGCTCTATCAGTACTGTGTGTAACTCAATATGAAAAGAAAGCTAAACTGGTTATTGTTGTTCGGTTCCTAAAATCTGCTTTAGATTTTATTTCAAAAGCCTCATTGACTAAATATGACCAATGTGGATTTCAGAGAAATTTCTCAAGTAATCAATCTAGAACACACTATTAAGGCGACAACCTGTAAAGTAACGCAAGCCTGAACATTTCAATCTGAACACCCTGCATATGATTGTGTGGCATTTTATTTCCAATCCACATAAACCCACCATGACTAAATTAGGAAAAAGAATGTTTGGGGAAGAAAAGGCTTCACGGGTTTCCTGGGCGACAGAAATTAAATCATTCACATTTCTTTTCTTTTTCAGAAGGGCAAGAGTAAAGTTGAAGACCATGGTTCATAAAAGCAAGCCATTTTGGATAGCCAATTTTAAGGACCACGCCATTAACATAAACGTGGGGGGGATGAAAAAACGCATCAGTTCCATTACGTTGTCGCAATTTCCTGATACCAGGCTGGGAAGATTACTCTCCTGTGAGTCGGAAGAATCCATTCTTCAAATATGTGATGACTATGATTTGGTGTCCAAAGAGTTTTACTTTGACAGGAACCCTGGGCTTTTCCCATACGTCCTGTACTTCTATGAGACAGGAAAACTCCACATGATGGATGACTTGTGTGCTTTTTCCTTCTCCCAAGAGATTGAGTATTGGGGAATCAGCGAGTTCTTCCTGGACTCTTGCTGCAGCTACCGCTACCATGAACGTAAATTAGAAAGAAGGCGTCACAACTGGGATGAGGAAAGTGAGGTGAGCAGCATCGATACATCCGTGGATGAAATATCTGACGTTAACCATGACCTCATGCACTTTGACACGTTACAGTGCGGCAATTTGCGAAAGCGACTGTGGCTGACTATGGAAAATCCCGGCTACTCCATACCGAGCAAAATCTTTAGTTTTATTTCCATTTGTGTTGTTCTCCTGTCTATATCTACAATGTGCATCAACAGTTTGCCAGAATACCAAAATGACGAGGAGGAGGGGGAGGTGCCTATAGATGAAGCCACCTTACACAAGCTGGAATATTTCTGTATCTCCTGGTTTACTTTCGAAGTATCTTCTAGGCTGATTCTTGCACCAAATCATAAGAAATTCTTCCGGCATCCCTTGAACCTTATTGACATTGTTTCCGTTTTGCCGTTTTATTTAACTCTTGTGGTAGACTTAACCATTGGAAGAGATCACGAGTTGGGAAATTTGGGGAAAGTTGTTCAAGTGTTTCGGCTTATGAGAATTTTTCGAGTGCTGAAGTTGGCAAGACATTCGACTGGGTTACGATCCCTTGGGGCTACACTTAAGGTACATAAATCAAGTAGAGGTAGAAGGGAAATGTAAGCAGGTTACAAATAAAGGTCTACAAACAACACTAAGCAATCTTTTATGCCAATTTATTGTCCAATAGTCAGCCTATATATTAAGCTCTTGCCGATGATGTTCAATGTTCTAGTTTCAGGGATGCCCAATCTGCAACCCTTCAGATGTTTGCAAACTCCAACTCCCAGAATTCTCCTACTACACACTGCAGCCAGAGAATGTTGAGTGTTGGTAATTGCATACACTCCCTGGTTGTGCACTGTATACATCTGGAAGGCCACTGGTTTGATATGTCTGTTGTAGATAATGTGTGTTTTATCAGTCGCCCTGCTATTTTCTTGTTAAAAATTATAGAATAAACATATTTATATTTTAGCCTTAGTTATCCTTTAATGGGTTCACTTATATTATATATTATGCATTTAGGCTTATTTGAAGTTTAGTCTTATTTCTCCTTTCGTTACATTATTAATTACATAAATGGTATTCAAAACCTCCTCACTTGTATATCTCTCTCATGCTGGGTTCAAAAGTAATTAAAGGGTAACTATAAGGAAAAAAATACTTTGCCTCAACTTAATCTTTAACTTAATAAATTACTTACTCTGAGGTGTATGTATGTTGCTGCATGCCTTCAATCCAGTACTTGTTTTGCTCAATCTCAGTATCCCCCCTCCCTCTCTTAACTGACACCTCCTTCCATCAGACCAGACTTTCTGTGATGGCAAGCATGCTCAGAAATCACTATGCGGCAGCATTAGAAGAGGGAATTTCCCATCATGCAATTCAAATATATAAACTGTCATCATTCCAGTAAAATTGCAAACAGCTGAAGAGTTTAGGTTGGGTACATACCATAAAATATTGTCGGCCGACTGATATTAACATCAGTTGGTCGGCAAAAAATATTGTATGGTTTGGGTGTCAACAGGCACAACCGATACTTTTGCCACGACCAACAGTGATTTGTCCCAGCTGACCGATTGCTAGGAGCGAACACTCTGCCTGGACAAATGTCGGCCTGTGTATACCCAGACTTGATTGACAGCTGAAATGCAAGATGGTTCAGACTGGTTCAGAAATAGGGGGCAGATCAACAAATAATTGGTACAGTGATAGTTGGGAAGAATTATAGTTTTCAGTATAGATGCCCTTTAAATCTTTAATAGCTCAATCAATAAGACGCAGAGTGCGGTTGTGACATTGACTTCCATTATGCACCATTCTAGTCTTAGCAATACACACATGGGCAGTTTTCAGATTTCCTAGTTTAACCACGGAATTTACTCTCCATCTGTATTTCTTGTATCTTCAGCTGCCTTCTCTTGCACTGTTTCCAGCTGCACTGCACATTTGCTCCTGGCTCCCTTCCATACTTCCCCTTTACAGGTTTTTTTGTTAATGCCATTTCCTTAAAGGGCATTTCCACCCCCCAAACTAAAATTTTACCAACTACTGGCCCCACTGTACAAAAGAAAAAAATCCTTACCTTACATCCCTGCTCCTTGTGGTTCTCCTGTTCTGCCTCTTTAAAGTGCAGGAAACTGCTGGGTAGGAGCTGTCAGTGCCTCTTTCTGTGCCTGTCTCTTGGCTAGCCTCATCAAGGTATAAGACATGCTCAGTTGAGCCTTTTCCCGCCTCTCCCTCCCTCCCTCCCGATCACTCCATGCCAGGAAGTAATGTAGCTGTAAAAGCTTTTGTGACAATGCAGGGGATACCCTCCCACCCCCAACCGCTATATTCATTGCTCTAAAATCATTGTCAATCTCTACTTACAACTCCTTGTATAATGGAAATTATTAACTACTTACCTACTGTAGTATAGCGGACAGGATTAAGTTAGATTAATGAATATAGCGGTTGGGGGTGGGAGGGCATCCCCTGCTTTGTCACAAAAGTTTTTATAAAGGGTGGACATGCCCTTTAAATTAAGTCAAATCCAATAAAGTTTTCCTGCTGGTGGCTACATTGTTCTAATTTAGGGAAAAGGCCATAACTAACAAATACAAACAAATACATTTTTCTAAAGTCACACACAGTACCAATCCTTGGAAAAAGTTTTTCAATGTTTTCTCAAAGGTGAGGGAACACACAGTTCCGAGTGTTCTCCATATAAACAGTATAGGGACTGCATGTTTCCCAAGACCGCAAGTGACTCCCTATACTTAGGAACAGGGGTCCGGGCCTCAGGCGGGGGAAATTTTTGTAACTAAACAAGCAATCCTGACGTCGACGGCGAAAGTTCTTCAGCTTCGGGAATCCTTGTACACACATCACAGTAGCGAGCGTATCGAGTGCTTGGTCGGGACAAATAGTCCCTCCGTGTGTACCCAGCCTTAAGTAACACCACAGGGAAAATCAGCCAAATAAGCAGGGTGAAAAGTAAATCACTGCCATTTCTTGTTTGAGGACTTCAAACTATACAGGTTTATTTTTCCACTGAATTGTGCACCTTTAGAACAGTAAGTAGGTGAACACACAAAGGCTATAGTAAGTGAGCTTTCATACTAGTTTGTACCTAAATGGAGGTATATCCAACCACTACCTCCTGAAATCCTGTCCATTATACGATAGTTAAGTATAATCCTGTCCGCTATACAGTAGGCAAGTAGTTAATAATTTCCGTTATTCAGTAGTTAGGCAGTTAATCCTGTCCACTATACAGAAGGTAAGTAGTTAATAATTTCCGTTATACAGTAGTTAGGCAGTTAATCCTGTCCGCTATACAGAAGGTAAGTAGTTAATAATTTCCATTATACAGTAGTTAGGCAGTTAATCCTGTCCGCTATACAGTAGGTAAATAGTTAATAATTTCCATTATACAGTAGTTAGGCAGTTAATCCTGTCCGCTATACAGTAGGTAAGTAGTTAATAATTTCCGTTATACAGTAGTTAGGCAGTTAATCCTGTCCGCTATACAGAATTTTCCGTAGTTATAATTTCCATTTACAGTAGTTAGCACGTTAATCCTGTTCCGCTATACGGGTAGTGTAAGGTTTTCATTCCGTATACAGTAGTTAGGCAGTTAAATCCTGTCCCGCTTAACAGTAGGTAAGTAGTTATATTTCCATTATACAGTAGTTAGGCAGTTAATCCTGTCCGCTATACAGAAGTAAGTAGTTAATAATTTCCATTATCAGTATGTAGACGTTAATCCTGTCCGCTTACAGTAGGTGTAGTTAATAATTTCCATTATACAGTAGTTAGGCAGTTAATCCTGTCCGCTATACAGAAGGTAAGTAGTTAATAATTTCCATTATACAGTAGTTAGGCAGTTAATCCTGTCCGCTATACAGTAGGTAAGTAGTTAATAATTTCCATTATACAGTAGTTAGGCAGTTAATCCTGTCCGCTATACAGTAGGTAAGTAGTTATAATTTCCATTATACAGTAGTTAGGCAGTTACCTGTCCTATACGAAGGTAAGTAGTTAATAATTTCCTATACAGTAGTTAGGCAGTTAATCCTGTCCGCTATACAGAGGTAAGTAGTTAATAATTTCCTTATACAGTAGTTAGGCAGTTAATCCTGTCCGCTATACAGTAGGTAAGTAGTTAATAATTTCCGTTATACGTAGTTAGGCAGTTAATCCGTCCGCTATACAGAAGGTAAGTTTAATAATTTCCATTATACGGTAGTTAGGCGTTAATCCTGTCCGCTATACAGAAGGTAAGTAGTTAATAATTTCCGTTATACAGTAGTTAGGCAGTTAATCCTGTCCGCTACATAGGTAATTAGTTAATAATTTCCATTATACAGTAGTTAGGCAGTTAATCCGTTCCGCTATACAGAAGGTAAGTAGTTATAATATTTCCATTATACAGTAGTTAGGCAGTTAATCCTGTCCGCTATACAGAAGGTAAGTAGTTATAATTTCCATTATACAGTAGTTAGGCAGTTAATCCTGTCCGCTATACAGAGGTAAGTATTTAATATTTCCATTATACAGTAGTTAGGCAGTTATCCTGTCCGCTATACGTGGTAAGTAGTTATATTTCCGTTATACAGTAGTTAGGCAGTTAATCCGTCCGCTATACAGAAGGTAAGTAGTTAATAATTTCCGTTATACAGTAGTTAGGCAGTTAATCCTGTCCGCTATACAGAAGGTAAGTAGTTAATAATTTCCATTAACGTAGTTTAGGCAGTTAATCCTGTCCCTAATACAGTAGGTAAGTAGTTAATCATTTCCATTATACAGTAGTTAGGCAGTTAATCCTGTCCGCTATACAAGTTAAGTAGTAATATTTCCATTATACAGTAGTTAGCAGTTAATCCTGTCCGCTATACAGTAGGTAAGTAGTTAATAATTTCCTTATACAGTAGTTAGGCAGTTAATCCTGTCCGCTATACAGAGGTAGTAGTTAATAATTTCCGTTATACAGTAGTTAGGCAGTTAATCCTGTTCCGCTATACAGTAGGTAGTAGTTAAAATATTCCATTATACAGTAGTTAGGCAGTTAATCCTGTCCGCTATACAGAAGGTAAGTAGTTATAATTTCCATTATAGTAGTTAGCATTTAATCCTGTCCGCTATACAGTAGGTAATTAGTTAATTTATTATTTATACAGTAGTTAGGCAGTTAATCCTGTCCGCTTAACGTAGGTAAGTAGTTAATAATTTCCTATACAGTAGTTAGGCAGTTAATCCTGTCCGCTATCAGTAGGTAAGTAGTTATAATTTCCATTATACAGTAGTTAGACGTTACCTGTCCGCTATCCAGTAGGTAAGTAGTTAATAATTTCCGTTATACAGTAGTTAGGCAGTTATCCTGTCTGCTATACAGTAGGTAAGTAGTTAATAATTTCCATTATACAGTAGTTGACGTTAATCCTGTCCGCTATCCAGTAGGTAAGTAGTTAATAATTTCCTTATACAGTATTAGGCAGTTAATCCTGTCCGCTATACAGAAGGTAGTAGTTAATATTCCTTATTCAGTAGTTGGGCAGTTTAATCCGTGTCCGTTATACAGTAGTAAGTAGTTAATATTTCCATATACAGTAGTTAGGCAGTTAATCCTGTCCACTATACAGTAGTAAGTAGTTAATAATTTCCATTATACAGTAGTTACAGTTAATCCTTTCCGCTATACAGTAGGTAAGTAGTTAATAATTTCCGTTATACAGTAGTTAGGCAGTTAATCCTGTCCGCTATACATAGGTAAGTAGTTAATAATTTCCGTTATAACATTAGTTAGGCAGTTTAATCCGTCCGCTATACAGTAGGTAAGTAGTTAATAATTTCCGTTATACAGTAGTTAGGCAGTTTATCCTGTCCGCTATACAGTATGTAAGTAGTTAATAATTTCCATTATACAGTAGTTAGGCAGTTAATCCTGTCCGCTATACAGAGGTAAGTAGTAATAATTTCCATTATACATAAGTTAGACGTTAATCCTGTCCGCTATACGTAGGTAATGTTAATATTTCCGTTATACAGTAGTTAGGCAGTTAATCCTGTCCGCTATACGTAGGTAAGTAGTTAATAATTTCCATTATACAGTATTAGGCAGTTAATCCTGTCCCTTATACGAAGGTAAGTAGTTAATAATTTCTATACAGTAGTTAGCAGTTAATCCTGTCCGCTATACAGTAGGTAAGTAGTTAATAATTTCCGTTTATACAGTATTTAGCAGTTAATCCTGTCCGCTATACAGTAGGTAGAGTTAATATTTTCCGTTATACAGTATTTAGGCAGTTAATCCTGTCCGCTATACAGTAGGTAAGTAGTAATATTTCCGTTATACAGTAGTTAGCAGTTCCTCGTCCGCTATACATTAGTAAGTAGTTAATAATTCCGTTACAGTAGTTAGGCAGTTAATCCTGTCCGCTATACAGTAGGTAAGTATTAATAATTTCCATTATACAGTAGTTAGGCAGTTAATCCTGTCCGCTATACAGAAGTAAGTAGTTAATAATTTCCGTTATACAGTAGTTAGCGTTAATCCTGTCCGCTATACAGTAGGTAAGTAGTTAATAATTTCCTTATACAGTAGTTAGGCAGTTAATCCTGTCCCTATACAGTAGGTAAGTAGTTAATAATTTCGTTTACAGTAGTTAGGCATTTAATCCTGTCCGCTATACAGTAGGTAAGTAGTTAATATTCCTATACAGTAGTTAGGCAGTTAATCCTGTCCGCTATACATAGTAAGTAGTTAATAATTTCCATTATACAGTAATTAGGCAGTTAATCCTGTCCGCTATACAGAGGTAGTATTAAATTCCATTATAAGTAGTTAGACAGTTAATCCTGTCCGCTTAACGTATAAGTATTAATAATTTCCGTTATACAGTAGTTAGGCGTTAATCCTGTCCGCTATACAGTAGGTAAGTAGTTAATAATTTCCATTATACAGTAGTTAGACAGTTAATCCTGTCCGCTATACAGTAGTTAAGCAGTTAATCTTGTCCGTTATACTGTAGTTAATCATGACTGTTATACAGTAGTTAATCCTGACTGTTATACTGTAGTAAATACTGACTGTTATACAGTAGTTAATCCTGACTGTTATACGGTAGTTAATACTGACTGTTATACGGTAGTTAATCCTGACTGTTATACTGTAGTTAATCCTGACTGTTATCGGTAGTTAAATCTGACTGTTTATACTGTAGTTAATCTGACTGTTATACGGTAGTTAATACTGACTGTTATCGGTAGTTAATACTGACTGTTATACTAGTTATACGTGTTACGGTAGTTAATCTGACTGTTATACGGTAGTTAATCCTGACTGTTATACTGTATTATCCTGACTGTTATCGGTGTTTAATACTGACGTTATACTGTAGTTAATCCTGACTGTATACGGTATGTTAATCTGACTGTTATATGGTAGTTAATACTGACTGTTTATCGATAGTTATCCTGACCGTGTTATCCTGACGTTAGGGTTAATCCTGACTGTTATACCGGTTTACGTATTAATCCTGACTGTTTACGGTAGTTAATACTGGACTGTTTATACGTAGTGTTAATACTGACTGTTATACTGTGTTTAATCCTGACTGTTATACGGTAGTTATTCGACTGTTATATTTGACTGTACGTTTACTCCTGACTGTTAGGATACGCTGGTAGTTAATACGTGACTGTTATACGTAGTTAATACTGACTGTTATACGGTAGTTTACATACCTGACTGTTA
Organism: Hymenochirus boettgeri; assembly: GCA_019447015.1. NCBI lineage: Eukaryota > Metazoa > Chordata > Amphibia > Anura > Pipidae > Hymenochirus > Hymenochirus boettgeri. Next base: position 73,157,754 of record CM033476.1, on the reverse strand, counting down.
TAACGGTAGTTTAAAAATACTGACTGTTATACGGTAGTTAATCCTGACTGTTATATGGTAGTTAATCCTGACTGTTATACGGTAGTTAATACTGACTGATATACGGTAGTTAATCCTGACTGTTATACTGTAGTTAATCCTGACTGTTATACAGTAGTTAATCCTGACTGTTATGCGGTAGTTAATACTGACTGTTATACAGTAGTTAATCCTGACTGTTATACGGTAGTTAATACTGACTGTTATATGGTAGTTAATACTGACTGTTATACGGTAGTTAATACTGACTGTTATATGGTATTTAATCCTGACTGTTATACGGTATTTAATCCTGACTGTTATACAGTAGTTAATCCTGACTGTTATATGGTAGTTAATCCTGACTGTTATATGGTAGTTAATCCTGACTGTTATATGGTAGTTAATCCTGACTGTTATATGGTAGTTAATCCTGACTGTTATACAGTAGTTAAAGGGAATGTACAGGGTAAATCAACATTCAGTACATTACAAATAGAGATGGCTGAACTTACTGAAGTTTGGTTAGTTTACGAAATCCCGAACTTCAGTAAAAGTTCAGCAGTTCAGAAGTTCGGAAACAAACCCATTAAAGTCAATGGGGAGTGATAGTTCAAAAAGTTCAGATGATTTACAGATAAAATAACAATGGTAATTTACTGTAAGTGGCACCTGAGAAATGGTCTGGGGAACATGTCACTATCACCAAAACCTGTTTAAACACTAACAGGGCTATGTACTGAGAGTCACTATCGCTCTCTATTGCCCCCTTTAGGCAACGCACCGAGCTAATAGAGGCTCTCAGTGCATTGTGACTGGAGTTTGCCATTTGTGAATCTTTGACGCCAGCTATCTGCTGGCCTTAGAGATTATGTCTTAAAGAGGCGTTAACAGCTCAGTACATTGGTTGCTGCAGTTGCATAACACACATTTTGCGTAACGCCGCAACTTGGTTAACACTTGGCACATTGGTTAACGCGACTTAAAGACACAACTTGGTTAACACTTGGTACATAGCCCCTATCTTACTTTATGGGCGGGCAATTGTCGGGTTTGCGCAAGCTTCATTCGAGGGTTACGGCCAATTCGAGGGTTACCGAAAATGAAAGATACATTCTAGGGTTAGAGAAGGGCTCGTAAATTCATTAATTATCGAACATACAGCCGCGGGTTTGGAAAACCGAACTAGTTCGAATAGTTCAAGTTTGTCCAAACTAATAAAGTTCATCCCGAACTCGGGTTTGAGTCCGGTTTTGTGTCCATCACTAATTACAAAGCTGTATCTTTAAATTGCATACTATGATATTCTTATTATTCAAAGCCATTGGCAAATCTTACCTTTTCCTCTTTACTTGTTACGAATCTCTCTTCCACTGTAATCTCGTTTAATCCACTGCTCCTGCGAGACATAATTGAGTCATTCATTCAGGACTGCCCCGCTAGCTATACATGATGTGATAAATGGCAAGTTCACTGAATAGCTTTAACGGTGGGCTGGATAAGTTTCTAAAATGAATAAAATATTGAAAGTTACTGGTATTACACATAGGGAGAGAAATAATACAGAGCATCAAACTAGTTATTATTAGTTTTCTTTCCACAAAATAGCGCATAAGCTAACAATTTTTTATTGCATTGGTTGCCCTGCACTGTATCTCCGGGTATCTCCACCCTCATTTTTAACTTTTGCTGTATTGTAGGGGACCCTAGCCTTCCCCCAACCACCATGTTTGTTTGCTAAAAAACTAATCAGTAATGTACTGATAGAGCTGGGGCCAGACCGGCAGCCGCGTCTGTGTTTGAGAGGTAGCCAATCACAGACAAGGCTGCCGTCCGTGCAGAACACCAGGGAAGGAAGCTTTGTAAGTACATTTCTGATTAGTTTTTTGCAAACAAACAAACAAATAGGGGTTGAATAGGGTACACTACAGAAAAAGGATTAAAAGGTAGGGTATCAAGCAGTAAACAGGGATCCAGAGGGAGGGAGGAAGACGGGGAGGAGGGCTCTACTGGGCATGCCAGAAACCTCTCAGAGGAAAGGTAAAGGGCAGAAAACTTTTACACACTGGAAGGCTCCTACTCTTCACATTCTGGGACTTTGGCTAGACATTGCAGGAGAACCATTTGGAGCAGAGGAGTAAGGTAAGGAATTTTTAACACTACACAGTGAGGCCAGTAGTGGGGCAAATTTTAGTTTTGGGGGTGGACATGCCTTTTAAGAGTAAAGCCCACACTAACCCAATATTACCCTGGGTAGCACGCGTTCCTGCGACATTCCTCACAACCGCATAACATTGACCATAAAGCGGTATGGGGTATGTAGGCCAGTAAAGTAATGGAGGTATTTCCCTGTGGATGGTTTACCATAGGTGGTAATAAAGGAAGAAGAGACTTCTGGGTAGTTTCCATAGGGGGTGTACTGTAAGTCTGGGGCTGGTTTCAAGCAATCACAATCACACCCGTTAGGGTGAGATCCCACTATGTTCTGTGTTGTGTTTTCCGGGTTGTGTGCATTTTGGATTAATTTGTCCATGTTCTAGTACATTTGCGGGTTTACAGACATGAGATTTTGTATGTGTTTGTCCGCGTTTCCCGTCCATTTGCGTTTGTGTTCAGTTTTTGAAAAATAGGAAATACCAGAGAAAACGCAAAAAAACCTGCAAAAATAACCTTGTGCACTTTTTTTTTGCATTCCCATAGACTATTATTAAAGTGCGAATCTGAAACATGCGGCCAAAAGTCGTGCACGCATGCGGATAAAAAACAGACCACATGGATTCGGAACACAAATTAAACAGTGGGAACTGATTCTCGCAGTTTCCATTATATTTTAAATGAAATTGCGATTCGCACAATGTATGCAAAATACAACGCACATAGTGGGACCTAACCCTTAATGTGGCAGAACACTTGCATGTGTGAAAGCCATTTGTATAAGCTGTTAAGCAGGTAAATGTGTTAGACTGATGCTAGGAATGTTCTACACAACTACACAGAATGATAATATAAAAGGACAAATAAACCCCAAACTTTACTTTTTAGGGGGAACAAGGCAGCCATGCAGCACATTGGATTGTTACCATAAAGGGTATCAAAAAATAAAGTTGGGCCATTTAGATTTATTGAAGAACGGGTGGTAGAGGAGCTGGGTCTTACCTCCCGTTTTTCAATAAAACCTGCAGGAGCCAGAAGCGAAGGTAAGAAACTTACCCAGTCTTGCGCTTCCCCGCAGCTTCCTCTGACATAGTGTACAAGTCCATTGGGACCTGTCAGAAGATCATCAGAGGAGCACGAGACCAGGTAAGTTTCTTACCTTCGCTTCTGGCTCCTGCAGGTTTTATTGAAGAACAGGAGGTAAGACACAGCTCCTCTACCACCCGTTCTTCAATAAAACTCAAACCCCAAAAGGTATTTTTCTTAGGTGGACATACCTTTTAACACCAGTTACCTGTAAATTGTCCTCTTGGATTTTCTTATACATAAATGTGTGTTTTTTCTTTTAGCACAGTTACAGAGAAGTTGGAATCCTTCTCCTTTACTTGGCTGTTGGGGTCTCTGTGTTCTCAGGAATGGCGTATACGGCAGAAAAGGATGAAGACACTGGTTTTGACACTCTCCCTTCGTGCTGGTGGTGGGGGACAGTCAGCATGACTACAGTTGGCTATGGTGATGTGGTGCCGGCCACAGTTGCTGGAAAACTTGCTGCCTCAGGTTGCATATTGGGAGGGATATTAGTGGTGGCGCTGCCTATAACAATCATATTCAACAAGTTCTCTCACTTCTACCGCAGGCAGAAAGCTCTTGAGAATGCTGTGAGGAACAGTGATCGCCGGTCCAGTAGAGAGGGCAGTGTGACTGGGGACAGAGATTCTCTGGAGTTACAGTGACCAGATCCAGAAAATTGACCTACTAGGGGAGGACAATAATACTGATAATACAGTGTAAATAGGGTGTATTGAGATAGCTACAAATAAATACACAGATAATATGAAAAGGTACTTTTTCACCTGTCGGTTAATTTCAGATGATCCTGCAGCCTTCTATGGACTGGTCGATTGGTTGTACCAAAATATCAGTAAACCCGTTAGCAAATACAGAACTTAAGGTTAACTGTGAAAATTAATGCTGCTCTTCACTAAAGATTAATATCAACTGTAGGCCATTGCGTGATTGCTGTAGGCCATACCCAGATAACTGTAGGCCATACCATGATTACTGTAGGCCATACCATGATTACTGTAGGTCATAGCATGATTTCTGTAGGCCATAACATGATTTCTGTAGGCTATACCCTGATTACTGTTGGCCACACCGTGATTACTGTAGGCCAAAGCATGATTACTGTAGGCCAAAGCATGATTACTGTAGGACATAATCTGATTACTGTAGGACATAATCTGATTACTGTAGGACATAATCTGATTAAGGTACAGCAAATTGGGATTATTGATACAGGCACAGCAAATTGAGGGCTATTAATACAGGTACAGCAAACTGGGATTATTGATACAGCTACAGCACCTTACAGAAAAGGGATTTATGCTAGGGGGAGGGAGAGCAAAAAGGGAGGGAGAGGAGGGGGGGAGGGCTGCAGTGAAACATGGAAAATTTCCACGAGGAGAGACAAGAGGCAGAGTCCTATATGGACTCTGCCAGGCCTGGTGGCCAGTTTTTGGGACTTTGGAGGGGCATAGCAGGGCAGCCATTTGGAGCTGGGATGAAAGTAAGGATTTAATTACACTTCAGAGTGGGGCCAGTAGTGGGTTAAATTATAGTTTCAGGGGTGGACATGCCCTTTATGGAAATTAGTGGAACGGTGCTGAGAAAGGACGTTGGTCCGAAACATGTAGCACACATGTTTGTTCAAATAAAGATATTGAAAGTTTAACATCTGATTGGTTGGGGAAAAATTAGCACCATTTTAAACCATAAAAAACTTTATTGAATAACACTCTTAGTGTGAATATTGTGCCAATTATGAATTTCGAAAGTTTATGAAAACATTTATCTATATAATAAGCTGTTTTCCTTTAACATAGAATTGTTTCCAGTTGTATCATTAGCCCTGAAAAACTGCTGAATGATTTTGATTAAGTGCTTGTCAGATTTTACCATTATTAAGATGTTTTTAAGATGAAATATTTATATAATCTGACTTTTTTTTAGATGCTTACAAGGTAAGGAATATGTTTTTGCTGTATTTTTGTCCTTAGGTGTACCGTCTAGAGGATGGCTGCTGGACTTTTCCCATTTTAGGAGGAAATAAGGTGAGAAGATCCAGCCAGACCAACATATCCAGCAAGGCTAGCAATGACCTGAAAGACTTCTGAGAAAGGTGTGTAGCAGGATTTAATAAAAAAGCTTGTTATAGGATTTATACACTTCTCTGGTAAATTTGTATGATACCTTGTCTGGCATAAAGACTGTTACTGTTCTTTCCTAAGCTCCTGAAGAAGGATCCATCTGTGCGGCCTGGGAACGGCTGGAGATATCAGGCAACATTATTCTTCAGTGGAACAGACTGGACCCATCTGGAGAGTGTGATACCACTATCCACTTTCCCACCCAGAGACATGGATCAGAGGAGATGCTTGAACCAGCCCAGTCCTTCATGGAGATGCTGAGGATGCCTACGAGCAACAGGGGAAAGCTGCAGGAATTCTCCTTTTCTGTATCAGTTGGCAGGAACATAAATCATCATCGCTTCATCGTTCGGTAAGAACATCAACTCCCACCACCTCCAGCCAAGGTATACACTTTATATTTTATGTATCTTTTTTATTTGTAAGAGTAAGACGGTTGCTATCCTTGGAGAACCCTTGAATCAATTTGTAATGTCTTGAACACATAAAAAACATATTATACATTTTTTTTTCCTTTTTGTTATCAATTATCAGAATACATAATTCATACACTATAACAGATTGATCAATAAGATTATATATTTGAAATGCACAGATATCACAAGGACGGATCTGTACATTTCCTGTCAAAAGGAACCCTCAGAATACTCCAAGAAACAATGGATTAAACATAGATAATTTATTTTATAATATATTTATAAATTCATACACAAATAAATATATGTATATATGCATAGTACGTGTTATATATAAATAAATGCTTGTGAAGGTTCTCATTCATCCAGGTCATGGTATACGTTGTATTCAATAGATCAAAATGGACTTGAAATGTTGTTCTTGAAGACGTTTCGCTAGTCATCCGACTGGTTCTCAATTCAGAATGACTTGTACAAGAATCTGTGGCAATTATGTACCCTGGAAAATCCCATTAGCATATCACAGCCAGGTGTTAAGGGTGTGTTGGATAGTGGCTAAGAGGTATTATAGGAACGCCCAGAGTAAGGTGTTAAAACAGCATTGTACATGGCAGACAGTTGGTGTCGAACCCCCCACCTCTATTTAGGCTAGGTTTCTTTATTTTCACATAAATGGCCTCCTTAAACCTCTCTTGAACCAGTCACGTTCCTTCGCCCATATGTTAACATTACAATCTTCAAAGGTATGTCCTTATCCTTAAGATGCAGGTACACGGTGAGTCCTGACCGAGGAATTGGCTCTTCTGTGCTGGGCCATACGTATGCACGTTGCTGTTTGGTCTCCCCCACTACAAATCATAGCATTCTCACTGCACTACATATATGATGTCGCTTTTCTGTGTTTTGGTATTGGGTCTTTCGGATTGACCAATTGCTGCCTCAGTGTGTTGTTCGGTTTAAAGCAGACAGGGATACGATGTTTTTGAAATTCTTCTTAATTTCTCGGAGACCCCTGCTACATATGGGATGACCATGTTCTTCCTCCGTCTTGCTTTTCCCCTTCACTGTTGGTATTTGTGTTCTTTTCTTTCCTCTTACTCTTTTGACAAAGGCCAGTCTGGATATCCACAAGTTTTAAGGGCTCCTCTGAGATGTTTAATTTCTTTAGCCTTCGCCTCGGTGCTAGTGGGGATGTTCTCGGCTCTGTGTTGCAGGGTTCTGATGACACCCAGCTTGTGATCTAAAGGGTGGTGGGAGTCAAACATCAAATACTGATCTGTGTGTGTTGGTTTTCTGTAAACCACTATTTCCAAATTTACCATTTTCCTTAACTTCTACCAAGCAGTCCCAAGAAAGCCAGTTTGTTGTTTTGTACCTCTTCCCTTGTGAATTTAATGTTTTGGTTACTGCATTAATGTGTTCTGTGAAAGCTTGTACTTCCTCTGGTTGATTTTAACCCAGGTGTCATCAACATATCTGAACCAGTGGCTGGGTGCTTGCCCTTAAAGGTATTAAGCGCCGTGTTTTCTACCTCCTCCATGTAAAGGTTGGCCACAATGGGTGAAACTGGAGATCCCATAGCACTCCATGTTTTTGCTTATAGAACTTATCTGTATTTGAAATAGGTGGTATTCAGGCACAAGTCCAACAAGGAACACACCTGTTCTGGGTTGAGATCAGTTCTGCTGGTAAGAGAGGCTGTCTTGGCCCAGCCGTTTTCTCACCATGTCAACAGCCTCCTTGGTGGGTATACAGGTGAAAAGAGATGTCACATCATAGGACACCATAATTTCTTCTGCACCAAGTACTATATCATTTCAAGTCCAGTTGATCTAATTGAATACAACAGATATATGAATAAATATTATGTAGTAGATAGAGAGAGACAGTATAATAGATTAGATATATAATAGATTGACAGATAGATAAGATAGTTGACACTCATATATAGATACATTGGTATATAGATAGATATGTGCTAACAAGTAACCATTAGTTACACATATAATATTGTTTATTATATTTGTCATTATAATATTGATCCTGGGACAAGCCGATTGCCTTTTTTTCAAATCAAGAAGGTTGTTTCCCTTTGATCATTTTTGCCTTCCTCGGATCAGTTGAAATGGTTGAAAAAGGGAATCACTCCTGTCTTTCTTCAACCTTAATGTTAAATGATAGTTAGATGGATATTGTAGGTTAGGGACCTGCTCAGAGATTCTACCTTGATGTTGGTGGCAGGCTTGTTATCCTTTGGCCAATTCTATTTTATTGCAGGGTCCTAGAGCACTAAAACAGACATTTTATAGGGGAAATTAAGGATGTGATGAGACCCTGTGTGTCTGCCTTCATTAAGTCTTACCATTGTTAAATGTCATGCTCTGAACATCAGCACTATTGGGTCCATCTTACTGATAACCAAAATATCTCCTGCTACATGACTGTAGGAAAACATTATCTATGAAATGGAGCGGGGGGTCTGGTATGGAGGATGATGGTCTAGAAAGGGGATTTCAGTGCTGATTGTTTGTTTTTTGTTGTTTGTTTTGTTGTTTTGTTGCCCTGCTCCTGATTTAATCTTATATTTGACTATTGGCTAAAGGATAAAACTAAAGCACTCTCATTAATTCAATTTCAATTAGAAAATTGGAACAGTAGAGGTAAAAACACAATAGCATAAACCAGCAGAATAAAAATAAAATATATCATGGATAGATAAAATAGGATAATAAGTTGAGGATGTTAAAATCTTAAAGGAAAAATAACTGTAAAAATTAATTTCATTATGTTATGTCATCCACAAACTTTAGAATTTTTTAGCACTTTCTATGAATAAGGCAGGGTTATCCAGCCTGCTTGCAGAATGCAACTAATCCTACATAGTTTTTATTGCTAGTGCAAGATCTAAATATTACGTCAACACGTGCCTGTAACTGTCCGTGACAGTGGCACCCTTCTGAGGGTATGGACAAAGCTGGAGGTAAGTGAGTTCTGATACTAAATAGCACTTGTTTGCTTGAAATGCACCTCACCTGCAGTGTTCTGCTAACAATCCCCATGGTGGCTGGGCAGTTATTGCTTATAGACAATTGTATCCATGATTGTACAAGTTACCCAGTTGCCAGACCAATTAAACAGCAAAAAAAAGTGTCTCGTGTATGGCTGCGCGAAGCGGGCAGAAACATGTCAAGAAGATAATAAAGCTGTTGTCCCGAGAGTGTGCCCCTTCATATAGGTTATATATATATATATCTATTGGTAATAGACTAGGGACAGAATAGTGTGCTAAACAGGCAGCAATCTGTGCCCTCGGGTCTCTCCCTTTTTAAATATTAGAGTTGTTTATGTGAAGGAGTTTCTTTTATCATTTTGTATGGGATCCTTATTAAAGAAAATTTACTTTATCTGTTTATCATATAAAAAAAAAGTAATGTATGTATGTATGTTGTTGGTTTGTTTCACAAAAAATTCCAAACGGTGGGACAATTTTCATGAGATTTGGTTATTTATGTATGGATAGGCTACTTTACATTTTTACATTTTTAAGTTAATTAACCTGTGTGCTGCCATCTGGTGGTGTGAATCGAGTGAATCAAGTTAATTGCACACCTTCCAAATGTCACAGATTGTTCAGGGCAGTACAATGCTTTGCTTCATTTTGTTCTGTTGTTGCTGTGATAGGAGGATAAAGCTGTCAATCATGAGGAGTAGCAGAACATGTGACGTAACTATGTCGTGTGACCACACACTCGGTCACCTCTCTCACTTGTAGTTTGCCCAGAGTCAAGATTGAGAGGTAAACTGACCAATCCTAGATAATAAGTTATTTACTGCAACACCGATATTTCCACACATATAGCCGCCTGGTGGTTCCTCTGTGCTCTACCTCCAAGCACCGAATCCTTGTAGTAAAAATAAAGATGAGGTACCCTCGCCAAGGACTTTAATCATTTAAATTTATGAAATTGCTTTTATGGGCATCCACAGGGGGAAGCAAAAGGGAATAATAACCGCCGTGGGAGTGGGCGTGGCCTTGTGGGGGGGAGAAGTTTGGAAAATTTATTATAATATTAAAAAAATAAAAATAGCATAATATAATAGACAGATAAACAGAAATAGACACATCAAGAGATATGAATTGATAGATAGTCACAGAGAGACAGACAGAAATATAAAAAGATAGACATAACGAGACAGACATAAAGATATTGACAGAGAGAGATACAGGCACAAATCTACAAATAGAGTGCTAGACATATGCATATAAAAGAGAGAAATAGAGACAGATGGAGAGAGAGAGAGATAGGTAGATAGATCAATAGGTAAATTATTGGTGCTGCAAAACAAGGCTATTGATACAGGTAAAGCAAACTGAGATTATTGATACAGGTACAGCAAACTGGATTATTGATACAGGTACAGCAAACTGGAACTATTGATACAGGTACAGAAAACTGGGATTATTGATACAGGTACAGCAAACTGGAACTATTGATACAGGTACAGAAAACTGGGGGTTTTGATACAGGTACAGCAAACTGGAATTATTGATACAGGTAGAGCAAACGGTACTATTGAAACAGGTACAGAAAACTGGGGGTTTGATACAGGTATAGCAAACTTGTACTATTGAAACAGGTACAGAAAACTGGGGTTTTGATACAGGACAGAAAACTGGGACTATTGATAAGGTACCGAAAAGGGGTTTTTTGATACAGGTACAGCAAACTGGGATTATTGATACAGGTATAGCAAACTGGGACTATGATACAGGTAAAGAAAACTGGGGGTTTGTACAGGTACAGCAAACTGGGATTATTGATACAGGTCCAGAAAACTGGAACTATTGATACAGGTACAGAAAACTGTGGGTTTTGATACAGGTACAGCAAACTGGGATTATTGATACAGTTACAGCAAATTGGGACTATTACAGGTACAGAAAATAGGGGTTTTGATAGAGGTACAGCAAACTGGGATTATTAATACAGGTACAGCAAACTGGGATTATGATACAGCTACAGCAAACTGGGATTATTGATATAGGTACAGCAAACTGGAACTATTGATACAGGTACAGCAAACTGGGATTATGATACAGGTACAGCAATCTGGGACTAATGATACGGTACAGCAAACTGGGAATTGATACAGGTACAGCAAATGGGATTATTGATACAGGTACAGCAAATTGAGGGGTATTAATACAGGCACAGCAAATGGGAGTTATTGATACAGGTACAGCAAACTGGAGTTATTGATACAGGTACAGCAAACTGGGAGTTATTGATACAGGTACAGCATGGAGTTATGATACGGTAGCAAATGGAATGGTTGATACAGCCACAGCATTTTGGGGGTATTGATCCAGGTACATTATACTAGGATAATTGATATGGGATTTTTTGAACAGTACGTCATACTGGTAATATTGATACAGGTACATCATACTGGGATTACTGATACATGTACATCATACTGGGATTATTGATATGGAATTTTTTCCCCTGCTGCTTTGCACTTGCTATTTGATCGGCAGTGCAGAGCAGTGATTGACAGAGTCAGAGCAGGAGTTTGAATCTCACTCTGATTTTGGTAACACTCGCGATTGGCTGAGACTCTCCCTCTACCTTTCATTAAAAGTACAGCAGAAGATCTGGGCAGTGCACAGTAATTTAATTTTCTACAGAGAATCATGGGGGGGGGGGGGGGGGGTATGGCAAACATACTCATAGAGATCACAGTTTTCAGCAGTCTGGTGCAGAGTTCAGGAAAGCAGCTACGGAAATATGTAGTTTTATGACAATGACAGCTGTGAATGGGATGCCACTGCCCACCTGCAAAACAACTGCACTGTAAGGGTTCTTTACTTCACACCTTGTGTATCTTTAAGATCTGCTTGCAGCAATTGCAAATCCTTTGAAGTTTCCAAAGCTCTGCATAGCTTAGTGGTCATCAGCAAACCCAGAGACCTTGCTCTCAATGCCCCATCTACTAATAGGTCATTTTTGAACAGATTAAAAATAACTTATGGTTTGTGCTTTACTTCTCAGCATTCTAGTATCACACAGATTGGCCAATGACCATGTTCTCACATGCTCAGTTCTTATCTATGGCAGAAACGTCACAGTTGGTCACACCCATTAATAATCTCTAGCCAATCCTTTTACAGGTCAGATAAAGCAGGAAGCATGTGACTGAGTCAGGAAGTGTGGTCTGACACCACATCCAGTTCTTAACAGGCTTACATTTACTTTAATACAATTAACTGGAGTGGGATATCATAGCTTATTGGTGTTTTTAGAAATGTATTCAGATTCTAGAGTGTAAAATTGGGTTTAGTTCTCCTTTAAATACTCTGTAATGGTTGATGGTTGTTGGATAAACCTATGTAACAGGTCACACATGAAAAAGTGTAAAAATAAAGAGAAGGAATGTTCACATCCTGTGCACACCATGTGATCATTCTTTTATGTCAAGGTAAAAGCAGGTAAAACTGCTGGAAATCATTTTATGTTTAATATAACCATTAGCAAGCTTCCACCAACACATTCTTTATAATCAATGTCCTAAATGGTAATTATCCTGTTCTTTTTTAGCAATTTAATTGATTAATTGATTATTGATACAGGTACAGCAAACTGAGATTATTGATACAGGTACAGCAAACTGGGATTATTGATACAGGTACAGCAAAAGGAACTATTGATACAGGTACAGAAAACTGGGATTATTGATACAGGTACAGCAAACTGGAACTATTGATACAGGTACAGAAAACTGGGGGTTTTGATACAGGTACAGCAAACTGGAATTATTGATACAGGGTAGAGCAAACTTACTATTGAAACAGGTACAGAAAAATGGGGGTTTTGATACAGGTACAGAAAACTGGGACTATTGATACAGGTACAGAAAACGGGTTTTTTTTGAGGTACAGCAAACTGGGATTATTGATACAGGTATAGCAAACTGGGACTATTGATACAGGTACAGAAAACTGGGGGGTTGATACAGGTACAAAACTGGGATTATGATACAGGTCCAGAAAACTGGAACTATGATACAGGTACAGAAAAATGTGGGTTTGATACAGGTACAGCAAACTGGGATTATTGATACAGGTACAGCAAACTGGACTATTGATAAAGGTACAGAAAACTAGGGGTTTTGATAGAGGTACAGCAAACTGGGATTATTAATACAGGTACAGCAAACTGGGATTATTGATACAGCTACAGCAAACTGGGATTATTGATATAGGTACAGCAAACTGGAACTATTGATACAGGTACAGCAAACTGGGAATTGATACAGGTACAGCAATCTGGGACTAATGATACAGGTACAGCAAACTGGGATTATTGATACAGGTACAGCAAATTGGGATTATTGATAGGCACAGCATTGAGGGCTATAAACAGTACAGAAACTGGGATTATGATAGCAAGCTACAGCAAAGGGATTATTGATATAGGTACAGCAAACTGGAACTATTGATACAGGTACAGCAAAACTGGGATATTGATACAGGTACAGCAATCTGGACTATGATACAGGTACATCAAACTGGATTATTGCTACCTACTGTAGGACAATAATCTGATTAATGTTGACATGGGCGTCCTCAGAAATTTTTCCAGGGGGGGGCAAAAGGGAAAAATAACTGCCGTGGAGTGGGTTAGGCCTTGTGGGGGGGAAAGTTTGAAAAATTTAATATAATATTAAAAAATATAAATATAGCATAATATAATAGATAACAGAATAGACAGATAAAGAGATATAAAAAAGAGACATAAAGAGACAGACATAAAGATATTGACAGAGGGAGTTACAGGCAGATATCTACAGAGTTCTAGACTATGCATATACAGAGAATGGAGAGAGAGATAGGTAATAGATCAATAGTAAATTATTGATACAGGTACAGCAAACTGAGATTATTGAACGGGTACAGCAAACTGGGATTATTGATACAGGTACAGCAACTGGGATTTATTGATACGGACAGCAAACTGGGTTATTGAATCAGTACAGCAAACTGTGGTTATTGATACAGTACAGCAAACTGGGATTATTGATACAGGTACAGCAAACTGGGGTTTTATTGATACAGGTACAGCAAACTGGGGGTTATGACAGGTACGCAAACTGGGCGTTATTGATACAGGTACAGCAAACTGGGATTATTGATACAGGTACCAGCAAACTGGGGGTTATTGATACAGGTACAGACAAACTGGGATTATTGATACAGGTACAGCAAACTGGGATTATTGATACAGGTACAGCAAACTGGGGGTTATTGATACAGGTACAGCAAACTGGGATTATTGATACAGGTACAGCAAACTGGGGGTTATTGATACAGGTACAGCAAACTGGGATTATGATACAGGTACAGCAAACTGGGATTATTGATACAGGTACAGCAAACTGAGGCTATTGATACAGGTACAGCAAACTGGGATTATTGATACAGTACAGAAAACTGGGGGTTATTGATACAGGTACAGCAAACTGGGATTATTGATACAGGTACAGCAAACTGGGGTTATTGATACTGGTACAGCAAACTGTGTTATTGATACAGGTACAGCAAATCTGGGATTATTGATACAGGTACAGCAAACTGGGGTTATTGATACAGGTACAGCAAACTGGGATTATTGATACAGGTACAGCAAACTGGGATTATTGATACAGGTACAGCAAACTGGGGTTATTGATACAGGTACAGCAAACTGGGGGTTATTGATACAGGTACAGCAAACTGGGATTATTGATACAGGTACAGCAAACTGGGGGTATTGATAAGGTACAGCAAACTGGGATTATTGATACAGTACAGCAAACTGGGATTATTTACAGGTACAGCAAACTGGGATTATTGATACAGGTACAGCAAACGGGATTATTGATACAGGTACAGCAAACTGGGGGTTATTGATACAGGTACAGCAAACTTGGATTATTGCTACAGGTACAGCAAACTGGGGGTTATTGATACAGGTACAGCAAACTGGGGGTTATTGATACAGGTACAGCAAACTGGGATTATTGATACAGGTACAGCAAACTGGGGGTTATTGATACAGGTACAGCAAACGGGATATTGGATACGGTACACAAACTGGGTTATTGATACAGGTACAGCAAACTGGGGGGTTATTGATACAGGTACAGCAAACTGGGGGTTATTGATACAGGTACAGCAAACTGGATTATTGATCAGGTACAGCAACTGGGGGTATTGATACAGTACAGCAAACTGGGATTATTGATCAGGTACAGCAACTGGGATTATTGATACAGGTACAGCAACGGGATTATTGATACAGGTACAGCAACGGGTTATTGATACAGGTACAGCAAACTGGATTATTGATACAGGTACAGCAAAACTGGGATTATTGATACAGGTACAGCAAACTGGGGGTTTTGTACAGGTACAGCAAACTGGGATTATTGATACAGGTACAGCAAACTGGGGGTTATTGATACAGGTACAGCAAACTGGGATTGTTGATACGTACAGTATTTTGGCTAATGATCCAGGTACATTATATAGATTATTGGGATTTTTTGATACAGGTATGTCATACTGTATTATTGATACAGGTAAATCATACTGGGATTACAATACATGTACATCATACTGGGATTATTGATATGGGTTATGATTTTTTTCCCTGCTGCTCTGATCGGCAGTTATTTACAGAGTCAGAGCAGGAGTTTGAATCTCCCGCTCACTCTTGATTTTTGTAACACTCGCGATTGACTGACACTCTCCGTCTCCTTTCATTAAAGGGCCAGCAGAAGATCTGGGCAGTGCACAGTAATTTCAATTTTTTAGAGAGAAACCCAGGGGGGGAAAACCCCTCCCTTGCCCCTATGTGCGGATGCCCATGACTTTAGGCCATAATCTGATTACTGTAGGCCATAATCTGATTACTGGTAGGCCTAATCTGAGTACTGTGGCCATACCCTGATAAGTAGGCCATATCTGATTACTGTAGCCATAATTGATACGTGTATATGATACTGTAGCCATAATCTGATTACTGTAGCCATAATCTGATTGCTGTAGGCCATACCATGATTACTGTAGGCCATAATCTGATTGCTGTAGGCCATACCATGATTACTGTAGGCCATAATATGATTGCTGTAGGCCATACCATGATTACTGTAGGCCATAATCTGATTGCTGTAGGCCATACCGTTATACAGTAGGCCATAATCTGATTACTGTAGGCCTAATCGATTGCTGTAGGCCATACCATGATTACTGTAGGCCATAATCTGATTGCTGTAGGCCATACCATGATTACTGTAGGCCATAATCTGATTGCTGTAGGCCATACCGTGATTACAGTAGGCCACACTTTTCTTCTCAACTCTATGTATAGACTGCTAGCTGGTGAAGATGGATTTTATCCATCCAGTTTATTTTGTCTATTGGAGCATTAACTAAATGGACCATATTACTGGAACCAACACCGGGACCTTTAATAGTTTTCTGGGCTCTAGATGTGAGTGAAGGCTGCCCTGGGACTAATGCATTTCTGCTTCACTCATACTGTACTCACAGTGTATTTACCTTTAACTCCTACTCACTTATGTCAAAGATTTGACTGTGATGGGATACGCTAAAGGAAAACGGTAAATACAGGCACTGGAAAGATGATTTATGATCTGTAAGCAACATGGATGCTGTTGTATATGTTTACTGTTCATATAAGCTCAGCTCACAATATATGTAACTTCCTACTACACTGATTGGATGGTTACCAACATTTTAAAATGCGATTGTAGAAACTTCCTTTATTCCTATATATATATTGTATAAAGAAAACTTGATGCACACATGATGATGTCGTTGAAGGGGTGATGATGTCATTGAAGGGGTGTGCTATACAGTATGGCTTATAAATATGGAGTCAGTTCAGAGAAGCTTCATATCAAGTTGCTTTAAATAGGTACAACTGAGCTGCGCCACCCAGATGTAACTCTGAGGATTTCAGCAAGTTTATCTGGATGGCCCAGCTCTGTTGTATCCATAGTGTATATGAGTGTCCGAGCAAAGGGCCTGGACATCGGTGCACCTAGGCTATGACTCTACAGGTATAACTATAAAATAGTCTGCGTGTGTTCGCGTTTCCAGTCCATTTCCATGTCTGTGCAGCTATTGTAAAATCAACAGGAAATAATGAGGAAAACGCCGGAAAAAATATGTTTGTCCGCTTTTATTGCGTTCCCATAGACACACACGGAACAAAAGTCGTGCACGTATGCAGATATAAAATAGACCACATAGATTCGGAACGCAATTTATACAGTGGAAACTGAGGGTTAGGCCACACTAGCGCGTTTGGGCCCGCGATTTTCGCTAACTGGAAATCACGGGTCCATTTCGTTCAAGCATTTTTTTCGCGCAACCGCATGCGTTTTCTATTGCAAACGCAATACAAACTCGCGCAACTTGGTGCGTTGTAGTGTGGCCTCCGCCTGATTCTCACGATTTCTATTATATTTTAAATTATATTGCGATTCGCAAGAGGTTCACAAAACGGATTGCAACGCGGGTAGTGAGACCTAACCCTAAGTCAATGACAATCACTATTAAGGGTCCTGCAAGCCGGAAGTCAGAAACATTTATTTATATGCACAGATAAAATGCTGGATGGGCAGAGAAATTGGAATAGAAAAATACTTGCAGGGAGATTCATAAAAGTTCTTATCGTTTAAAATGGTGCTAATTTTGCCCCAACCAATCAGAACTTATGTAACATTTGAAAGCTAACATCTGATTGTTGGGGCAAAATTAGCACCATTTAAACAATAAGAACTTTTATTGATACCGCGCCTTTACCAGGGATGCAGGTTAGCAACCTATGACCGATCCTTCACCAAAAAAACCCTGTGGTGAAGCACGGATAGGGGCCCCATAATAGTTTTACTGGGGGGGCCCAGTGATTCTTAGTTACTCATACTATGCTATGCTTTATAATACATTACAGCTAGACATTTGTGCTGTATTCTTTGTAGATACCTTGGTATCCCTGATCAGCAGGGAGTTTGCTGTTAGATATATATAATAACGCTCAATAAAGATTTCTCTTCGTACAAGGCCACAGAACCTATAGGGTTAAATATCTGCCTAATGCTCACAGCATTGATTTTTCAGTGACAGTGAACTCATCCGCGTGTCTACCCCCCTTTATTTGTAGATTAGCCGTGTGCTGGGACCTGAATACGATATGTTCAATGCATATTCCCAGTACTAACGTAAACCCTCTCTGGTTTCAGGAAAGTCTCGGTAAGATACAATAAAAAACAATGTATGTTTGTGTCATATAGCAATAAATACAATAGTCTGGATTTATATTTAGAAAATTGGGACCTTGACCTTTTTCCTTTGTTAAGGACGGACGTCCCCATGGGCGGGGATGGACCTTCATTAAAACAAAGAGGAAGAATCAATTCAATATGGTTACATTGCAGAGCTATTTCTTTAGATGGTATTAGGGTAGAATAGGAGCATAGTGTGCAGGTGATCGAGTGCTGGTAAGTCCGGAAGATTTTTAAAGGGCATGTCCACCAATAAATCTAAATTTCCCACACAGGTGCCTGGCCCTCGAGACCATAGTTTAGTTTAACTTCTTCCAAAGATGCAGCTAAAGGAACTTACAAGCCCGGACCCTCGCCTCCTGGGTCACGCCCCCCTCTTCTGTTGCGAACTTGTTTTGAGCGAGAGGCACTTCCTGGCCGCAGCTTTCAGCGATTAGACATAACATCACCGTCACGCCTTTGATTAACAGCCCGACATGGAAGCAGAAAGGGGAGATGTAGCAGAGGGACCGGGCCTTTTAAGTCCCTTTAGATGCATCTTTGGAAGAGGTAAGTAAAATGTAACTAGGGTTCGGGAGGGTCCTGCATCTGTATTAGAAATTTGGATTTATGGTGTGGACAATGCCCTTTAAACCAAACAAGGTCTAGGTTTTGGGAGTATTTAGGTTATTCTGAAATTTTATTTGGAGGGGGGGGCATGCCCTTTAAAGCACAGAAATATTTTTTAGATTTTTTTAAATAACTTAGATATGTAGCCTAAAATACAGATAAAGGAAAGTAGGTCTTTCCCTGTGGATGGTTTACCATAGGTGGTAATAAGGTAAGGAGAGACTTCTAGGTAGTTTCCATAGGTGTTGTACTGTAAAGCTTTGCACACACATTCGATAATTGTCACACAATCCGCTAACAAATATTGAACGATTACCTTGTGATAAAATAAGTACAATGGCCGTCAATGATCCATGACTATTCTCTGCATTTGTGAATGATCGACTTACATAGTAACATAGTAATTAAGTTGATAAAGACATATGTCCATCAAGTCCAACTTTTACACCCTACTCTTTAACCCTACCAACAGTGAATCCAGAGAGGAGGCAAAAAAAAAACAGATAAAAAAGGGGGGAAATTCTTCAAACTGCAATTGAAAGTATCCCTGGATCAACCAGAACTACAGTATATGTATTATAACCAGTAATTCTCAATATTATATAGTATCCTGTACCAACCAGAACTACAGTATATGTATTAATACCAGTAATTATCAATATTATATAGTATCCCTGTACTAATCAGAACTACAGTATATTTAATACCAGTAATTCTCAATATTACAGTATATAGATCCCTGTACCAACAGAACTACAGTATATGTATTAATACCAGTAATTATCATAATTATAGTATCCCTGTACTAATCAGAACTACAGTATATGTATTAATACCAGTAATTCTCAATATTATATTGTATCCCTGTACCAACCAGAACTACAGTATATGTATTAATAACAGTAATTCTCAATATTATATAGAATTTCTGTACCAGCCAGAACTACAGTATATGTATTAATACCAGTAATTCTCAATATTATATAGAATCTCTGTACCAGCCAGAACTACAGTATATGTATTAATACCAGTAATTCTCAAAATTATATAGTATCCCTGTACCAACCAGAACTACAGTATATGTATTAATACCAGTAATTCTCAAAATTATAAGTATTTCCCTGTACCAACCAGAACTACAGTATATGTATTAATACCAGTAATTCCAATATATATAGTATCCCTTTACCAACCAGAACTACATATATGTATTAATACCGTAATTCTCATATTATATAGTATCCCTGTACCAACCAGAACTACAGTATATGTATTAATACCAGTAATTCTCAATATTATATAGAATTTCTGTGCCAGCCAGAACTACAGTATATGTATTAATACCAGTTAATTTCTCATTATATAGAATCTCTGTACCAGCCAGAATACAGTATATGTATTATACCAGTAATTCTCAAAATTATATAGTATCCCTGTACCAACCAGAAACACAGTATATGTATTAATACCAGTAATTCTCATTATTAGTTATCCCTGTACCAACCAGAACTACAGTATATGTATTAATACCAGTAATTCTCAATATTATATAGTATCCCTGTACCAGCCAGAACTACAGTATATGTATTAATACCAGTAATTCTCAATATTATATAGTATCCCTGTACCAGCCAGAACTACAGTATATGTTTTAATACCAATAGTTCTCAATATTTTTCAGTTTTAGAGATTTATCTAGTCCACTTTTAAAGCTAAATAAAAAGGGCTGAGGATCGCACTCCAAAAGGTTATAAGTTTATTGTGAAACACACATCACACAAAACACAACGTTTCGGGGGAATAAGGTGCCCCCTTCTTCAGGTGATCAAGGTGCAACTGTGCTCAGAAGAAGGCACTTTATTCCCCCGAAACGTTGTGTTTTGTGTGATGTGTGTTTCACAATAAACTTATAACCTTTTGGAGTGCGATCCTCAGCCCTTTTTATTTTGCTGTTATATTTCTGGTTTGAGGAGAAACATTTGAGGTATCTGCCCCCCGTTTGGACAAGAGTGCACCTCCACTATTGTTCCTGCTGAATCTCACCCACTTTGAAAAGCTATTTAATGAACTTGCCATTAACACAATCTGCTGGAAGACAGTTCCACGGTTTTACTGTTCTCACTGTAACAAAACCTTTCTAACCTGAAGATACAACTTCTTTTCTTCCAATCTTAAGGATGTCTACGTGTCCTCTATATGACCTATTAGGGATATGTTCCCCTTTCAAACGTCGCTCTCCAATGTAAACAGCCCTAACTTGTCTAATCTGCCTGCATAGTCAGCATCCTCCATTCCCTTTATTATTTTAGTTGCCCTTCTCTGAACTGCTTCCATTTCAAAATGTCCCTTTTGTATATAGGATTCCAAAACTGCACCATATATTCCAAATGAGCCTTACCAGTGCCTTGTAAAGAGGGCCCTTCCCCTAAGATTCTTACGGCAGTCAGCTGTTTTAAACAGGTGACCGCGTGTATGAATGAAACATATGGGCGATCAGCTGTTTAAAAGACCGGACCGATCTTCCAGAACTGAACCGGAAGTTCGGGTCCGGTCTTTTAAGCAGTCTGATCCGTGTATTAATATAACATACGTGCGATCAGCTGCTTAAAAGAGTTATGCTGCCTAACTCACTGTGACAGGAACACTAGAAAACCATAAAAGTGCAGTGTGTGGGACACTCCTCCTATTCATAGGGCCAACAGGTATATAATGGGGAATTTATTACCCAGCACAAATTCCAAACTATACAGATTGTTCCAACTAAAAAAAAAACGTAGAGACAAAGGGCGACCTCACCAGCAACCCAACACAGCACACAGTCCAAGCAAGCTGCAGCGGACCCAGACTGAATCGGTTATGAGAAACTGGACAGGCATAACAACCAGAGGTCCAAAATCACCATAATCAGGTGAATCAACCTCCACATATGTGCTGTTCCAGAGGAAATAAAATAGGCTGTCACACAACTTTAATTCAAACAACTCACCTATAGCACTAGAGATGGGCGAACTTCCTAAAGTTAGCTTAGTTTCTGAGCTATAGAACTTCAGTAAAAGTTCTAAAGTTCTATAGTTCGAAAACGAAATCATTAAAGTCAGTGGGAGTCAAATAGTTTGAAAAGTTTCTAATTAAATACAAATATCATGGTGACTTACTGTAAATGTCTCTGGCACCTGGGAAATGGCCTGAAGTTGTTTACCATAAACATTTATTGATGAGAGATCATAATTTGTTTTTTGACTATAGTTACCCATTAAGTATATGACCTGGGAAACACTCACCAAAACTTGTTTAAAACACTATACTTTTTGGGTGGGTTTTAGTTGGGTCACCGAACGATACATTGGAGGGTTATGGCCGAAACTTACATTCGAGGGTTGACGCTGAATTTGAGGGTTACTGAACGATACGTTCGAGAGTTATGCCCCCTTCTAGGGTTATTGCCGAAATGCTACATTTGAGGGTTCGGAAAACCGAATGTTTGTAGTTCGGGAAGTTTAAAAATGAAGTTCTAAAAATTAACAATGTCTCCCAAATTACTTTCTAATCCAAACATAATAATTGAGGTTGAATAAAGACATACGTCCATCTAGTCCAACCTTTACACCCTACCCTTTAACCCTACCTAAAGCTGGCCATACGCTAGGCAGACATAAGATAGATTTGAGAGATCTATCTAATGTCTAAAGCTGGATACACACAGTAAAGATAAAGCCTCGTTACGGTCGGATCTGACAGTATCGGGGCTTTATCGTTACTGTGTGTACCTTAGTTTTCCGAACGAGCGCACGCCTGTATCTTCTTCTCGATTCTGTCTGTCTTGCTACTGACTTTTCTTGCTGTTCCCCTTTTCTGATTAGCTTCTTCCCCCCTGCCTTGTTGCTTGCTTTCCTGGCCACTGTTCTCGGCCGTTTGTCTGTCTATTTGGGCTCTGGCTCCTTCTTCTGTGTCTCCAACGGGTGACGGGCTCAACCTATTGTTCCTCCTGCTTGCTCTGTCCCAACCAACCTCTCCACCAGCTCCCTCCGTTTTAGCTCCTCCTACTGCTGCCTTCTTCTTCCCATAATCCCTCTATTTCCTGACTACCTTCCTGCTCTATATCTACCCAGCCTTGTAATGTTGCCCCTCCCTCCATTTCTCTCGTCCAGGGCTTCTTCTGTATCCTAGCATCGCATCCTTCTTCTCTTCAGTTATTTTGTTGCTTGGACAGGGCAAGCAATGTGACTATTAATGGGGGAATGGCACTATGAAGGGGACGTGACCTTTTATGGTTGGTCTTCTCTTCTTATCCGTAGCTTCACCTCCAGGTATATTCCAGCCAGGGGTAGTCGCAGCATCTGTTCTAGACAAACCTATATGCACTGCCTTGTAGATATATAGCTCACTAAGCAATTTGTGTGTTGTGATTTCAAACATCCTATCAGTATGTTTTTGTGATTGTGGGGGAAAACCGGAGTGCCCGGAGGAAACCCACGCAGGCACGGGGAGAACATACAAACTCCTTGCAGACGTGTCCAAGGTTGGATTGAACCCTGTTTCCACGCTGCAAAGGCATCAGTGCTAACCCTAAGCCACCGTGCTCCCAACTATGTACAACTCTACAACTCTTCTAAAGCTATTTGCATAAAGGGGTGGAGCTATGACTCATCACTGCACAGTTGGTATTGATAGAAGCACAAAGCCTAAAGCTGGCCATACACAGGCAGATATTAGATAGATTTGAGATATCTGTCTAATGTCTAAGACCACATTGTACAAGCAGCGATTTTTATCTTGAGATCTTCCTATCTGGCCCATTCATTTTGTCATCTCAAATTGCATTAAAGAACGGGCTACGCAGTTGGTGCAATGACATGAATAATATAGTAAGGGGGGAGCAGCCTAAAGTTAAAGGTCAGCTGGGACAGCTGGGGAGAGGAGCCAACAACAAGGCCCAGTGTGTTTATATAGACTTTACTTAGTTTTAGTTAGTGAAGAAGCCCCCCCCCCCCCAGTAACAACCTGTTCCTATACTACAGTTAACAAAATGTGGGTAGACAATTCAGGGGGGTTGGACAGGGGCGTACCTGCAGGGGCCTGGGCCTCCCCCCAAGAATGGAGGCCCGGGTCCCTGACCCCTTCCCCTATCCAAGATCCCTGCCACGGTCAGCTGTTTTACACAACTGACTTACTTACCTCTCTCCTACGCTGCACTCCCCGGCCTCTGCTTGCACGGAACTGCAAGCAGAGAGGCCGGGACCGGCAGCCCGTGTTCCTGATTTGCTGAGAGAGCAGCCAATCAGGGACACGGCTGCCGCTGCTCAGAACGCCGGGGGAGAGAGGTAAGGTAAGTAACTATTGGGGGACTTTCTCTAAATTATATTAAGGCGGTTGGAGCTGAGGGACCTTACCTACACAATACCTACACCTACCTATACCTATACAGGTGTTAGAGCTAGGGGGAGGGAGAGAAAAACGGGAGGGGCACAGCAGAGAACCATTTGGAGCAGGGATGTAAGGTAAGGATTTTTATACACCTACCAGTGGGGCCAGTATGGGGTTAAATTTCAGTTTGGGTGGACATGCCCTTTAAGGGTAATGTAAGGTTACAATGCAAGTGGGGTTTTAGGTGGGTGATACTTCCGAATATGTATTTGGGGGCTATAGGTGGCTGCCGAGTTGCCTTACAACAATAACACTAAATGAAAGACTTAAATGAGAACTGCACACATGGGTCAGTTTTTACTGACAGACTTTCCATCGGTGAACTGCAGTCGAGAACAACATTTGCAGTAAAAATGTTCGCAATTATTCTCTACCTTTGACATTAGTACCGGGCCATCAATTGGGTCACAATATCAACCTGTGTATCTATCACCTAAATCAAAAATATTATTGTTCATTAATTATTTGACTTTAGTTATCCTTTAAGTACATAAGCACAGTTTTTAAATAAGAGATTTTGCAGGGGTGTAACTACCAGGGAAGCAGGGAGAACAACACAGGGGGGGCCTGGGAGCCAAACAAGCCCCATCTTCTTATTTTTTCCTATGACTAGATATAGCCTCCCTCCCAGAAAACCACAGTCGATATAGCAAAGATAGGAAGGCGCCCATCAGAGATTTGCTGGGGGGCACAGTGATTCCTAGTTACACCACTGCTCGTTCCCAATAAAAATCCTCTTTCCTAGGTCTAGAAGTTTATGGCCTTTCGTAGGTATTTGTGGTCCTGTAGACGGTCTAATGAAAACTCTATTTTTGACATCACTTTAAGGATATCGATTAAGTCTTTTTATCCTGCACTAAGGTTCCATAGGCTGAATTTGCTTCTATTGTAATTTTACTTTCACTGTAAAAGACAAATTGTTTCAGTAGCAGCAGTCGATCTATAATAGCTTTTACAGTTCACCATAGGTTTCCCTTTACCCATGGTTAATTCATGTTCATTATTAAATCTTGATACCTTTTCAAAACATTCTATATGAAGTGTGATGCTATTTCAGGATACGAGATTTACAGGGCATTACTGGGAAGCTGCACCATTGTCTGTAAATAGGAGGTAAATTATAAATGATGCAAAGACAATGTTATTTATTTGAGGCAGAAACATGGGGCATTGTTAAAGGATAAGTAACCGTAACGCCCTAAAAAATTCTATTTCTCCCCCTTTTTTTATCCATGTTGACTTTGTTGAAGGGTTTTGACAAACTTCAGAAGAACTGCTGGACGGCAGAATACTAATAAGATCTTTGATTGTCCCCACCTGCATATAGTAAGGAAATTAGTAGGAATGTTAAGGCTTAGGGTTAGGCCCCACTTTACTGTTCCAATCTGTTTTGTCCATTAGCACACACTCTTTTGTTTTCCCTTGTGGTTTAGTTAAATGGCATGCCCACCCTAAACTACAAATTTAACCCACTACTGGCCCCACAGTGTAGTTGTAAAAAACATCCTTACCGTACAATCTCTCATCCAAATGGTTCTCCTACAGTGCAAACCTCTGTCCACACTTCCAGAAAGTGAAGAGTAGGAGCTTCTTCCTGTGTAAAAGGTTTCGCTTCCTCTCTGTCCTCTGAGAGGACAGTGACATGTGCAGGGAGCCCCACCCTCCGATCCCCCCTATTGATTCCCTAAACCTAGTGGTAAAATTATTTTTATATACTGTACCTCTCGCTTGCCCACTCCCACCTCACGATCAATCAATATAGAGTGGTAAGTACATAGATGAACCCATAAAGGAGATGCTAAGATGGTCCGCTGTAGATTTAACATAAAATACATAACAAGAAATGTTCACCTGTGTCTATATAGGCATAATATGCCAGCTCCCAGTATCCACGAGACCAATCCTGTGAGACTGAACAGCACATCAAGCGACTAGGGCCAAGCTCCGAATAATCCAAAGGGGACCAAACGCACATTTCCAGGTCACACCAACCTTCTTTTTCCAGGCCACGTACAATGTTGACTCTGCCCAGAGAACCTCCTAGCATCTCAACAATGTACTGGTACCCCTCCATATTGCAGTATTTCTGCTCACTAGTTTGTATATCTATCCAATACAGGTTGTATCTAATTTTGATCGTTTTATTCACTATACATACAGCATAGGGTACTTCTTTGTGACTGGGGATGTCCAGTTCAAAGATATTTCTTATGCACAACTGGAATTCCGTGGTGTGCTGGCTACTACAGGAATCCCACTTCCAAGGGAAACAGTCACATGTAAATAAGAGAGATGTAGCCCCGCACTCCAAAAATAGAGTGATATTATTCAACCACCCTGTGTTGTATATCACTCACGGATTTTTGGAGTGCGGCTACATCCCTTCTTACTTACCTATGACTGGGGATTCCCACTGTGCAGTGGGTTTTTTAGATTTCTGTTATGATAAAGAAATGACGGATTCAATAAGAATTTCGGAACTTGGCTGTCAGCACAGAAAACCCATGCCGCAGGAGGCGGCATGGGACCGAGATAGGGATGTCAGTCCAGGGGAAACATTTATAAGCACAAGTTTTTTTTCATAGGTGGACATACCTTAAGAGAACAGGGGGTTTTACTTCTCTATGTGACCTAGATGTACAATTTTGTGTCTTAGCTCACACACTGACGGGAGTAGACATAGTCTCCATAAAATTAGAAAATAAGATAAGAGAAGAAAAAATAAGAAAGAACAATCCTTTGTCTCTTTAAGCCAAATTAAAGGACAATGATCACGCACCTTTTCCCCGATCCACTTGCAGCATAGTCCCAGGTGAGGACCTAAAATCACTAAGTCTCACCCTGCCGGTACTTTCCCTAACTCCTGACTCTTACTGCTCGTGCGATCCGCACTGTTCCACCTCTCTTCTACTGTCAGTGACAGTCGCGGGCAGCAATTGGAAGACAACGCCTCCTTGCAGAGCGTATCTTCCTATTGGCTGTCACTCGCGATCTGTCACTGTCAGGATGAGTGGAGGAATGCCTTTCTAAAAAGAATGTATCCGAATTTAAAGTTGATTTTTACGAATATTTGAAAATCGAATTTTCAAAAAGTGTTAGCTTTCTATACACAAGATCCCACTGCCCTCCAAAACTTTTTCTCATATTTTAAATCTGAGCTGTAGATTCTGAGAATAATCATCATTTGAGACACAGCATTTACAGGGAAAGACCTGTCCACTTCAGAAACAGAAACTATAATATGTGAGCCACGCCTCCCTCTTTGCCTGCCTGCCCACACTTTCTGCGACATTCAAGAGAATCAGCAGAGAAAAGAAAAAGGGGAGATGTGTAAGTAGAGCATGTCCATATGAGGCTGTGCAGAATTATAAGTGTCGCAGACACTACAAGGAGGCAGGGAGTAAGGGAGAGTGGGGTTAATAGAACCACTAACTTAATTATATAATGGCACAGATAAATAGGTGAGTACCACCATTTTTACTTCTTCTCAATTTGTAGTTTTACAAAAAAAAATTTCAGTGAGTATAGTGAACCCTTTAAAAGCAAATCAATGAATTTGGTTTGGAAATAAAAAAAAATATTTGCAGAGATCCCCATCATGTTTCAAGTGGGAATGTACTAGACTGGAAATGAATTAATTAGAGCACTATCACTTACCACACAAGGCGATAGAGGCTTCTCTTTATGATTAAAAATACCCGGTTATAAAACGAGGCGTTACATTTTATTACAAAAAACCAAATGTATTATTTCAATGTAACATTAAGGCACTGAGCACCTATTGGTCTTATCCAAACTAATTGAAAGATACGAACAGAAAAAGCAAACGTTATTTACTAATATTTTACAAAAACATTTAATTTTTACGAACAAATGAAATAAGCCGTTCACAGTGAATAAAAAAAAATGTCCTGAGTTGCTGAACAATATATAGTGCAAAGAGGCAAAGATGAAATGGGTGCAATATTTTAGATATTTGTGCCGCGCTTCTTGGATTCTATGGTCCAAAATGGGCTGGCGTTTTGATTGGTATTTCTGATGAATTTCTTCAATTTCATGTTCCATCATGGATCCAGACAATTCAGTTTCAACTGAAGCTCTGATACGCTCCATTCTTTAACTAAAAAAATTCAATGATAATAACTTAAATTGTAATTGTGATTGGCTCACAATACTATTAATGACCACAAACTGTTTTGCTACTGATTGAACAGGAATACCTTGATTACAGAGATCTGGAGCTTTTTCAATTTCTGGAAGTAAGGACATCCTCCTTAACAAACAGTAATACCTAAAGATTCGTACACACGTGTGATTGCGGGTCCCTAAGAACGATGGCTGATAAATGGCCTGTGTGTGGGTGTGTGGGCACTTTATCGGCCGAAATGGTTGTTCGTTTGTAGATCCGCCAGGTCGAACGATAAAGTGCCTCCACACGGGCCGATTATCGCCCAAAACGGTCATTCGTACACATCGTACGTCGGGACTTGCGATCGCAGTATATATGAACCTTAAGTAATGGGGTTCACGCTGTAAAGAAACCAGGGGGCTGATAAGAGGTGCAAACATTTACCTGTGCTATTCATTTTCAGCAACCAATCAATTGCTAGCTTTCTGCTGGCTTGCTGCAATAATAAAACATTTGATACCTGATGCCATTTAGCATGGGGGTTTTTGCAAACAGATTTCATAAAAAAAACAAAAAGGGAACAAAAAGCTAAACGAAACTTCAATTACCTCAGAAAAGCAGCTACAATTAACCCACAAAAAATTGCACCTTTTAAAATAAAATTGCATGGTTCCAAAAGGGAACACAAAATGGCCATCATACGACGGCAGTAAATTCACTCTGCCTCAGACCTAAAATTAGTGTCTCCATAGTATAATATTGTGCCGCCCTTTATTATATGTTTTTAAAAACAAAACAAAACATGCTCTTATGATACATCTGTCAGTGTGGCAAGCTCCAGAGAACAATCAGAGATTTCTTTCTACCTCCTTTATTCAAGTGCCCATGGGAGCTGTCAGAAGCTGAAACTTGCGCACCAAGGTAAAACCATGGAAGCCCTACTACCGTATGCTAAAGTCCAAAATATCTTTGTTCTCATCTAGCCAGTATAGTATGGTATGTCCTACAATCTAGTATTAGTACTGTATCTAGTACAGTTAGTATGATAGTATAGTAAGTAGTAGTAGTATAGTACAGAATAGTATGTATAGTACAGAATAGTATATTACAGGATATCGTATAGTCCCCATAGTCATGATAGTCGCCACGTATATATGATATGTACAGCTGTATAGTTGTATGTACAGAATGTATAGTTAGTATAGTCACAGAATATATAGTACAGAATCGTACTAGTATAGTATAGTACAGAATAGTATAGTCATATGTATATACAGAATAGTATAGTAACGTACATGTATAGTATGCTGTCATAGTCATAGTATCGTCTCGTACTAGTCCCGTGTTGTTAGCCTGTAGTCAGTACGAATAGTATAGTACAGAATAGTCCGATAGTATAGTACGTCAGAATAGCATCGAGCAGATAGCGAATAGTTAATGCTATATAGTACGCAAATAGTATAGTTAGTATAGTACAGTCATATGTACAGACTAGTATAGTATGACAGAATAGTTAGTACATAGAATAGTTACAATGTATAGTCACAAATAGTATAGTATAGTACAGAATTAGTATAGTACAGAATACGGATAGTATAGAAAGTAAATAGTACAGCAATAGTATAGTATACAGAATAGTAGGTAGTATAGTAGCAGAATAGTATAGTATTTACAGAGAATAGTATAGTACAAGAATGTATAGTTAGTACAGAATAGTATAGTATGTACAGATAGTAGTAGAGTACTAGTACAGTACAGAATATATAGTAATAGTACAGTCAGCGAATAGTATAGTACAGAAAGATATTAGACAGTTAGTAGAATAGTATATGTTCCACGAATAGATAGTATAGAATAGTACAGTACAGATAGATGTATAGAAGAGTATAGTATAGTACAGAATTAGGTAGAGTATAGAATAGTACAGTATAGTAACAGATAGTAATAGTATAGTACACAATAGTATAGTATAGTACAGAATAGCATATGTATAGAATAGTATAGTACAGAATAGTATAGTACAGATAGTATAGTATAGTACAGAATAGTCATAGTATAGTACAGAATCGCATAGTATAGAATGTAGTAAACTAACGTTCCACTGGAAGACAGTTCCATAGCTTTACCGTTCCTCACACTGAAAAACCTTTCCCAACTTGAAGCCTAAACTTTTTTTGTTCAGTCTTAAGGGATTCCCGTCGTGTCCTCTGACATGTTCTATTGTGACAATTGCCCCAGATAGTTTTATTGGTATGGCCGTTAATGTATTTAATCAGCAGTGAAAAATTATCATATCAAGATGTGAACCTGGCTCCACCCCACAGCCTATTAGAAATAAAAGATACCCATAAACACTTCACACAAATATGATGTGGGTTTACAGGACTGTGATCTAAATGAAAGCGCTGGTAAGCACTGGTCTTACTATTAAATAGATGTTTGATTATGTGCAGTTGAACCATTTAGATCTCAAGCTGTGGATCATATATCCAAGAAATCACTGCTTGTGGGGTCCCCATTGACAGTTCACCGTGCTTGTGTGATAGCTTAAAAGTGAACAATATGATAGTTAAATATATTCCCATTGATCTACACCCTCTTCGTCAGTTTCAGTGCAATCACAGCCTCTCCCCGAATAATCCTGTTTCAGCTAATGCTGTTAAAGCATCCTGGATTGATTTTTAACAGGTATAATTGGATTAACGCGACAGGAACAGTATATCTCATACTAGGTTGCGTGTAATATGCAGGTTTGGGTTCATGTCTACATTACAGATCGTACTTAATGACATATTACAGCATGTTTTTCAGGTCACTACAAATTACTCTACATACATCAACCATTAGTTCCTTCCACATCCCAAAGGTACTGAAAGGCTGTGAGTGCGTGTGATTTAGTAACCTCCAGTCATGAACACAACCATCAATACAACGAAAATGCATAGGCCAGATATAAAATATAAGAGGTAGAAAGGCTTTATAGATGGAAATATAATGATTTCTTAGAAAATAAGACAAATCGTCAGTCACTGCTGGAAATGACAGGTGTTAACATGCGTGTTTAAAGGGCATCTATAGGAAATGTATACATTGCTCCAATCAAGACACACAAAAAAGGGTTAGTTATGCTGCCTTACTTCCGTCCCCTTCCTCTGTGGCGCCGTATTTGACACACAGTCTGATTGTAGCTGCAGAGCTCCCCACTCACCCTCCCCTCTTGGTCATTCCCCGTTCATATAGATCCGCTGTGGACAAAGCCTGTGAAAACAAGCCCGCTCATATGCATTAATCCTCCTACACACGTCACTCTAACCTTGTAAACACAAATAAAAAAACCCTCTGTATGTAAGCCGTAGAGAGGAAAGTTTCTCTGTTTTTCTGGAGATACGTGCTAAATAGGAGTGGGAGGGGGTGAGTTTGGAGAGACCGAGTTTCTGCCTTATCACTGCAGCCTGACCTCCCATGTAACAGGCAATAAATTGGAGAAAAGCTGAAAGCTCCTTTACTCTGTTTTTAACCCAGTACTTGCACAGCATTTTAGTGAGCATGAAGGAGTCATTGGGAGACTAGCTGTAGAGCTTGTATAAGCCTACAAACTAACACCAGCATGCTGTTAGAGGATTTGTTTTTATTTATTAGACAGAAACATTTAAAAAATACATTTTCCTACTGCACCTAATTTTATTAGTTATTGGTCGTGATTCTGAAAAGTACGGACTAAGAAAGAAAAAACCAGACTTAAACTGGACTAGAAAATAGTGCAGATGAAAGTGAAGAGTCATTTCCTGCAATCATTACTTCCTTTTCTGCTGTAAGCAGATTGCTGTTCTCTTCTTACAAAAGCCATAGTCCCCCACTAAGCGGTATCGTCCACTGAGTCGGATCTGTAGAGGGTGTTGGAGTCTTTTTTTCATGGGTGACACAATTGGTTTTCCTTTGTTCAAAATATTCCAGAAATGAGGGTTTAGCTGGCTGTGCAGTCTCATTCTTACATTCTGCAATATAAACAGA
Organism: Hymenochirus boettgeri; assembly: GCA_019447015.1. Classification (NCBI taxonomy): domain Eukaryota; kingdom Metazoa; phylum Chordata; class Amphibia; order Anura; family Pipidae; genus Hymenochirus; species Hymenochirus boettgeri. The sequence continues at coordinate 73,125,430 of CM033476.1, read as the reverse complement.
CTAGTTTGGATTTATTCTCTATCCAGCAGGAAAATGGCAGAAAGAAAATTAAGTTTCAAATTGTCAAGTCCATGGATTTGAATCTGAAGGAAAGAGCATGTTAGCCTAAACGTAATGTCGGCAAGTGCAATGATGGGGATCAAATAAGTAAAAAAAAAACTTGACCAGGTTCCAAGCTTTACAGTGCTTTCACTTCTGGGTTTCCTCCCAATGTGCTAACATAGATGACCGCATAGTTTTGCTTGGGGGCCCAGTACCCACTGATAGCAGGGATGGACATTGTTTTGCAGCTTCTTTAGTTTTTTAGGTTTAAGTCACACAGAGGACTGTAATCTAATTCTTTTACTAGAAAAGAACAAGTGATGCTGCTCTTGTAGATACAATAGCTACACAGGGGTACCACCCATTACTGTTCCTTGTGCTCATGTGATATGTATAGCAGAATTTTAGTTAAATAGTCAGGAGGATATTATTTCTTCCATATATTGATATAGAGTTACGTTTAGTTTTCTTAAGTGTCATAAAAAAATTCTCCCTTGTAATTTCAGGATATGTCTCTATATCGAACATTAGGCCCCTGATCGCTCGTCTCGCTCCTCCTCTCTTTTCCATGTCCTTGAAGAACAACTTGCCAGTCCTATTCTTCCCAGATGGCAGTAGAGCTTCCTTTCCCCTGGAGGGATTGCTTTCGGAGGTCTTGAATTGTGAATATTCTATAATCTAACCAAGCACTGCAATTGGATTAGGTTACAGTTAATCAACCTGTACCAAGAATGCTCTGATTGTGTCATCAAACTGAAATCTCATACTGGGAATAAAAATGGTAACATTTTGTAAAAGGATAAATCTTAGGGAACCCTTGCCATAATAAAATGTGAACTAAAATGAGTTACACACTACAAAAAAACACAGATTAGTTTTTATACTTGTAATACTGTAGTTTAAATGCTACATATTTCACAGTAACATATTAGCAAATTAGAAGACGATAGAACAGTTTTGTTACTACAGTGTAACTCTCATGCAACCAAGTACTAACGATCACAGGGATGTACATGGTTTTTTCCTGTTTTTAAAGCAGATCTATAATTTTAAACAGGAAATGAAAATTAGTCCTACCCAGCTCACACCTTGCTTATAACTTATCAATGAATAGCTGTAAAAAAAATTAGTGAAGTATAGTATTTGAGGTTGAATAAAGACTATGTCTATCCAGTCCAACCCATCTGGCCAATATCTTCATTTCCTGCCTAACGTTTGATCCAGAGGAAAGGCAAAAACCCCCCACTAAATTTATGAAGGGGGAAAAAATTCCTGACTCCAAGTGGCAATTAGAAATTTCCCTGCATCAACTCTACTTTATGTATCAATACCAGTAAATCTTGTAAACATGTCCTTGTTTGCAGAAGCTCTTTTTTTTCAAACTGACCATGAACCTGCCGTAAACAACGTCTCTGAACCCTTTCCATAATCAAGTGTACTTTTTGTACATAGGGATTCCAAAATTACACTGGAGCATATTCCAAATGAGGAGCGTACCAATGCTTTTAACAGAGGGGGAGAATATAACATTTCCTCCCTTGAATTCCATACACCTCTTTAATACAAGGCAATACCATGCTGGCTCTGGCTGTTGTGCCTGCACTGCTTGCCTCCTCAATTTTGTTATCGCACCAAAACTCCAAGATACTCATCGGTCCCAATGTGACATCTATTAGATTCCCCCTGCAGGTACGACACAGTGCACTTTCTGTGTCAGTGCCTTTACTATAATACATTATCCAGTTGACATTTGAAGAGCTACCTTTTAACCTGGGGGAAAATTTGGTCTTCCCGAAATTAAAAGTCTTGTTAAAACCCAGCGCACTTTCTTTCGTAACATAGTCCACAAACGACAATAGTTTCATGTCAATATTCCCTAAGCCTCCGTTACCTTTAATCTATAATGCGCTCCATATGTTAGATATACCTGATCCACAGAGCTCCGTTTCTAGTAGACTTCACCACACACTGAGAGAAAATGATCCTGCAGAGAATTCAGGATCTCATCGCCTTTTTTCTGTGTTGGCAGTTCACTACAACAATTAATGTCAGAGTAATTAAACCCCGAACTATAAGGAGCACCACTCCCCAGACTGTGCAGCCCTCGACAACTTGGCATATGAACTGACTCACTTCCTCTCCTGCTAGCATTTGGCGGCTTTATAGCAAGACACCAACAATGACATTACACCCCTCCCCTTTCGGTTGCCTAATTCCACCCTATTGTCTCCATTAACATTCCAATATCGCTAGTTGTATGCTCTCTTTTTTAAATAAAACACATACCTCCTTCCCTTTCCTTTTTTCTCGTCCCTGCCTAAAAAAACACCAGGGCTATCCTTCTAAATTACATTCCAGTCATGAGCACTGTTCAACCACATTTCTGCTATACCTCTATTAACATCATACTTTCATTCACGCATAATTTCCAATTCACCCATTTTTGTTATCCAGCTTCTCACATTTGCAAACATACATTTTAGATTATGATCACTGTACTTTATTCATACACTTTAACTACACATGCCTCCCTATCCCCTATGTAGCCCCACACCCCCTTCAAGATAATAGACAAGATTTTGTAACAGCACTGCATCTAATTATTGAATTGATCTAAAAAGAAAAATGTTTAATTTATATTAAACAATGCTAATTTTATAGACCCTTGAATGATCATAGTGGAGGTATGCGACTTTAAACTCAAAATTAACTATTATAAAATTTTGTTAATCTTTCCTCCAATGAATTGAACCTGCCCATTTAACAAGGCTATTAGGCCACGTGACAAAACAGTACTGGTCCGCAGATGCATCATCTATTTTGACAGCTTCATCTTTGTATGCATCTCATGGGCAGAAAATTAATTTGCATAAGTAACAAATAAAGATATATTATTATTGAAAAGCATTAAACACTAAATAAAGACAAACATTCTTGCTTCACATACTTTATATTTGGCCCTGATTCATTGTTTTTTGAATCTATATAGAATAAGGTTTACTTATCAGTTCAAAAAAATAATTGTATTACGTTACACAAACCAGAAAATACAACACAAAAAGATTAGGAACTGTTCATAATTTAGGTCAACCTGTGTATATTTATGTATAGAAGAGCAATGTTTTTATGTTTATCCTCAGCTTAAGATTAAAGCAAAGCACTGCGGTAAACGAGTCAACCAGTTGATATTAAACCTATTTCTCTATTATATGATTTCATATATAGCGCCCAATCTCTGTGGCGCTTTACAATACATAGTCATATTTACATCAGGTATACATGTTTACACGCAATACCGTGATTTGAACAATAGGAAGAGGGTGAGATGGGGAGCCATAAAGTGACGGGAATACTACTTATAGTAGCTCTTGGTGGGAGAACGTGGAACTAATTGCTCCTTTATTGAAGTCACAATCCATAGTTACAGTTTAAATACCATGACTTTTGACATTTTATTTTCTTTTCTGCCATTCTGCTGGCTATGAAATAAACTGTAAAAGGAAGTGAAGGGTGGGATAGAAATATGTTTGCATAAAACTGTAACAATTTCGGTTCGTGTTTTAAACATCATTGGCTTTTAGTTTAAAGGGTATGGTCCACCCTGAAAAAATTAAACAATTGTCCTAAAGTAAAAGAGCCCATTTAAATAGCATGATCACCTTTTAATGGATTTTGTTCTGTGTGCCCTTGTTTGTCCGATGTATGTGCGCTCGATCACTTGGCAATTGAAATATTCATGTTGCTTGCGCCTCCCAATAGCAGGCAGTCCGACGTGCGCGCCATCCAGCACATGCGCAGATCCACCCATGCGCGTCGACCTCGTCGACCTGCCCGGCTGAGGGATTAAACAGAACGTCCCGTTTCCGGAATGATGGTGTATGTCTTCCGGGTCTACACCACACCACACACACACACACACACACACACACACACACACACACACACACACACCACACTTTATGTATGAACTCGTAGTCTGGATTGGATATTTAGATCTTGGGGTCTATTCTACACCACCTTCCCTCTGCTTCACCCCAGCCACAGAAATGGCACACTTAATAGTATGGGAACTCTCTCCTTTGTCTCTGCCAGCATTGTCGGTTTTACTACAGTCTGACCAATGCAGGAAGGATCTGTTTACATAAAAGCACAGGGTCAAGTTGGGCGTGACCACCAAACGCATGGTAATAGCCTCATTTAGTAATCAGCTCACGTTCCTTATCAGCCACAGCTAAAGGCCACACCCCAAAACGAATAGAACTTCTAGCAGACTGCTGAAAGGTAGGAATGGAATTTTTCAAAGAAAGGCAGGAAAAGGCTTCGGCGATGGGTACTACCTTATTGATTTTGATTTTTGATTTTGGTGAATAGACATACCCTTAAAAGATAGCTCAACTTTGGATGAAGAACAGACCTACGTTTCATTGGTCCCAGGTTCTTCCCATCTTCATTTTTATAAGCATTGGTGCCTAGCTGGTTCTCCACTTTGTCATTCATTCCACATTGTACCATATCCTCCTTCACTCCATTGTATTGAAATCTTTTAATGTATTCAGATCTTTTTGGCCTTTTTGTACCTGGGTACCCAAATACTGTGTTCATTCTTTCCCCTCCTGATTGACAAAAACAATTTACAAATACAACTTCAAGAAGATGCAAAAAGTCTAATATATAAAGTAGATAAATCAATATCTTACAGATGATGCTCTTTCCCTTGGTCTCTGCTTGCTGGTATCACCAGACGACAAATATTAAATTGTGGTTGCTATGGGCACCATGGGAAACCGAAAGAGAGAGAAACTTATACATCTACACACCACAAACATAATATCATATATATCAAGTTTTTTAAAAAACAGATCCAACATTGTGCTGAAGAATTTTACAAAGACGAAACCTATAATTAATGTAGATGCACTCCAAGTGGAATGTTTTTATACAGTATTTATTAAACATCAATCCACAAGTTATCCTCATCACGATGAAAGGCCTCTTGAGCTGAAAACACGTCGATTTTTTTATTTTAATAATAATAAAGATTTATAAAAATTTTATTCATCATAATAAATTATTTTATAAAAATATTCCAACTGGAGTGATCTACCTCAATTATAGGTATCCACATCTGCTTATATACTACGTTTTGGAGGAAACTGGCATTCTCATTGTATTTACATTATAATTACATTACATTCCCAACACTTTAACCATCATCATAAGTGTAATATATACAGAAAGACAATCTTACCCAGTCTACAACATCAGAAGGAAACCAGAAAAATACTGTTGCAATGCTCTCTCCCTGTTATCATGAAAATAGATATAAATTATTCTCCTGTTCAATCTCGGTGCACAGACTCATTCACCGGTGTTGTGATCCACTGCACCTCTGTTTGAGAATTTTAAAACCCTAAACCACAACCTCCCCTCTGGGGCATGGGACTGCTCCAGTACCATAAATCATTCTCACGTGTCCCTGTTCAATAAAATGGCTGGGACAGGTATTTACCATCCCCCAATCTTGATACTGGATCATGTTTGAGAGAGTGCGTGATCCCCAATAGGTTGGGTGTTTTCCCCCACTCTACACCATATTACAAGGCGCACCATAGTTCATACACTGCAAATTGGTGTCACATGAGAAACATCCCTATAGGCAAAGCCTTTTGACATGACGGTTGGAACAGTGTGGATTCCTTTCTGTACAAAACTAACACTATGGAAACCACTTCTTTTCCCCCCAAAAGGTCTCTGTACCCGTTTTGTCTGATGGGTACTGATCGACTAGTTGAATATTTGCGTGAGAATATATGAAGAATTAAAACTGGTAGCCAGCGGTGGCCCATCTGTTTTGAATGTTTCCACGGATTGTTCTCCACACTTGCTGGGCGGTTCAGGGTAGAATTAGCTTCAAAGTGGGTGGAGCTTAAGGACAACTAACAGCCCAAAACAAAACGAAACCAGAAGTCAGAAAACCTTGAGATAAAACCAGTAATCGGTGTTGCATTAATTCCATTTTTGATACAGGCGCTGGGAAGAATTTATCTATAATAACATATGGTTTGTGGCTTCACTTACACAGCATTATAGTATCACATAGTTTGGTCAACGCCATTATGTTCTGCACCTGATGCAGTCACTTAGCTAGGCACAAACTTGTTACATTGGTCACGCACCCTTAATAATATCTAGCCAATCCTTTTACAGGACAGATAAAGCCAATAGGAAGCATGTGACTGAGGTCAGGCAGGTGTGGTCTTGACACTGCCCATACACACAGAGTACTTCATCCAGTTCTGACACGCTTACATTTATTAAACAATTTACTTGGAGTGGGATTTTATAGGATTTCATTTGGGTTTTAGGGGGGGTTTTTCAGTATTCTGGATGTAAAAAATTGGGTTTAGTTCTCCTTTAATGATCCCTAACTGCCTGTCTATGATTAGCCATGTGCTCTATTAGGGTAGTGGGACATCTTTCCTATAGTACGTAGATTGCCGTCAGGGGCACGTAATCAAAATAGATCACAATTGACACTCGACTCAAATCTTAATTCTTTGCCCAATGTGGCAGATGAGGGGAAAGTCAGAGCCTGTAATGAATAATCCTACCAGGGCTTAAACAAATTCTACACCCAAAAAACACCCCTGTTTAGACCTCTTTCATCGCCAGATGGTATATTTTTGATTTGGGCCTATCCCCAAGATCGTTCTTTCATAAGGCGAGATTCTCAAGTTTTTACCCTCACTATATTGGCAAAACAGGGCCGCTTTAGTTTGAATGGTTAACTTGTGGTCTAAGACACATTCCCCATTTCTCGAAGAGTCACACTCTGAGGATTTATCCGACTCACAAGGTATGTAGTTTTGATGCGGTGTCTGTTTGGGTCTAACTTTCACGTCTGAGATGAATCTAGTAATAAGGCCGCCTGCTCTATTTGTTATTGGATCATGGCTTCGCCACAGTTGGGGTGTGGGATTTATCTTAGTGTATATCCTCTTAGGACCTAGCAGTTGGGAGTACACTATTCCCTTAGTGATTCTGGGAAAAAACTTGCTGCGTGCATTAGTGTATTCTGGTCATGGGTTTGTCGTGTAAAAATGTAAGGTCCACTCCTTGTAAATTCGCAGATCCAAATAGTCAATAGACCACTGTTAAACACTCCGTGTTATTGGACTTGGTGTATCCAGACCATTTAGCTCATTCAATAACTCAGTGCACTTTCTGGTGTCCCTTTATAGGAAGAAGAGGTCACCTTCTGCTGTCTGGGAAGAATGTCTCTACTTGTATTGCTTCACATAATACAGTTTGCAAGGATGGGCCCACATTGAAGCCCATAGCTTTGCCAGCAATTTTCTGTAAGAAGGTAGACTCAAAACCTAAATTACGTTATTCCTTCAAGTAAACAGCAGGAGGGCCCATTCAAGAGTCAATAGGAGGTGTATTGTACTGACTTCAACACGGCTTCTCTACACCTTGTACAACCTGTACTTGGGGGATGATTGTATACAAGCTTTTGACATCACATGTCAAGACTGTTCCCTCCAATGTACCTCCATGTTTCCATAGGATGGTAAGGAGATGGTGGCTCTTAGATACGATGTACCACTTGGTGTTATAGGCTGGTTAGGTTGTAGGAAGGAGGGACGGGGGGTGGTGTGAGGAGGAGTGCCTTGCTCTTTTTTCTGATTGTTTGGTTTGATCTGTAATCCCTGATGACGGCCATTTCTAAGATAGACTGAAACACGGAGATGATGCAGTTTTTTACAAAATTAAAATCTTTATCTGAAAACCTAAGAGTGCTCCGCGGACTTTATATGTATCTTACAGCAAGACAGCAACCAGGGGTAAATTTAACTGACTGGATGATGCATTATATATTATATATCTATATAGATATATATAATACTAGCAAAATGGAAATATGGTGTGTATGTTTTGTATGAGTGGAATTTTACCACAGGTTATTTTACAACTGTACTCAGGACCGTCACCAGCTCCAGAGGAACCAAATAGGATAATCCGGCAGATGGAGAGTAGATTCCAGGCCACTCTGCCACACTGTGGGTGTTGAAACTAAAAAAGGTACCTCACAGCATCATGTTATTGTAATAGCATGCCCTAATAATCTAACGTATAAACAAAAATTTATCATTCCCAGTTACCCTAAAAGAAAGTGGATTTATCCTTTCTATACTTTTTAACAGATCGAATTGAAAAAAAATTGCTTCAGAGCAATTGTTAATAAACTGATAATGCTTTTTATTCGTATTTAACGGTAATCCTGGTATACCTGCCTGTCTTTACCGACTAAGAACGGCTAGGAATTGCAGCAGCACCTTTTATCCCAACTATTCATAGTCGGCTGCCAATTCAATTGTTCTAGCAATCGTCCACTCCTAGTTACCTCATCAAATGGATCAGGTTTTAAATAATTAGGTTTGGACCAATGGGCTGGTAGAGCGCTACTGAGTCTAATTGGAGGGGAGGAATTTCATCTTCAGGTACAAGGACAGCGAGGATTAAATCAAATAATATCAGGTTAGCAGTTCAATGCTTAATACAGAGAACACATATACAGAGGAAAACAGGGAGAATAAAATGGTATTACCAGCACACTGCACCAATTTGAACCAGACCACTGACTTTACATGGAAGGATTAGGGTAGCATGACACACCGTGGGTACTCTTGTGGTCTGGATCACAAATGAGACAGTGCACAAAACAGTCCCCACAAACATGGGCAGATATCAGGGGTGTCCCCGTTACTGGTGCAAAGGGCCGTTTCATATATAAAGCGTAATTGTACCAAGAGCTGGTATGCTTTGAGTCTTATTGCAATATCTGATCAATAAACATATAGTGTTTCTCATTGCATGTGAATTTTAAGAGAAAACTAGTGTTAAAAAGTAAACACACGTTGCTCCTAACAGGTTTACTTTTTGTTTCCGACAGCTGTGTTAAAGCATCTTGGTTACAAGTTTATTTTCTTGTGTCTCTTGGTGCCATTGCCTTCAATACAGTTATAACATCTTTAATGAGAACTATATGCGCATAACATGGGAGATTCAATAAAAGTTCTTATCGTTTAAAATGGTGCAATTTTTGCTTTGTGTTGCCCAACCAATCAGATCTTTATGAACATGTTGCAAGCTAAACATCTGATGGTTGGGGCAAAATTAGCACCATTTTTAATGAATAAGCACTTTTTATTATTGAATCTCCCTGTAAGTTTTTTTTTCAAAAAAGTTCAAATTACAAGTACCTGGGGCAGGGAGGTGGGATTGGTACTTCCTCACATCTTAATATCTGAGGTATCTATGAGGGCCGGCAGCACAAAGAAAGCGTTGGGCTTCCAGGCTTCCTGAGGGCTTTCAGCTCTATTTTTGAATACAGAAGGCCCCAGAGCACTAACGTTGGCAGATGAAAACTGGGCTGTAGCTCCTCAATGAAAACCATATTGGAGGTAGGGATAATTAATCCTAATTCCCTCCCCTAGATACTTTTTACAGTTTTGCTGTCCTTTAAGTTAAAAATACCGTTCATTCTTTTATGTTAAACATTTTTTTTTACATGGTGAATCAACCTTGTTATTAATTGATCATACTATAAAATTTTCCTTTATTTCTATGTAAGGACAACTAAAAGACCTCCAAGTCACGCAAGAAGACCTTTCTAGGAGACATAATAATAAGAAAAACTCTCAATCGGTGGATTACTGAAATCAGAATTAATGAGGTTCATTCATGATTGATATTTTTATAATATATTATATCAATCGCCAATATTTCTTATTCGATATTAGAAACAGGCCATTAGAAAAAACAACAGGAGGATTCAATAAAGTTCTTATTGATTAAATGGTCTTTATTTTAGACGGTGGTTTACTTTTGCCCCAACCAATCGACTTATTTTTGAAAGCTCGCATCTGATTGGTTGGGGCAAAATTAGCACCATTTTTAATGACACGAACTTTTTATTGAATTTCCAAAAATTTATTTATTTTAAAGGCGAATAACCCAATACTTTTTTGATACGTTTAAAGCATGATGAATAAAAAAAAATAAGTTTGACATCATTGAACTCATTTGCATAATATGTAAAATAATCCTTACCCCTCACCCCCCCCCCGCGTTGTCTTCCTCCACAGGCCCGCCTCTCCTCTGCTTTAATTCAGTTTCGCTTCAGTTTAAGCACTTCCAGCTTCTTATTAAATCCGCAAAATCGATTCCCCCTTTGCCCGTGTTTGACAAACGCGCTACGGCGGAAACACATTTCATTAAAGAACCCTTATTAATAAAGCGAAAGTCCTATCAGTGTTCCAGCATTTATATGGATCCGTCAATAAAAACGGGTTTCATATACTTTGTTAGAGGAGAAAGTAGAACAATAAGCTTTTACCGGACAGCAATCCATCACATTTATTATCTGTGCTATATTTTTAAGCGTGAATTGAGGAATAGCGGATCTGTTATCATCCTCCCCATTGACAGAGAATCTCGCCCTGCAGTTTACATGCACGGGGAATAAACATTGGCCCCTCCAGCTTCAATCTGCTGGGCCAATCCCAATCACAATGGGGCACCGTATTTGCTTTTCCTATTCTCTGTCAACCTATTTAGAGATGGATGTCACTAAAGACTTTTGAAAGAAAAAAGCTAGCAAAGTAAGGAGGCTGGATTGTCTTATTTCCATAAAAGTTTTCACTCTTGTTCTCCTTTAAAATTAATATTAATGAATATTAATAATACGAATATTATTTATTAAGGAATAGACCGGAATTGCTAACCTGTTAACACAGACATCAAAAGGTTCAATCAACTAATTTGGAAAGCAAGTATTGCATGTTTAGGGACTAAATTAATCAATACCTAAACCTACGTTACTTCTTCCCGCCCTCTTCCAGGTTTGGCCATGGGGCCAATGTATATGTATGTAATGTATGTATAATAATATACATTATGAAAATACTGATTATACAAACACGGGGATAGTGCAAGCCAATATTACAGATACATTAAATTTAACATATGTAGATAAACTTTCAAAGGTTACGAATATAATATATATTATATAAAATAAGTGAGGGGTACCATGACCATATTAGAAAGAGATCCCGCCCAAAGAGCTTAACATCTAAGTGGGAGGGACACTACAGATACAAGTGGGGGGGGGATAAGTGCTCAGACCTTAACAATCATTAATAGTGCTGGTTTCAGAAATGTAGAGACCGGCTTTATTTAAAAGAACTAAAGATGTCACCTGAGGAAGTGAGAGGGGAGAAAGTTTCCAATGGTAGGAGCAGCAGTGTTTGTAGTGGGTCTTTAGAGAAGTTGCCTTGCAAGGAGCGCAGAGCACGTCCAGGCATAACGGAAAAGAGAGAAGATAATAGGGTGCAGTAGAGCGAAGGGATTTAAGGTTAAAAGCAGGTATTGAATGGATTTCTTGTTTGATGCGAAGCCACCCTATGGGACTGAAAAAGTAGGGTTGCGGGTTCCCTTTTGGAGGAGAGCGAGATGATCCGATCGTGCGAGTTTAAGACTAGAGAGGAGGGAGTGACAAGAGGAGGCCGGAGTCCAAGTATAGAATGTTACAGTAGTCAAGACGGAGATTATAAAGGGCCATGGATGAGCATTTTAGTAGAGGACGAGATAGGAGAGGACCGGATCTTGGCAATATTGTAAAGATAAAAATGACACGTCCTGGTGACATTGTTAATGTGATGATGGAAGGAAGAGAGGAGGTCAAAATCACTCCAAGGCAGCGTGCAGATTCCTCAATAGAGATGGAGAAGGGTGGCCTAGGTCCTAGTTTTAGGGGAAAGGATCGGAATAACCTCCCAGTAGAGTGCGCATCTTCTCATTGGGCCTTGTCAACAAAGGAGACAGAGAGCTGTCTCTGCGCAATGCCTCACTTGGCGAGGTTGAGGCAGAGACAACCGCAGGCTTGAGTCACTGGGAGCTTCTACAATCACTAACAATTTTCCTGCTTTGGAGGGGCACAGAGAGCTGGGTACTATTTATTTTTGCCCCCAACACCACTATTTTTTTTGGCACTTTTATTAATGCCTTCTAACCAATATTTTATAAGTATTGCTCCCTGATCTCTTCCTTTCTGGCAAGGTTGCTGAATGAAGCTTGTTGGAAAAAGATGGGTTCCAGTAATAGCCATTTGGAGTCAGGAATGATTTTTTTTGCCTTCCGATGGATCAATGCAAAAAAAAAAGCATTTTAATTACATTAAGACTGGTGCCATAAAACAACGTGAGTCATATTCAATGAGGTCCAAAAGTTGTCTTTTGCTTCTTAATCTGCAATCCCCTGCTATAAAATTGTTTTTAAATGTAGTAGACCATAAAAAAAACTATACGATTGTTGGGGAAAATGAATAGTTCAAGCTAATTTTTGAAATTTTTTTATTCATCTCTGACTGTATATTGTACAGGCATTTTAGCCTGTTTTAAAAAGGACAGTAATACTAATACAAAGACCCCTACCCTAATTATCCAGGCCGAGGGACCTGAGATCTTACTCCTGGGCAGCGTCTATCACCTGATAAACCCGCCCCATGGACTGTCCAATTTGAAGATGCTCTCTGCATAAGCATGTCTTTATATCACCCAGATAGCAGAAGCTGTCGATGCATAACTAGACCTGAACCAGTAAGGTAGTGTCAGGAAGAGATCTAGACTGCAAACAAACAAATTGTCAACACACTGTACGATTGTCAGCTAAATGACGGGTTGGTTACCCCAGGATTTGCATGAAGCTTTTGTGGTGATTTGTGTTCTGTAATTAGAATGGTTTTATGGTTTGTGAGGGTTTACAACTCACAACCAAAATGTAACCTACTACCCTTAAAGTGCAAGTCCGCGCCCTAAATGAAAACTTACATACAAGTAAATCACACCCCCACCCTAAATGTAATAGCTTGAAATTTGAATATATAAGAATTCTAACCTGAAACTGCACAATGTCCTGTGACCAGCAATGACTAAATGTAAAATCCCCCCTGTCTGCCTGCTTCTGAGCATGCCCGGCTCATACAGGCTCAGTACAGGTTTTCTAAATTGGCTCAGTTTCCAATGAGGCTCCAGAAAGCAGAGCCTGCATACAGTAATGAATGCATCATGACAAACTAGTATATCAACATATTTTAAAGAGGCCATTCTTTCTAAAAGATGTGCTTATGAGGTTGGAGTTGTCTTTAAAAAGTGAACAGATTGTGATACCCCCATGTAAATTATACAGAATCTAATGGTTATTCGCATCTTCTAACCGTTTCCTATTGCTTATTAGAATGCCTGCACTGAACAGAATGTCCCTACGACAACAACGCCACTTGGTCTTTACCAGTTATATTTTCTCTAAATAACTTTCACAATCCAGAACTGAGGTTTGTCAATAGATAAGCATTACCCTAAACATCACATCCCACTAACGTTTAAATATTTTACACTTGGTCGGTGTTGTATTGGCACAGGACACCGTCTACGTCCATGAATATTTGTGTAATATTTACGTGTTCACTTTTTCCCACCACACTGTGTCCTGTTTTCCTCAGCTTGGAGTTTTCTGATTCCAAGATCTATTGCTAAGCGGATTTCCAGCCTTAAGGGTGTGTTTGGTAGAAGCTGCACTTGGCAATGCTTGGAAGTCAAGGGTGAAACGCATTTAAATGTGTGATTTGTTCTCAGGAGGATGAAAGGAACAAACGTCCTTGAAATTTTAGTCGAAAAATCTAATAAATCTTACAACCTGTAAATAGAAAAGTGAACAGAGCAAAACCTCTTCCTAACCGAATAGACTTTAAAGGGTAAAACTTTAGGCAAACTAAATTACAGGGCAAGTCCACCTTAACACAACACACTAGTGACCTGTCTGTTATCTACGACTACCCCAACTGATATTGTACCAGTTTATTACATGCATTTGTAACCAGATATTATGACAAGTTCTCTTCTGTTTTCTGGCAACGAATCTGGCCTCTCCCTACTCAAGAGCTTTTAAGATTACTGTAGGACATAATCTGATTACTGTAGGACATAATCTGATTAATGTTGACATGGGCGTCCTCAGAAATTTTTCCAGGGGGGGGGCAAAAGGGAAAAATAACTGCCGTGGGAGTGGGTTAGGCCTTGTGGGGGGGAAAGTTTGAAAAATTTAATATAATATTAAAAAATATAAATATAGCATAATATAATAGATAAACAGAATAGACAGATAAAGAGATATAAAAAGAGAGACATAAAGATATTGACAGAGGGAGTTACAGGCAGATATCTACAGAGTTCTAGACATATGCATATACAGAGAGAAATGGAGAGAGAGATAGGTAAATAGATCAATAGGTAAATTATTGATACAGGTACAGCAAACTGAGATTATTGATACAGGTACAGCAAACTGGGATTATTGATACAGGACAGGCAAAACTGGGATTATTGATACAGGTACAGCAAACTGGGGATTATGATACAGGTACAGCAAACTGGGATTATTGATACAGGTACAGCAAACTGGGGGTATTGATACAGGTACAGCAAACTGGGGGTTATTGATACAGGTAGCAAACTGGGGGTATTGATACAGTACAGCAAAATTGGGATATGATACAGGTACAGCAAACTGGGGGTTATTGATACAGGACAGCAAAACTGGGATTATTGATACAGGTACAGCAAACTGGGATTATTGATACAGGTACAGCAAACTGGGGGTTATTGATACAGGTACAGCAAACTGGGATTATTGATACAGGTACAGCAAACTGGGGGTTATTGATACAGGTACAGCAAACTGGGATATTGATACAGGTACAGCAAACTGGGATTATTGATACAGGTACAGCAAACTGGAGGTTATTGATACAGGTACAGCAAACTGGGATTATTGATACAGGTACAGCAAACTGGGGGTTATTGTACAGGTAAGCAAAACTGGGGGTTATTGATACAGGTACAGCAAACTGGGATTATTGATACAGGTACAGCAAACTGTGGATTATTGATACAGGTACAGCAAACTGGGATTATTGATACAGGTACAGCAAACTGGGGGTTATTGATACAGGTACAGCAAACTGGGATTATTGATACAGGTACAGCAAACTGGGGGATTATTGATACAGGTACAGCAAACTGGGGGTTATTGATACAGGTACAGCAACTGGGTTATTGATACAGGTAGCAAACTGGGATTATTGAACAGGTACAGCAAACTGGGGGTTATTGATACAGGTACAGCAAACTGGGATTATTATTAGGTACAGTTTACAAGCAAACTGGGATTATTGATACAGGTACAGCAAACTGGGTTATTGATACAGGTACAGCAAACTGGGATTATGATACAGGTACAGCAAACGGGGGGTTATTGATACAGGTACAGCAAACTGGGATTATTGATACAGGTACAGCAAACGGGGGTTATTGATACAGGTACAGCAAACTGGGGGTTATTGATACAGGTACAGCAAACTGGGATTATTGATACAGGTACAGCAAACTGGGGGTTATTGATACAGGTACAGCAAACTGGGATTATTGATACAGGTAAAGCAAACTGGGATATTGATACAGGTACAGCAAACGGGGGTTATTGATACAGGTACGCAAACTGGGGGTTATTGATACAGGTACAGCAAACTGGGATTATTGATACAGGTACAGCAAAACTGGGGGTTTATGATACAGGTACAGCAAACTGGGATTCTGATGATACAGTACAGCAAACTGGGTTTTGATACAGGTACAGCAAACTGGGATTATTGATACAGGTACAGCAAACTGGGATTATTGATACAGGTACAGCAAACTGGGGTTATTGATACAGGTACAGCAAACTGGGGGTTATTGATACAGGTACAGCAAACTGGGATTATTGATACAGGTACAGCAAACTGGGGGTTATTGATACAGGTACAGCAAACTGGGATTGTTGATACAGGTACAGTATTTTTGGCTTAATGATCCAGGTACATTATACTAGGATTATTGGGATTTTTTGATACAGGTATGTCATACTTGTATTATTGATACAGGTACATCATACTGGGATTACTAATACATGTACATCATACTGGGATTATTGATACAGGTACAGCAAACTGGAGGTATTATTGATACAGGTACAGCAAACTGGGATTATTGATACAGGACAGCAAACTGGGGGTTATTGATACAGGTACAGCAAACTGGGATTATTGATACAGTGCAGCAAACTGGGATTATTGATACAGGTACAGCAAACTGTGTTTATTGATACAGGTACAGCAACTGGGATTATTGATACAGGTACAGCAAACTGGGGTTTTGATACAGGTACAGCAAACTGGGATTATTGATACAGGTACAGCAAACTGGGATTATTGATACAGGTACAGCAAACTGGTGGTTATTGATACAGGTACAGACAGCAAACTGGGGGTTATTGATACAGGTACAGCAAACTGGGATTATTTGATACAGGTACAGCAAACTGGGGGTTATTGATACAGGTACAGCAAACTGGGATTATTGATACAGTACAGCAAACTGGGATTATTTAAGGTACAGCAAACTGGGATTATTGATACAGGTACAGCAAACTGGGGATTATTGATACAACAGGGTACACAAACTGGGGGGTTATTGTACAGGTACAGCAGCAACTTGGATTATTGTACAGGTACAGCAAACTGGGGGTTATTGATACAGGTACAGCAAACTGGGGGTTATTGATACAGGTACACAAACTGGGATTATTGATACAGGTACGGCAAACTGGGGGTTATTGATACAGGTACAGCAAACGGGATTATTGGGATACGGTACACAAACTGGGATTATTGATACAGGTACAGCAAACTGGGGGGTTATTGATACAGGTACAGCAAACTGGGGGTTATTGATACAGGTACAGCAAACTGGATTATTGATCAGGTACAAAGCAACTGGGGGTATTGATAACAGTACAGCAAACTGGGATTATTGATCACGGTACAGCACACTGGGATTATTGATACAGGTACAGCAACGGGATTATGATACAGGTACAGCAAACTGGGATTATTGATACAGGTACAGCAAACTGGATTATTGATACAGGTACAGCAAACTGGGATTATTGATACAGGTACAGCAAACTGGGGGTTTTGTACAGGTACAGCAAACTGGGATTATTGATACAGGTACAGCAAACTGGGGGTTATTGATACAGGTACAGCAAACTGGGATTGTTGATACACGTACAGTATTTTTGGCTAATGATCCAGGTACATTATACTAGATTATTGGGATTTTTTGATACAGGTATGTCATACTTGTATTATGATACAGGTACATCATACTGGGATTACTAATACATGTACATCATACTGGGATTATTGATATGGGTATGATTTTTTTCCCTGCTGCTCTGATCGGCAGTGATTTACAGAGTCAGAGCAGGAGTTTGAATCTCCCGCTCACTCTGATTTTTGTAACACTCGCGATTGACTGACACTCTCCGTCTGCCTTTCATTAAAGGGCCAGCAGAAGATCTGGGCAGTGCACAGTAATTTCAATTTTTTAGAGAGAAACCCAGGGGGGGAAAACGCCCTCCCTTGCCCCTATGTGCGGATGCCCATGACTTTAGGCCATAATCTGATTACTGTAGGCCATAATCTGATTACTGTAGGCCATAATCTGATTACTGTAGGCCATACCCTGATTACAGTAGGCCATAATCTGATTACTGTAGGCCATAATCTGATTACTGTAGGCCATAATCTGATTGCTGTAGGCCATACCATGATTACTGTAGGCCATAATCTGATTGCTGTAGGCCATACCATGATTACTGTAGGCCATAATCTGATTGCTGTAGGCCATACCGTGATTACAGTAGGCCATAATCTGATTACTGTAGGCCATAATCTGATTCTGTATGCCCATAATCTATTGCTGTATAGGCCATACCATGATTACTTGTAGGCCCTAGGTCTGATTGACTGTAGCCTACCGTGATACAGTAGGCCACGCTTTTCTTCTCCCTTATGTAGAGACTGCTTAGCTTGTGAGGAATTGGATTTTGATCCGCTCCAGTTTATTTGTCTATTGGAGCATTAACTAAATGGACCATATTACTGGAACAACCAACGGCGACCTTAATAGTTTCTCTGGCTCTAGATGTGAGTGAAGGCTGCCCTGGGACTAATGCATTTCTGCTTCACTCATAGGTACACACAGTGTATTTACCTTTAACTCTCCTACTCACTTATGTCAAAGATTTGACGTGCGATGGGATCCGCTAAGGAAAACGGTAAATACAGGCACCCGGAGATGATTTATGATCTGTAAGCAACATAGATGCTGTTGTATATACTTTACTGTTCATATAAGCTCAGCTCAACAATATATGTACAACTTCCTCTACACTGATTGGATGTTACCAACATTTTAAAATGCGATTGTAGAAACTGCACTGCCTTTATTCTATATATATATATTGTATAAGAAACTTGATGCACCCATGTATGTCATTGAAGGGTGATGAGGTCATTGAAGGGGTGTGCTATACATATGGTTTATAAATTAGTCAGTTTGCGAGAAGCGTCCTATCACGTGCTTTAATGGTCAACTACTGCTCCACACCAGATGTAACTCTGAGGATTTGCAGCAAGTTTCGCTGCCCAGCTCTGTTGTATCCATAGTGTATATAGTGTCCGAAGCAAAGGGCCTGGACATCGGTGCGACCCTAGGCTATGACTCTACAGTATAACTATAAAAATCGTCTGCTGTGTTCAGTTTTCCAGTCCATTTCCAGTGTCAGCTATTGTAAAATCAACAGGAAACAATGAGGAAAACGCCGGAAAAATATGTTTTGTCCGCTTTTTTATTGCGTTCCCATAGACACCACGGAACAAAAGTCCCTTGCGAAGTATGCAGATTAAAATAGACCACAGAGATTCGGAACGTCAATTTAAACATAGGAGAACTGAGGTTCGGCCACACTAACGCGTTTGGGCCTCCTGATTTTCGCTACATGGAATCACTGGTCCTTTCTGTTCAGGCACTTTTTTCGCAGCAAACCAGCATTGGGTGGGTGCGTTTTCTCTCTATTGAACGCAAACGCAATCCCACTGCCGCGTCAAACTTGTGCTGTTGTATGTGGCCTCCGCCCTGATTCTCACGATTTCTATTATATTTTAATTATATTGCGATTCGCAAGAGGTTCACAAAACGGATTGCAACGCGGGTAGTGAGACCTAAACCCTAAGTCTTACAATCACTTATTAAGGGTCCTGCAAGCCGGAAGTCAGAAACATTTATTTATATGCACAGATAAAAATGCTGGACTTAGCAGAGAAATTGGATAGAACTTGGAAGGAAAAACATACTTGCGGAGAGAGGGGCGAAACAAGGCAGCCATGCAGCACATTGGATTGTTCCATAAAGGGTATCAAAAAATAAAGTTGGGCCATTTAGATTTATTGAAGAACGGGTGGTAGAGGAGCTGGGTCTACCTCCCGTTTTTCAATAAAACCTGCAGGAGCCAGAAGCGAAGGTAAGAAACTACCCAGTCTTGCGCTTCCCCCGCAGCTTCCTCTGACATAGTGTACAAGTCCATTGGGACCGTCAGAAGATCATCAGAGGAGCACGAGACCAGGTAAGTTTCTTACCTTCGCTTCTGGCTCCTGCAGGTTTTATTGAAGAACAGGAGGTAAGACACAGCTCCTCTACACCCGTTCTTCAATAAAACTCAAACCCCAAAAGGTATTTTTCTTAGGTGACAATACCTTTTAACACCAGTTACTGTAAATTGTCCTCTTGGATTTTCTTACATAAATGTGTGTTTTTTCTTAGCACAGTACAGAGAAGTTGGAATCCTTTCCTTTATTGGCTGTTGGGGTCTCTGTGTTCTCAGGAATGGCGTATACGAGCAGAAAAGGGATGAAGACACTGGTTTTGACACTCTCCCTTCGTGCTGGTGGTGGGGGACAGTCAGCATGACTACAGTTGGCTATGGTGATGTGGTGCCGGCCACAGTTGCTGGAAAACTTGCTGCCTCAGGTGCATATGGGGGGATATTAGTGGTGGCGCTGCCTATAACAATCATTCAACAAGTTTCTCTCACTTCTACCGCAGGCAGAAAGCTCTTGAGAATGCTGTGAGGGAACAGTGATCGCCGGCCCAGTAGAGAGGGCAGTGTGACTGGGGACAGAGATTCTCTGGAGTTACAGTGACAGAGATCCAGAAAATTGACCTACTAGGGGAGGACAATAATACTGATAATACAGTGTAAATAGGGTGTATTGAGATAGCTACAAATAAATACACAGATAATATGAAAGGTACTTTTTCAACGTCGGTTAATTTCAGATGATCCTGCAGCCTTCTATGGACTGGTCGATTGGTTGTACCAAAATATCAGTAAAACCCGTTAGCAAATACAAGAACTTAAGGTTAACTGTGAAAATTAATGCTGCTTTCACTAAGATTAATAAAAACTGTAGGCCATTGCGTGATTGCTGTAGGCCATACCCAGATAACTGTAGGCCATAACCATGATTACTGTAGGCCATACCATGATTACTGTAGTCATAGCATGATTCTGTAGGCCATAACATGATTTTCGTGGCTATACCCTGATTATGCTTGGCCACACCGTGATTACGTAGGCCAAAGCATGATTACTGGAGGCCAAAGCATGATTACTGTAGGCCATAATCTGATTACTGTAGGACATAATCTGATTACTGTAGGACAAAATCTGATTACTGTAGGACATAATTGATTAATGGTACATGGGCGTCCTCAGAAAATTTTCCAGGGGGGGGGCAAAAGGAAAAATAACTGCGTGGGAGTGGGTTAGGCCTTGTGGGGGGGAAAGTTTGAAAATTTAATATAATATTAAAAATATAAATATAGCATAATATAATAGATAAACAGAATAGACAGATAAAGAGATATAAAAAGAGAGACATAAAGAGACAGACATAAAGATATGACAGAGGGAGTTACAGGCAGTATCTACAGAGTTCTAGAATCGATATACAGAGAGAAAATGGAGAGAGAGATAGGTAATAGATCAATAGGTAAATTATTGATACAGGTACAGCAAACTGAGATTATTGATACAGGTACAGCAAACTGGGATTATTGATACAGGTACAGCAAACTGGGATTATTGATACAGGTACAGCAAACTGGATATTTGATACAGGTACAGCAAACTGTGGGTTATTGAACAGGTACAGCAAACTGGGATTATTGATACAGGTACAGCAAAACTGGGGGTGTTATTGATACAGGTACAGGAAAACTGGGGGTATTGATACAGGTACAGCAAACTGGGCGTTATTGATACAGGTACAGCAAACTGGGATTATTGATACAGGTACAGCAAACTGGGGGTTATTGATACAGGTACAGCAAACTGGGATTATTGATACAGGTACAGCAAACTGGGATTATTGATACAGGTACAGCAAACTGGGGGTTATTGATACAGGTACAGCAAACTGGGATTATTGATACAGGTACAGCAAACTGGGGGTTATTGATACAGGTACAGCAAACTGGGATTATTGATACAGGTACAGCAAACTGGGATTATTGATACAGGTACAGCAAACTGGAGGTGGTTATTGATACAGGTAAGCAAACTGGGATTATTGATACAGGTACAGCAAACTGGGGGGTATTGAACAGGTACAGCAAAACTGGGATTATTGATACAGGTACAGCAAACTGGGATTATTGATACAGGTACAGCAAAGTGGGGGTTATTGATACAGGTAGAGCAAACTGGGATTATTGTACAGGTACAGCAAACTGGGGGTTATTGATACAGGTACAGCAAACTGGGATTATTGATACAGGTACAGCAAACTGGGGAGTATTGATACAGGTAAGCAAACTGGGGGTTATGATACAGGTACAGCAAACTGGGGGTATTGATTACAGGTACAGCAAACTGGGTATTTATGATACAGGTACGCAAACTGGGGTTATTGATACAGGTACAGCAAAACTGGGATTATTGATACAGGTACAGCAAACTGGGTTATTGATACAGGTACAGCAAACTGGGATTATTGATACAGGTACAGCAAAACTGGGATTATTGATACAGGTACAGCAAACGGGGGTTATTGATACAGGTACAGCAAAATGGATTATTGTACAGGTACAGCAAACTGGGGGGTATGATACAGGTACAGCAAACTGGGGGGTTATTGATACAGGTACAGCAAACTGGGATTATTGATACAGGTACAGCAAACTGGGGTTATGATACAGGTACAGCAAACTGGATATTGATACAGGACAGCAAATGGGGTATTGATACAGGTACAGAAACTGGGGGTTATTGATACAGGTACAGCAAACTGGTGGGTTATTGATACAGGTACAGCAAACTGGATTATTGATACAGGTACAGCAAACTGGGGGTTATTGTACAGGTACAGGCAAACTGGGATATGATACAGGTACAGCAAACTGGGATTATTGATAAGTACAGCAAACTGGGATTATTGATACAGGTACAGCAACTGGGATTATTGATACAGGTACAGCAAACTGGGATTATTGATACAGGTACAGCAAACTGGGATATTGATACAGGTACAGCAAACTGGGGGTTATTGTACAGGACAGCAAACTGGGATTATTGATACAGGTACAGCAAAACTGGGGTTATTGATACAGGTACAGCAAACTGGGATTGTTGATACAGTACAGTTTTTGGCTAATGATCCAGGTACATTATACTAGGATTATTGGGATTTTTTGATACAGGTATGTCATACTTGTATTATGATACAGGTACATAACTGGGATTACTAATACATGTACATCATACTGGGATTATTGATATGGGTATGATTTTTTTCCCTGTGCTCTGATCGGCGTTATTTACAGAGTCAGAGCAGGAGTTTGAATCTCCCGCTCACTCTGATTTTTGTAACACTCGCGATTGACTGACACTCTCCGTCTGCCTTTCATTAAAGGGCCAGCAGAAGATCGGGCAGTGCACAGTAATTTCAATTTTTTAGAGAGAAACCCAGGGGGGGAAAAACGCCCTCCCTTGCCCTATGTGCGGATGCCCATGACTTTAGGCCATAATCTGATTACGTAGGCCATATCTGATTACTGTAGGGCCATAATCTGATTACTGTAGGCCATACCCTGATACAGTAGGCCATAATCTGATTACTGTAGGCCATAATCTGATTACTGTTAGGACATAATCTGATTACTGTAGGGCACTAATTGATACGTAGGCCATAATCTGATTTGCTGTAGGCCATCACATGATTTAACTGTAGGCCATAATCTGATTGCTGTAGGCCATAACCATGATTACTGTAGGCCAAATATGATTGCTGTAGGCCATACCATGATTACTGTAGGCCATAATCTGATTGCTGTAGGCCATACCGTGATTACAGTAGGCCATAATCTGATTACTGTAGGCCATAATCTGATTGCTGTAGGCCATACCATGATTACTGTAGGGCTGTATGCCCATAATCTATTGCTGTATAGGCCATACCATGATTACTTGTAGGCCCTAGGTCTGATTGACTGTAGCCTACCGTGATACAGTAGGCCACGCTTTTCTTCTCCCTTATGTAGAGACTGCTTAGCTTGTGAGGAATTGGATTTTGATCCGCTCCAGTTTATTTGTCTATTGGAGCATTAACTAAATGGACCATATTACTGGAACAACCAACGGCGACCTTAATAGTTTCTCTGGCTCTAGATGTGAGTGAAGGCTGCCCTGGGACTAATGCATTTCTGCTTCACTCATAGGTACCACAGTGTATTTACCTTTAACTCTCCTACTCACTTATGTCAAAGATTTGACGTGCGATGGGATCCGCTAAGGAAAACGGTAAATACAGGCACCTGGAGATGATTTATGATCTGTAAGCAACATAGATGCTGTTGTATATACTTTACTGTTCATATAAGCTCAGCTCAACAATATATGTACAACTTCCTCTACACTGATTGGATGTTACCAACATTTTAAAATGCGATTGTAGAAACTGCACTGCCTTTATTCTATATATATATATTGTATAAGAAACTTGATGCACCCATGTATGTCATTGAAGGGTGATGGGTCATTGAAGGGGTGTGCTATACATGTGGTTTATAAATTAGTCAGTTTTCGAGAAGCGTCCTATCACGTTGCTTTAATGGTCAACTACTGCTCCACACCAGATGTAACTCTGAGGATTTGCAGCAAGTTTCGCTGCCCAGCTCTGTTGTATCCATAGTGTATATAGTGTCCGAAGCAAAGGGCCTGGACATCGGTGCGACCCTAGGCTATGACTCTACAGTATAACTATAAAAATCGTCTGCTGTGTTCAGTTTTCCAGTCCATTTCCAGTGTCAGCTATTGTAAAATCAACAGGAAACAATGAGGAAAACGCCGGAAAAATATGTTTTGTCCGCTTTTTTATTGCGTTCCCATAGACACCACGGAACAAAAGTCCCTTGCGAGTATGCAGATTAAAATAGACCACAGAGATTCGGAACGTCAATTTACACATAGGGAACTGAGGGTTGCCACACTACGCGTTTGTTGGCCGTCGCATTTTCGCTAACATGGAATCACGTGGTCCTTTCTGTTCAAGCCGTTTTTTCGCACAACCAGCATTGGTGGTGCGTTTTTCCCTTTTGAATCGCAAACGAATACACTGCGCCGTCAACTTGTGCGTTGTAATGTGGCCTCCCGCCTGATTCTCACGATTTTCTATTATATTTTAATTATATTGCGATTCGCAAGAGGTTCACAAAACGGATTGCAACGCGGGTAGTGAGACCTAAACCCTAAGTCTTACAATCACTTATTAAGGGTCCTGCAAGCCGGAAGTCAGAAACATTTATTTATATGCACAGATAAAAATGCTGGATGGCAGAGAAATTGGATAGAATTGGAAGAAAAAATACTTGCTGGAGATTCAATAAAAGTTTTATCGTTTAAATGTGCTAATTTTGCCCCCACCAACATCGAACTTATGTAACATTTGAAAGCTAACATCTGATTGGTTGGGGCAAAATTAGTCACCATTTTAAACGATAAGAACTTTTAGATTGATACCAGCGCCCTTTACCAGGGATGCGGGTTAGCAACCTATGACCGATCCTTCTCCAAAAAACCCTGTGGATAAGCGGACGTATAGGGGCCCCATAATAGTTTTACTGGGGGCCCAGTGCATTCTTAGTTACTCATACTATGCTATGCTTGATAATACATTACAGCTGGACATTTGTGCTGTATTCTTTGTAGATACCTTGGTATCCCTGATCAGCAGGGAGTTTGCTGTTAGATATATATAATAACGCTCAATAAAGATTTCTCTTCGTACAAGGCCACAGAACCTATAGGGTTAAATATCTGCCTAATGCTCACAGCATTGATTTTTCAGTGACAGTGAACTCCGTGTGTCTACCCCCCTTTATTTGTAGATTAGCCGTGTGCTGGGACCTGAATACGATATGTTCAATGCATATTCCCAGTACTAACGTAAACCCTCTCTGGTTTCAGGAAAGTCTCGGTAAGATACAATATAAAAACAATGTATGTTTGTGTCATATAGCAATAAATACAATAGTCTGGATTTATATTTAGAAAATTGGGACCTTGACCTTTTTCCTTTGTTAAGGACGGACGTCCCCATGGGCGGGGATGGAACCTTCATTAAAAACAAAGGAGGAAAGAATCAATTCAATATGGTTACATTGCAGAGCTATTTCTTTAGATGGTATTAGGAGTAGAATAGGAGCATTAGTGTGCAGGTGATCGAGTGCTGGTAAGTCCGGAAGATTTTTAAAGGGCATGTCCACCAATAAATCTAAATTTCCCACACAGGTGCCTGGCCCTCGAGACCATAGTTTAGTTTAACTTCTTCCAAAGATGCAGCTAAAGGAACTTACAAGCCCCGGACCCTCGCCTCCTGGGTACCGCCCCCTGCTGCTGTTGCGAACTTGTTTTGAGCGAGAGGCACTTCCTGGCCGCAGCTTTCAGCGATTAGACATAACATCACCGTCACGCCTTTGATTAACAGCCGCGACATGGAAGCAGAAAGGGGAGATGTAGCAGAGGGACCGGGCCTTTTAAGTCCCTTTAGATGCATCTTTGGAAGAGGTAAGTAAAATGTAACTAGGGTTCGGGAGGGTCCTGCATCTGTATTAGAAATTTGGATTTATGGGTGGACATGCCCTTTAAACCAAACAAGGTCTAGGTTTTGGGAGTATTTAGGTTATTCTGAAATTTTAGTTTGGAGGGGGGGGCATGCCCTTTAAGAGCACAGTAAATTATTTTCTAGATTTTTCTTAAATAACTTTAGATATGTAGCCTAAAATACAGATAAAGGAAAGTAGGTCTTTCCCTGTGGATGGTTTACCATAGGTGGTAATAAGGTAAGGAGAGACTTCTAGGTAGTTTCCATAGGTGTTGTACTGTAAAGCTTTGCACACACATTCGATAATTGTCACACAATCCAGCTAACAAATATTGAACGATTACCTTGTGATAAAATAAGTACAATGGCCGTCAATGATCCATGACTATTCTCTGCATTTGTGAATGATCGACTTACATAGTAACATAGTAATTAAGGTTGAATAAAGACATATGTCCATCAAGTCCAACTTTTACACCCTACTCTTTAACCCTACCCAACAGTGAATCCAGAGGAAGGCAAAAAAAAAAAAAAACAGATAAAAAAGGGGGGAAATTCTTCAAACTGCAATTGGAAAGTATCCCTGGATCAACCAGAACTACAGTATATGTATTAATACCAGTAATTCTCAATATTATATAGTATCCCTGTACCAACCAGAACTACAGTATATGTATTAATACCAGTAATTATCAATATTATATAGTATCCCTGTACTAATCAGAACTACAGTATATGTATTAATACCAGTAATTCTCAATATTACAGTATATAGTATCCCTGTACCAACCAGAACTACAGTATAATGTAGTAATCCATTAATTATCAATATATTATAGTATCCCGTACCAATCAGAACTACAGTATATGTATTAATCAGTAATTCTCATATATATTGTATCCCTGTACCATCCAGAACTACAGTATGTATTAACAGTAATTCTCAATATTATATAGAATTCTGTACCAGCCAGAACTACAGTATATGTATTAATACCAGTAATTCTCAATATTATATGAATCTCTGTACCAGCCAGAACTACAGTATTGATTAATACCAGTATTCGAAATATATAGTATCCTGTACCCCCAGAACTCAGTAATAGAGTATTAATACCAGTAATTCTCAAAATTAATATAGTATCCCTACCACCAGAAACTACAGTATGATGTATTAATACCAATTCTCAATATTATATAGTATCCCTTTACCAACCAGAACTACAGTATATATTTAATACCGTAATCTCAATTTATATAGTATCCCTGTACCAACCGAACTACAGTATATGTATTATCCAGTATTCTCAATATTATATAGATTTCTGTGCCAAGCCAGAACTACAGTATATGTATTAATACCAGTAATTCTCAATATTATATAGAATCTCTGTACCACCCAGAACTACGGATATGTATTAATACCAGTAATTCTCAAAATTATTAGTATCCCTGTACCAACCAGAACTACAGTATATGTATTACATACCAGTAATTCCTCATTATATAGTCCCTGTACCACCAGAACTACAGTATATGTATTAAACCAGTAATTCTCAGATATTATATAGTATCCCTGTACCCAGCCAGAACTACAGTATATGTATTAATACCAGTAATTCTCAATTTATATAGTATCCTGTACCAGCCAGAAACTA
Source organism: Hymenochirus boettgeri (assembly GCA_019447015.1). Lineage (NCBI taxonomy): Eukaryota > Metazoa > Chordata > Amphibia > Anura > Pipidae > Hymenochirus > Hymenochirus boettgeri. The sequence goes on along the minus strand of CM033476.1, from coordinate 73,097,563 downwards.
CAGTATATGTTTTAATACCAATAGTTCTCAATATTTTCAGTTTTAGAGATTTCTAATCCACTTTTAAAGCTAATAAAAAGGGCTGAGGTCACACTCCAAAAGTTCTAAGTTTATTGTGAGACACCATCACGACAAACACAACGTTTCGGGGGAATAAGGTGCCCCCTTCTTCAGGTGATCAAGGTGCAACTGTGCTCAGAAGAAGGCACTTTATTCCCCCGAAACGTTGTGTTTTGTGTGATGTGTGTTTCACAATAAACTTATAACCTTTTGGAGTGCGATCCTCAGCCCTTTTTATTTTGCTGTTATATTTCTGGTTTGAGGGAGAACCATTTGAGGTATCTGCACCCTCCGTTTGGACAAGAGTGCACCTCCACTATTGTTTCCTGCTGAATCTCACCCACTTTGAAAGCTATTTAATGAACTTGCCATTAACACATCTGCTGGAAGACAGTTCCACGGTTTTACTGTTCTCACTGTAACAAAACCTTTCCTAACCTGAAGATACAACTTCTTTTCTTCCAATCTTAAAGGATGTCTACGTGTCCTCTGATATGACCTATTAGGGATATGTTCCCCTTTCAAACGTCGCTTCTCCAATGTAAACAGCCCTAACTTGTCTAATCTGCCTGCATAGTCAGCATCCTCCATTCCCTTTATTATTTTAGTTGCCCTTCTCTGAACTGCTTCCATTTCCAAAATGTCCCTTTTGTATATGGGATTCCAAAACTGCACCATATATTCCAAATGAGGCCTTACCAGTGCCTTGTAAAGAGGGCCTTCCCCTAAGATTCTTACGGCAGTCAGCTGTTTTAAACAGGTGACCGCGTGTATGAATGAAACATATGGGCGATCAGCTGTTTAAAAGACCGGACCCGATCTTCCAGAACTGAACCGGAAGTTCGGGTCCGGTCTTTTAAGCAGCTGATCGCGTGTATTAATATAACATACGTGCGATCAGCTGCTTAAAAGAGTTATGCTGCCTAACTCACTGTGACAGGAACACTAGAAAACCATAAAAGTGCAGTGTGTGGGACACTCCTCCTACATTCAGTAGGGCCAACAGGTATATAATGGGGAATTTATTACCCAGCCACAAATTCCAAACTTATACAGATTGTTCCAACTAAAAAAAAAACGTAGAGACAAAGGGCGACCTCACCAGCAACCCAACACAGCACACAGTCCAAGCAAGCTGCAGCGGACCCAGACTGAATCGGTTATGAGAAACTGGACAGGCATAACAACCAGAGGTCCAAAATCACCATAATCAGGTGAATCAACCTCCACATATGTGCTGTTCCAGAGGAAATAAAATAGGCTGTCACAACTTTAATTCAACAACTCACCTATAGCTACTAGAGATGGGCGAACTTCCTAAAGTTAGCTTAGTTTCTGAGCTATAGAACTTCAGTAAAAGTTCTAAAGTTCTATAGTTCGAAAACGAAATCATTAAAGTCAGTGGGAGTCAAATAGTTTGAAAAGTTCTAATTAAATACAATATAGCAATGGTGACTTACTGTAAATGTCTCTGGCACCTGGGAAATGGCCTGAAGTTGTTTGACCATAAACATTTATTGATGAGAGATCATAATTTGTTTTTTGACTATAGTTACCCATTAAGTATATGACCTGGGAAACACATCACCAAAACTTGTTTAAACACTAACTTTTTGGTGGGTTTAGTTGGGGTCACCGAACGATACATTGGAGGGTTATGGCCGAAACTTACATTCGAGGGTTGACGCTGAATTTGAGGGTTACTGAACGATACGTTCGAGAGTTATGCCCCCATTCTAGGGTTATTGCCGAAATGCTACATTTGAGGGTTCGGAAAACCGAATGTTTGTAGTTCGGGAAGTTCTAAAAATGAAGTTCTAAAAATTAACAATGTCTCCCAAATTACTTTCTAATCCAAACATAATAATTGAGGTTGAATAAAGACATACGTCCATCTAGTCCAACCTTTACACCCTACCCTTTAACCCTACCTAAAGCTGGCCATACGCTAGGCAGACATAAGATAGATTTGAGAGATCTATCTAATGTCTAAAGCTGGATACACACAGTAAAGATAAAGCCTCGTTACGGTCGGATCTGACAGTATCGGGGCTTTATCGTTACTGTGTGTACCTTAGTTTTCCGAACGAGCGCACGCCTGTATCTTCTTCTCGATTCTGTCTGTCTTGCTACTGACTTTTCTTTGCTGTTCCCCTTTTCTGATTAGCTTCTTCCCCCCTGCCTTGTTGCTTGCTTTCCTGGCCACTGTTCTCGGCCGCTTTGTCTGTCTATTTGGGCTCTGGCTCCTTCTTCTGTGTCTCTCAACGGGTGACGGGCTCAACCTATTTGTTCCTCCTGCTTGCTCTGTCCCAACCAACCTCTCCACCAGCTCCCTCCGTTTTAGCTCCTCCTACTGCTTGCCTTCTTCTTCCCATAATCCCTCTATTTCCTGACTACCTTTCCTGCTCTATATCTACCCAGCCTTGTAATGTTGCCCCTCCCTCCATTTCTCTCGTCCAGGGCTGTCTTCTGTATCCTAGCATCTGCATCCTTCTTCTCTTCAGTTATTTTGTTGCTTGGACAGGGCAAGCAATGTGACTATTAATGGGGGAATGGCCTATGAAGGGGACGTGACCTTTTATGGTTGGTCTTCTCTTCTTATCCGTAGCTTCACCTCACAGGTATATTCCAGCCAGGGGTAGTCGCAGCATCTGTTCTAGACAAACCTATATGCACTGCCTGTAGATATATAGCTCACTAAGCAATTTGTGTGTTGTGATTTCAAACATCCTATCAGTATGTTTTTGTGATTGTGGGGGAAACCGGAGTGCCCGGAGGAAACCCACGCAGGCACGGGGAGAACATACAAACTCCTTGCAGACGTGTCCAAGGTTGGATTTGAACCCTGGTTTCCACGCTGCAAAGGCATCAGTGCTAACCACTAAGCCACCGTGCTGCCCAACTATTGTACAACTCTACAACTCTTCTAAAGCTATTTGCATAAAGGGGTGGAGCTATGACTCATCACTGCACAGTTGGTATTGATAGAAGCACAAAGCCTAAAGCTGGCCATACACAGGCAGATATTAGATAGATTTGAGATATCTGTCTAATGTCTAAAGACCACATTGTACAAGCAGCGATTTTTATCTTGAGATCTTCCTATCTGGCCCATTCATTTTGTCATCTCAAATTGCATTAAAGAACAGGCTAGGCAGTTGGTGCAATGACATGAATAATATAGTAAGGGGGGAGCAGCCTAAAGTTAAAGGTCAGCTGGGGGGAGGAGCCAATAACAAGGCCCAGTGTTAGTTACTTTACTTAGTTTTAGTTAGTGAAGAAGCCCCCCCCCCCCCAGTAACAACCTGTTCACTATACTTACAGTTAACAAAACTGTGGGTAGACAATCAGGGGGGTTGGACAGGGGCGTACCTGCAGGGGCCTGGGCCTCCCCCGCAAGAATGGAGGCCCGGCCCCTGACCCCCTTCCCCTATCCAAGATCCCTGCCACGGTCAGCTGTTTTACACAACTGACTTACCTTACCTCTCTCCTACGCTGCACTCCCCGGCCCTCTGCTTGCACGGAACTGCAAGCAGAGAGGCGGGACCGGCAGCCGTGTTCCTGATTTGCTGAGAGGCAGCCAATCAGGGACACGGCTGCCGGCTGCTCAGAACGCCGGGGGAGAGAGGTAAGGTAAGTAACTATTGGGGGACTTTCTCTAAATTATATTAAGGCGGTTGGAGCTGAGGGACCTATACCTACACAATACCTACACCTACCTATACCTATACAAGGTGTTTAGAGCTAGGGGGAGGGAGAGAAAAACGGGAGGGGCACAGCAGGAGAACCATTTGGAGCAGAGATGTAAGGTAAGGATTTTTATACACTACACAGTGGGGCCAGTATGGGGTTAAATTTCAGTTTTGGGGGTGGACATGCCCTTTAAGGGTAATGTAAGGTTACAATGCAAGTGGGGTTTTAGGTGGGTGATACTTCCGAATATGTATTTGGGGGCTATAGGTGGCTGCCGAGTTGCCCTTTAACAATAACACTATAAATGAAAGACTTAAATGAGAACTGCACACATGGGTCAGTTTTTACTGACAGACTTTCCATCGGTGAACTGCCAGTCGAGAACAACATTTGCAGTAAAAATGTTCGCAATTATTTCTACCTTGACATTAGTACCGGGCAGTCAATTGGGTCACAATATCAACCTGTGTATCTATCACCTAAATCAAAAATATTATTGTTCATTAATTATTTGACTTTAGTTATCCTTTAAGTACATAAGCACAGTTTTTAAATAAGAGATTTTGCAGGGGTGTAACTACCAGGGAAGCAGGGAGAACAACCACAGGGGGGGCCTGGGAGCCAAACAAGCCCCATCTTCTTATTTTTTCATATGATAGATATAGCCTCCTCCCAGAAAACCACAGTCGATATAGCAAAGATAGGCGCCCATCATAGATTTGCTGGGGGGCACAGTGATTCCTAGTTACACCACTGCTCGTTCCCAATAAAAATCCTCTTTCCTAGGTCTAGAAGTTTATGGCCTTTCGTAGGTATTTGTGGTCCTGTAGACGGTCTAATGAAAACTCTATTTTTGACATCACTTTAAGGATATCGATTAAGTCTTTTTATCCTGCACTAAGGTCCATAGGCTGAATTTGCTTCTATTGTAATTTTACTTTCACTGTAAAAGACAAATTGTTTCAGTAGCAGCAGTCGATCTATAATAGCTTTTACAGTTCACCATAGGTTTCCCTTTACCCATGGTTAATTCATGTTCATTATTAAATCTTGATACCTTTTCAAAACATTCTATTATGAAGTGTGATGCTATTTCAGGATACGAGATTTACAGGGCACTTACTGGGAAGCTGCACCATTGTCTGTAAATAGGAGGTAACTTATAAATGATGCAAGAGACAATGTTATTTTATTTGAGGCAGAACATGGGGCATTGTTAAAGGATAAGTAACGTAACGCCCTAAAAATTCTATTTCTCCCCCTTTTTTTATCCATGTTGATTTGTTGAAGGGTTTTGACAAACTTCAGAGAGAACTGCTGGAAGGCAGAATACTAATAAGATCTTTGATTGTCCCACCTGCATATAGTAAGGAAATTAGTAGGAATGATTAAGGCTTAGGGTTAGGCCCCACTTTACTGTTCCAATCTGTTTTGTCCATTAGCACACACTCTTTTGTTTTCCCTTGTGGTTTAGTTAAATGGCATGCCCACCCTAAACTAAAATTTAACCCACTACTGGCCCCACAGTGTAGTGTAAAAACATCCTTACCGTACATCTCTCATCCAAATGGTTCTCCTACAGTGCAAACCTCTGTCCACACTTCCAGAAAGTGAAGAGTAGGAGCTGTCTTCCTGTGTAAAAGGTTTCCGCTTCCTCTCTGTCCTCTGAGAGGACAGTGACATGTGCAGGGAGCCCCACCCTCCGATCCCCCTATTGATTCCCTAAACCTAGTGTAAAATTATTTTTATATACTGTACCTCTCGCTTGCCCACTCCCAACCTCCGATCAATCAATATGAAGTGGTAAGTACATAGATGAACCCATAAAGGAGATGCTAAGATGGTCCGCTGTAGATTTAACATAAAATACATAACAAGAAATGTTCACCTGTGTCTATATAGGCATAAATATGCCAGCTCCCAGCATATCCACGAGACCAATCCCTGTGTAGACTGACAGCACATCAAGCGACTAGGGCCAAGCTCCGAATAATCCAAAGGGGACCAAACGCACATTTCCAGGTCACACCAACCTCTTTTTCCAGGCCACGTAATGTTGACTCTCCAGCAGACCATCCTAGCATCTCAACAATGTACTGGTACCCCTCCATATTGAGTATTTCTGCTCACTAGTTTGTATATCTATCCAATACAAGGTGTATCTAATTTTGATCGTTTTATTCACTATACATACAGCATAGGGCTACTTCTCTTGTGACTGGGGATTCCAGTTCAAAGTAATTTCTTATGCACACTGGAATTCCGTGGGTGCTGGCTACTACAGGAATCCCACTTCCAAGGGAAACAGTCACATGTAAATAAGAGAGATGTAGCCGCACTCCAAAAATAAGGTGATTTATTCAACCAACACTGATGTTGTATATCACCCGAGTGCGGCTACATCTCTCTTACTTACCTATGACTGGGGATTCCACTGTGCAGTGGGTTTTTTAGATTTCTGTTATGATAAAGAAAATGACGGATTCAATAAGAATTTCGGAACTTGGCTGTCAGCACAGAAAACCCATGCCGCAGGAGGCGGCATGGGACCGAGATAGGGATGTCAGTCCAGGGGAAACATTTATAAGCACAAGTTTTTTTTATAGGCTGGACATACCCTTTAAGAGAAACAGGGGGTGTACTTCTTCTATGTGACCTAGATGTACAATTTTGTGTCTCTAGCTCAAAACTGAGGGAGTAGATAGTCCATAAAATAGAAAAAAGATAAGAGAAGAAAAAATAATAAGACCAATCCTTTGTCTCTTTAAAAGCCAATTCAAAAGGACAATACGCACCTTTTCCCCGATCCACTGCAGCATAGTACCCAGGGTGAGGACCTAAAATCACTAAGTCCTCACCCTGGGTACTTTCCCTAACTCCTGTACTACTTACTGCTTCGGCGATCCGCACTGTTCCACCTCTCTTCTACTGTCAGTGACAGTCGCGGGGCAGCTAATTGGAAGACACGCCTCCTTGCAGAGCGTATCTTCCTATTGGCTGCAATCGCGATCTGTCACTGCAGGATGAGTGGAGGAATGCCTTTCTAAAAAGAAATGTATCCGAATAATTAAAGTGTATTTTTAATCGAATATTTGAAAATCGAATTTTCAAAAAGTGTAGCTTTCTATACAGCAAGATCCCACTGCTCCAAAACTTTTTTCATATTTTAAATCTGAGCTGTAGATTCTGAGAAATCATCATTTGAGAACACAGCATTTACAGGGAAAGACCTGTCACTTCAGAAACAGAAACTATAATATGTGAGCCACGCCTGACCTCTTTGCCTGCCTGCCAGCACACTTTCTGCGACATTCAAGAGAATCAGCAGAGAAAAGAAAAAAGGGGGAGATGTGTAAGTAGAGCAGTGTCCATAGTGAGGCTGTGCAGAATTATAAGTGTCGCAGACACTACAAGGAGGCAGTGAGTAAGGGAGAGTGGGGGTAATTAGAACTCACTAAACATTAATTATATAATGGCACAGATAAATAGGTGAGTACCACCATTTTACTTCTCTCAATTTGTAGTTTTACAAAAAAAATTTTCAGTGAGTATAGTGACCCTTTAAAAGCAAAACAATGAATTTGGTTTGGAAATAAAAAAAATATTTTGCCAGAGATCCCCAATCATGTTTCTAATGATTACTGGAAATGAATTAATTAGAGCACTATACACTGTACACACAAGCGAATAGAGGCTTCTCTTTATTAAAAAATACACGGTTATAAAACGAGGCGTTACATTTTATTACAAAAACAAATGTATTTATTTCATGTAACATTAAGCACTGAGCACCTATGGTCTTATCCAACTAATTGAAAGAACGAACAGAAAGCAACGTTATTACATATTTTACAAAAACATTTAATTTTTACGAACAAATGAAATAATCCCGTCACAGTGAAGTAAAAAAAAATGTCCTGAGTTGCTGAACAATATTATATGCAAGGCAAAGAATGAATGGTTGCAAATATTTTGATATTTTGTTGCCTGCGCTTCTTGGATTCATGGCTTCCAAAATGGGCTGGCGTTTTGATTGGTATTCTGATGATTTCTTCAATTTCATGTTCCATCAGGGATCCAGAGACATTCATTTCAACTGAAGCTCGATACGCTCATTCTTTTACAAACTAAAAAATTCAATGTATAACTTAAATTGTAATTTGTGTTGGCTCCAATACTATAATGACCACAACTGTTATGCTACTGTATTGAACAGGATACCTGATTACATGAGATATCTGGAGCTTTTCATTTCTGGAGTAAGGACATCCTCCTCTAACAACAGTAATACCTAAGATTTCGTACACACTGTGATTGCGGTCCCTAGACGATGGCTGATATGGCCTGGTGTGGGTGTGGGTGTCACTTTTATCGCCGAATGGTTTGTCCGTTTGTAATCCGCCAGGTCGAACGATAAAGTGTCCTCCCAGGCCGATTATATCGCCAACGGTCATTCGTACACATCGTACGTCGGGACTTGCGATCGCACGTATATTGAACCTTAAGTAATGGGTTCACCTGTAAAACCAGGGGCTGATGAAGAGTGCAAACATTACCTGTGCTATTTCTTTTTCAGCAACCAATCAATTGCTAGCTTTCTGCTGGCTTGCTGCAATAATAAAACTTTGATACGCTGATGCAGATTAATAGCATGGGGAGTTTTTTGCACCTTTTATTGCATTGGTTCCCAAAAAGGGAACCAAAATGCCAGCATCACGGCAGTAAATTACACTTCTGCCTCAGACCTTAAATTAGTGTCTCCATAGTATAATATTGCCCTTTTATATGTTTTAAAAACAAACAATTGCTCTTATGATACATCTGTCAGTGTGGGCCAAGCTTCCAGAGAACAATCATGAGATTTCTGACCTCCTTTATTCAAGTGCCCCATGGGAGCTGTCAGAAGCTGAACTTGCCACAAAGGAAAACCATGGAAGCCCTTACTACGTAGCTAAAGCCCAAAATATCTTTGTTCTCCTCCCTAGCATTAAGTATGGTACGAATATATAGTATAGTAGTTGAACAGTCAACAGTATGTATAGTAGCATGAGTATATAGTAGATACGTATGAGTACGAAGTATGTATAGTATAGTACAGATAGTAATAGTATAGAAATACATAGTATAGTATAGTACATAAGTACAGTATCAATGTATAGCTAGTAAGTATAGTACAGACTACAGTCTATATAGTATAGTCCCGAAATAAGTACAGACATCTATAGAATAGATAGTACAGAATAGTATAGTAGAATAGTATAGTACAGATAGTTAGTACATAGTACAGAATAGATAGTAATAAATAGTACTAGTACAGAATATATTGTTAGACAGTAACAGTATAGTAATAAAATATAAGAATATAGTTGTACAGAATATAGAGTCAGAATAGTAGTATAGTCAGAACTAGTACTGTAAGTAAGACGAATAGATAGTATAGAAATAGTATATCCAGAATTATAGTAAGTATATAGTAGTTAATAGTACAGTAAGAGTATAGTATAGTACAATAGTATAGTACAATAATAGTACAGAATAGTAGTACAGAATAGTATAATAGTATAGTACACAGAATAGTATAGTATGACGTACCAGAATCGATAGTTACGAATAGTATAGGTACAGACTAGTATCAGACACTAGTGATAGATAGTCCCGATAGTAAATACTGTAGTAAGACAGATAGTCCAATCAGAGTAGAGATATACAGAATAGATAGTATAGTACGAATAGTATCGTTAGTACACAGTACAAATAGTAATAGTAGTAGTCAGTACAGAATATGTATAGTACAGAATAGCGATCGTAAAGAATCTATATACAAGAATAGTATATATAGTACAGAATCAATAGTATAGACTGTCAGTACAGAATAGTATAGTATAGAAGAGAGATAGAATAGTATAGTACAGAATAGTACAGTAATTCTATACTAGATCAGTCATCATCAGTTAGAGATTAGCAATACAGTATGAATAAGTATGTAACATATCGTATGAGACACATAGTATAGTGTAAACAAATAATCGATAACGATACTATATGAAAGTAACGAATGTCCACTGGAAGACAGTTCCATAGCTTTATACATCTATTCTACACGTGAAAAAACCTTTCCCAACTTGAAGCCTAAACTTTTTTTGTTCAAGTTAAGGAATGTCCTGGCGGCCTGACATGTTCTATTGGTGAACATGCCCCAGTAGGATGTTATGGCGCCTGTATGTATTATACACAGTGAAAATTTCATATCAAGATGTTGAACCTGCTCCACCCCAAAAGCCTAATAAAAAATACCCATAAACACTTCACAAAATGATGTGGGTTTACAGGACTGTGATCTAAATGAAAGCCTGATAAGCAACTGGTCTTACTATTAAAGATGTTTGATTATGTGGCAGTTTGAACCATTTAGATCTCAAGTGCTTGGATCATATATCCAGAGAAGTCACTGCTTGTGGGGGTCCCATGGACAGTTACCGTCTTGTGTGATATGCTAAAGTGAACAATATGATAGTAAATAATTCCCATTGATCCTACACCCTCTTTGCAGTGTCAGTGCAATCACAGCTCTCCAATAATCCTGTTTCAGCTAATTGTGTTAAAAGCATCCTGGATTGATTTTACAGAGTCATAATTGGATTAGAACAGGACAGGAAGCAGTAGTATTCTCAACTAGGTGCTGTAATATGCAGGTTTGGTTCATGTCTACATTAAGATCGTACTTAAGACATATTACAGCAGGTAGGATCACACAATATACCTACTACACACACATTAGTTCCCCTCCACATCCCAAAGGTACGAAAGGCTGTGAGTGCGTGTGATGTTAGTTAACTCCAGTCATGAACACAACCATCAATACAACGAAAGATGCATAGGCATAATAAGAATATAGAGGTAGAAAGGCTTTAAGATAGGAAATATCATGAATTTCTATTAGAAAATAAGACCAAATGTCAGTCACTGCTGGAAATGACCAGGTGTTAACATGCCGTGTTTAAGGGCATCTATAGTGAATGTATACATTGCTCCAATCACAAGACACACACCAAAAAAGGTTAGTGTATGCTCCTAATTCCCACCTTCCTCTGTGGCTCCGTATTTGCACACAGTCTGATTTACGCGAGCCACCGCCTCCTCTCTGTCCTCTGAGAGGACAGTGACATGTGCAGGGAGCCCCCCCCCTCCGATCCCTCTATTGCTTCCCTAAACCTATGTAAATTTTTATAATACTGTACTCTCGCTTGCCCACTCCCAAACCTCCGATCAATCAATATGAAGTGGTAAGTACATAGATGAACCCAGGAGATGCTAAGATGGTCCGCTGTAGATTAACAAAAATACATAACAAGAAATTTCACCTGTGTCTAATGGCATAATGCCGCTCCAGCATATCCACGAGACCAATCCCTGTGTAGACTGACAGCACATCAAGCGACTAGGCCAAGCTCCGAATAATCCAAAGGGGACCAAATGCACACATTTCCAGGTCACACCAACCTCTTTTTCCAGGCCACGTAATGTTTGACTCTCCAGCAGAGCATCCTAGCATCTCAACCAGGTACTTACCCCTCCATATTGAGTATTCTGCGCCTAGTTTGTATATCTATCCAATACAAGGTGTATCTAATTTTGATGTTTTATTCACTATACATACAGCATAGGGCTACTTCTCTTGTGACTGGGGATTCCAGTTCAAGTAATTTCCTTATGCACACTGGAATTCCGTGGGTGCTGGTTACTACAGGAATCCCACTTCCAAGGGAAACAGTCACATGTAAATAAAGAGATGTAGCCGCACTCCAAAATAAGGTATTATTCAACAAACACTGATGTTGTATATCACCCGTTGCGGCTACATCTCTCTACTTACCTATGACTGGGGATTCACTGTGCAGTGGGTTTTTTAGATTTCTGTTATGATAGAAAATGACCGATCAATAAATTTTCGGAACTGGCTGTCAGCACAGAACATTTTGACTCCGTTTTACTTTGAAAAGGGCAGGAGGCGGCAATGGGCCGGATAGGGATGTCAGTCCAGGGCAACATTATAAGCATTAAGTTTTTTTTTAGGCTGGCATACCCTTTAAGAAAACAGGGGTGTACTTCTTCTTGTGACCTAGATGTACAATTTTGTGTCTCTAGCTCAAACGAGGGAGTAATAGTCCATAAATAGAAAAAGAGAAGAGAAAGAAAATAAGAAAGACAATCCTTTGTCTCTTTAAAGCCAAATTAAAGGACAGATACTCACCTTTTCCCCTTCCACTGCAGCATAGTACCCAGGGTGAGGACCTAGAATCACTAGTCCTGCACCCTGGGTACTTTCCCTAACTCCTGTACTACTACTGCTTCGGTCGATCCGCACTGTTCCACCCTCTCTTCTACTGTCAGTGACAATCGCGGGGCAGCTAATTGGAAGACACGCCTCCTTGCAAGCGTATCTTCCTATTGGCTGCAATCGCGATCTGTCACTGCAGATGATGGAGGAATGGAGCGATTAAGGTCATTGTCCTTTAATGTAACCTTCTAAAAAGAAATGTATCCGAATAATTAAAGTGTATTTTTAATCGAATATTTGAAAATCGAATTTTCAAAAAGTGTAGCTTTCTAAACAGCAGATCCCACTGCTCCAAACTTTTTTCATATTTTAAATCTGAGCTGTAGATTCTGAAGAACATCATTTGACAACACGCATTTACAGGGAAAGACCTGTCACTCTCAGAAACAGAAACATAATATTGTAGCCACGCCTGACCTCTTTGCCTGCCTGCCAGCACACTTTCTGCAACATTCAGAGAATCAGCAGAGAAAAGAAAAAAGGGGAGGGAGGGGGAGATGTGTAGTAGAGCAGTGTCCATAGTTGAAGCTGTGCAGAATTTAATGTCGCCGACACTACAAGGAGCAGTGAGTAAGGGAGAGTGGGGTATTAGAAGAACTCACTAAACATTAATCTTAATAGCCAGATAGAGGTGAGTATCCCCATTTTACTTCTCTCATTTGTAGTTTTACAAAAAGTTTTTCAGTGAGTATAGTGACCCTTTAAAGGGCATGTCCACCCCCAAACTATAATCCCGCCAAACTACTGGCCCCCCATGTAGTGTAGTTTAATCCTTACACTCACATCCCAGCTCCAGAGGTTCTCTCTTGTGTCCCCCCCAAAGTCCCAAAAACTGCCCACAGGAGGCTAGCAGGTCCTATAGGACACTGGGCCTGCTACTGGCCTCCCGGAGATCACTGCCATGTGCGTACTGCAGCCTTCTCCCCCCCCTCCTCCCTCCCGCGTTCTGCTATCCCTCCCCTAACATAAACCCCTTCATGCAGCCTCCCCCATTCCCCCAGCCCCAACCGCATAATTTTTTTTAGAAAGCTCCCCATCTTTTACTTACCTCTCCGCTTTCCTACGCGGAGGTGAGCTGCCGGCAGCCGACGTCCGTGTATGGTTGCGCTCACCAATCACAGACGCGGCGCCGGTCCCGCCCCTCTGCTTACATTTCCTCGCAGCAGAGGGCCGGGAGCGCGGCGCAGGAAAAGAGGGGAGTAAGTAGAGTTTGGGGGGCTTTCTAAAAAATAAATAATGCGTTGGGACTGGGAGCCCGGAGGAAGAACATACTAAAATTTTATTTCAGGGTGGACATACTCTTTTAAAAGCAAAACAATGATTGGTTTGGAAATAAAAAAAATATTTTGCCAGAGATCCCCAATCATGTTTCTAATTATTCGGAAATGAATTAATTAGGTAGCACTATACACTGTACACACAAGCGATAGAGGCTTCTCTTTATTAAAAATACACGTTCTAAAAACGAGGCGTTACATTTTTTACAAAAACAATGTATTTATTTCAATGTAACATTAGCACTGAGCACCTATTGGTCTTATCCAACTTATTTACAGAAAGAAAGAACGAACAGAAAAAGCAAACGTTATTTACAATATTTTACAAAAACATTTAATTTTTACGAACAAATGAAATAATCCGTCACAGTGAAGTAAAAAAAAAATGTCCTGAGTTGCTGAACAATATTATATGCAAAGAGGCAAAGATGAAATGGGTGCAAATATTTTAGATATTTTGTTGCCTGCGCTTCTTGGATTCTATGGCTTCCAAAATGGGCTGGCGTTTTGATTGGTATTTCTGATGAATTTCTTCAATTTCATGTTCCATCATGGGATCCAGAGAATTCAGTTTCAACTGGAGCTCCGATACGCTCCATTCTTTTAACTAAAAAAATTCAATGATAATAATTTAAATAGTAATTTGTGATTGGCTCACAAAACTATTAATGACCACAAACTGCTACTGATTGAACAGGAATACCTTGATTACAGGGATATGGAGCTTTTCAATTTCTGGAACTAAGGACATCCTCTTTAACAAATGGTAATACCTAAAGATTTGTACACACGTGTGATTGCGGGTCCCTACGATGTGTATGAACGATGGCTGATAATTGGCCTGTGTGTGGGCACTTTATCAACCGAAATGGTTGTTCGTTCGTAGATCCGCCAGGTCGACCGATAAAGTCGGTCATTCGTACACATCGTGCGTCGGGACCTGCGATCGCACGTATGTATGAACCTTAAGTAATGGGGTTCACCTGTAGGAATATATATTATATTAGTATAGTACAGTATAGTATAGTACAACTTGAAGCCTAAACTTTTTTTGTTCAAGTCTTAAGGGATGTCCTCGTGTCCTCTGACATGTTCTATTGGTGAACAATGCCCCAGATAGTTTATTGTATGGCCCGTTAATGTATTTAAGTTCATAAAAAATTCTCCCTTGTAATTTCAGGATATGGTATTCTATAATCTGAACATTAGGCCCTGATCGCAGTCTCTCTCTCTTCTTCCATGTCCTTGAAAGACAACTTGCAGTCCTATCTTCCCAGATGCAGTAAGCTTCTTTCCCCTGGGAGGATTTGCTTTCGGAGTCTTTGAATTGGATATTCTATAATCTAACCAAGCACCGCAATGGATTAGGTTACTAAGTCACCTGTACCAAGAATGGCTCTGATTGTGTCATAAACTGAATCTCATACTGGGAATAAAATGGTAACATTTTGTAAAAGGATAAATCTAGGGGACCCTTGAAATCATACAATGTGAACTAAAATGGGTTACACTAAAAAAAACACAGATTATTTTATACTTGGTAAATACTGTAGTTTAAATGAATATTTCACAGTAAACATATGTAGCAAATAGAAGACATAGAAACAGTTTGGTAACTACAGTGTAAATTCTACTGCAACACAAGTTACAGATCACGAGGATTACATGGTTTTTCCTGTTTTAAAGCAGATCTATAATTTAAACCGGAAATGAAATTAGTCTACCAGCTCACACCTTGCTTATAACTTATCAATAGAATAGCTGTAAAAAATTAGTGAAGTATAGTATTTGAGGTTGAATAAAGACATATGTCCACCAGTCCAACCCATCTGGCATATATTTATTTCCTGCTAACTGTTTGATCCAGAGGAAGGCAAAAACCCCACTAAATTTATGAAGGGAAAAAATTCCTTCCTGACTCCAAGTGGCAATTAGAAATTTCCCTGGATCAACTCTACTTTAGTATCAATACCAGTAACTTGTAACATTCCTTGTTTGCAGAGCTCTTTTTTTTTAAACTGACCAATGAACCTGCCATAACAACGTCCACTGGAATACAGTTCCATAGCTTTACCGTTCTCACATGAAAAACCCTTTCCGTTAACAGCAGTGAAAAATGATCATATCAAGATGTGAACCTGGCTCCACCCCAAGCCTATAAATAAAAAGATACCCATAAACACTTCACAAAATGATGTGGGTTTACAGGACTGTGATCTAAATTGAAAGCGCTGATAAGCACTGGTCTTACTATTAAAGATGTTTGATTATGTGGCAGTTTGAACCATTTAGATCTCAAGCTGTGGATCATATATCCAGAGAAATCACTGCTTGTGGGGGTCCATGGACAGTTACCGGCTTGTGTGATAGCTTAAAAGTGAACAATATGATAGTAAATATATTCCCATTGATCCTACACCCTCTTTGCAGTTTCAGTGCAATCACAGCTCTCCCGAATAATCCTGTTTCAGCTAATTGTGTTAAAGCATCCTGGATTGATTTTTACAGAGTCATAATTGGATTAAACAGGACAGGAACAGTATATCTCATACTAGGTGCTGTAATATGGCAAGCAATGTGACATATTTAATGGGGGGGGAATGGCCCTTCGAGGGACGTGACCTTTTATGGTTGGCTTATCTTCTTATCGTGAGGCTTCAACCTCACAGGTATATTCAGCCAGGGGTGAGATTCAAGATCTGTATAGACCAAACCTATATGCAACTGCCTTGTGGATATTATAGCTCACTAAGCAATTTGTGTTGTGATTTCAAAACATCCTATCAGTTGTTTTTGTGATTGTGGGGAAACCGGAGTAGCCGGGAGGAAACCCACGGCAGCACGGGGAGAACATACAAACTCCTTGCAGACGTGTAAAGTGGATTTGGGAACCAGGTTTCCCACGCTGCAAAGGCCCATCCGTGCTAACCACTAAGCCACGTGCTGCACCCACTATGTTACAAACTCTTTGTTTTACAACTCTCAAAAAGCTATTTGCATAAAGGGGTGGAGCTATGACATATCACTGACACCGTTGGTATTGTAGAAGCACAAAGCCTATAAGCTGGCCCACTACACAGGCAAGATTATGAGATAGGATTTGAGATATCTTCTAATGTCTAAAGACCACATTGTACAAGAAGCGTTTTATCTGAGATTCTTCCTATACTTGGCCCCATCATTTTGTCAGTCTCTAAATTGCATTAAAGAACACGGCTAGGCAAGTTGGTGCCAATGACATGATAATTATAGTAAGGGGGGAGCAGCCCCTAAAGTAAAGTCAGCTAAGCTGGGGGGAGGAGCCAACAACAAGCCCAGTTGTTGTTAGACTTACTTAGTTTTAGTTAGTGAGAAGCCCCCCCCGCCCAGTAACAAACCGAGTTCTAATACTTACAGTTAACAAAAGGGGTAGCAAAGGGGGGTTGGACAGGGGGCGTAACTGCACGGGGCCTTGGGCCTCCCCCGCAAGAAAGAGGCCCGGGTCCTGACCCCCCTTCCCTATCCAAGATCCCTGCGCACTGGTCAGCTGTTTACACAACTGACGTACCTACCTCTCTCCTACGCGTGCACTCCCGGGCCCTCTCTTGCACGGACTGCAAGCAAGAGGGCGGGACCGGCAGCGACGTGTTCCTGATTTGCTGAGAGAGAACCAATCAGGGACAACGGCTGCCGCTGCTCAGAACGCCGGGGGAGAAGGGTAAGGTAAGTAACTTTGGGGACTTTCTCTAAATAATATAGGCGGTTGGAGATGAGCAGGGACCTATACCTACACATACTACACCTACCTATACTGATAACAAAGGGTTAGAGCTAGGAGGGAGGGAGAGGAAAAAACGGGAGGGGCGGGACAGAGGAGAACCATTTGGAGCAGAGATGTAAGGTAGGATTTTTTATACCACTACACAGGGGGCCAAGTATGGGGTTAAATTCAGTTTGGGGGGGGGACTGCCCTTACGGGTATAATGTAGGTTTACAATGCAAGTTGGGGTTTTAGGTGCGTGATACTTCCGAATATGTATTTGGGGCTATAGGTGGCTGCCGAGTTGCCCTTAACAATCCAACTATAAAGAAAAGCCTTCAAATGAGAAACTGCACACATGGTAGGTTTTACTGAAAGGACTTCTTCCATGGTGAAACTGCCAGTCAGAGAACAACATTTGCAGTAAAAATGTTCGCAATTAGTTTACCTTGACATAGTACCGGGCGAGTCAATGGGTCACATATCAACCTGTGTATCTATCACCTAAATCAAAAATATATTGTTCATTAATTACTTTGACTTTAGTTATCCTTTAAGTACATAAGCACGTTTTATAAGTTGTGCAAGGGTTAAGAGATTTGCATTTGGTGGTGTTGTGTGTTGGTTTAATCCAGGGGAAGCAGAGGAGAAACAACGCACAGCGGGAGGGCCTGGGCAGCCAAAACAAGCCCATCTTCTTATTTTTCTATGATAGATATAGCTCTCCTCCCAGAAACACAGTCGGTATAGCAACGATAGGCGGCCCATCATAGATTTTGGGGGGCACAGTGATTCCTAGTTACACCACTGCTGCGTTCCAATTAACAATCCTCTTTCCTAGGTCTAGAAGTTTATGGCCTTTCGGTAGGATATTTGGGTCCTGTAGACGTCTAATGAAAACTCTATGTTGACATCATGTAAGGATATCGTTTAGGATCTTTTTACCTGCACTAAGCATAGGCTGGAATTGCTTCTATTGTAATTTTACTTCACTGTAAAGACAAATTTGTTTCAGGTAGCAGCAGCGATATATAATAGCTTTTACAGTTACCATAGGTTTCCTTTACCCATGGTTAATTTCAGTTCATGATTAATCTTGATACTTTTCAAAACATTGATTATGAAGTGTGATGATGCTATTTCACGGATACGAGATTACAGGGCACTACTGGGAAGTGCACCATTGTTAAATAGGAGGTAACTTAAATGATGCAAGAGACAATGTATTTTATTTGAGGCAGGAACATGGGGCATTGTTAAAGGATAAGTAACGTAACGCCCCTAAAAATTCCATTTCTCCCCTTTTTTTATCCATGTTGAGTGTGAAGGGTTTTGACAAACTTCAGAGAGAACTGCTGGAAGGCAGAATACTAATAAGATTCGTTGATTGTCCCACCGATAAGTAAGGAAATTAGTAGAATGATTAGGCTTAGGTTAGGCCCCACTTCAACTGTTCCATCTGCTTTGTCCATTAGCACACACATCCTTATTTAAAAACATCCTTACCGTACATCTCTCATCCAAAGGTTCTCCTACAGTGCAACCTCTGTCCACACTTCCAGAAAGTGAAGAGTAGGAGCTTGTCTTCCTGTTGTAAAAGGTTTCCGCCTCCTCTCTGTCCTCTGAAGGACAGTGACATGTGAGGGAGCCCCCCCCCCTCCGATCCCTCTATTGCTTCCCTAAACCTAGTGTAAAATTATTTTTATATACTGTACCTCTCGCTTCCCACATCCCAACCTAGATCATCAATATGAATGTGGTAAGTACATAGATGAACCCAGGAGATGCTAAGATGGTCCGCTTTAGAGTTGTACACAAAAATACATAACAAGAAAGTTTCACCTGTGTCTACATAGGCATAAATAAGCCAGCTCCCAGCATTCCACGAGACCAATCCCTGTGTAGACTGACAGCACATCAAGCGACTAGGCCAAGCTCCGAATAATCAAGGGACCAAATGCACACATTTCCAGGTCACACCAAACCTCTTTTTCCAGGCACGTAATGTTGACATCTCCAGCAGAGCATCCTAGCATCTCAACACATGTACTTTACCCCTCCATATTGAGGATTTCTGTCACTAGTTTGTATATCATCCAATACAAGGTTGTATCTAATTTTGATCGTTGTTATTTCATATACATACGCATAGGGCTACTTCTCTTGTGACGGGGATTCCAGTTCAAGTAATTTCTATGCACACTGGAATTCCGTGGGTGCTGGTTACTACAGGAATCCCACTCCAAGGGAAAGTCACATGTAAATAAGAGAGATGTAGCCGCACTCCAAAATAAGGTGATTTATTCAACCAACACTGATGGTTGTAATCACCGAGTGCGGCTACATTCTCTACTTACCTATGACTGGGGATTCACTGTGCAGTGGGTTTTTTAGATTTCTGTTATGATAAAGAAAATGACCGATTCAATAAGATTTTCGGAACTTGGCTGTCAGCACAGAAACATTTTTGCTCCTGTTTTTACTTGAAAAGGAGCAGGAGGGGCAAGGGCGAGATAGGGATGTCAGTCCAGGGGCAACATTATAAGCATTAGTTTTTTTTAGGCTGGCATACCCTTTTAAGAGAAAACAGGGGGTGTACTTCTCTATGGACTAGATGTCAATTTGTTGTCTCTAGCTCAAAACTGAGGGAGTAGATAGTCCATAAAATAGAAAAAAGAGAAGAGAAGAAAAAATAAGAAAGAACAATCCTTTGTCTCTTTAAAGCCAAATTAAAGGACAATGATACTCACCTTTTCCCCGATCCACTGCAGCATAGTACCCAGGGTGGGACCTAGAATCACTAGTCCTCACCCTGGGTACTTTCCCTAACTCCTGTACTACTTACGCTCGGCGATCCGCAATGTTCCACCTCTCTTCTACTGTCAGTGACAATGCGGGGCAGCTAATTGGAAGACACGCCTCCTTGCAGAGCGTATCTTCTATTGGCTGCAATCGCGATCTGTCACTGCAGGATGAGTGGAGGAATGGAGCGATGTAAAGGAGTACAATTGTCCTTTAATGTATAACCTTTCTAAAAAGAAATGTATCCGAATAATTAAAGTGTATTTTTAATCGAATATTTGAAAATCGAATTTCAAAAGTGTAGCTTTCTATACAGCAAGATCCCACTGCTTCCAAAACTTTTTTCATATTTAAATCTGAGCGTGAAGATCTGAGAATCATCATTTGAGAACACAGCATTTACAGGGAAAGACCGTCATTCTTCAGAAACAGAAACTATATAGTGAGCCACGCCTGACCCTTTGCCTGCCTGCCAGCACACTTTCTGCAACATTCAGAGAATCAGCAGAGAAAAGAAAAAAAGGGGAGGGAGGGGGAGATGTGTAGTAGAGCAGTGTCCATAGTTGAAGCGTGCAAATTAAGTGTCAGGACACTAAAGGAGGCAGTGAGTAAGGGAGAGTGGGGGTTATTTAGAGAACTCACTAAACATTAATCATATAATGGCAAAGGGGGTGGGGTTCTCTTTGTACGTCCTTCAATTTGTAGTTTTACAAAAAAGTTTTCAGTGAGTATAGTGACCCTTTAAAGGGCATGTCCACCCCCAAACTATATCCCGCCAACTACTGGCCCACCATGTTAGTGTGGTTTAATCCACCTCACATCCCAGCTCCTAGGTTCTCTGTAGTCACCCCCAAAGTCCAAAAACTGCCACCAGGAGGCTAGCAGGCCATATAGGACACGGCCTGCTACCTGGCCTCCGGAGATCACTGCCATGTACTGCAGCCTTCTCCCCCCCTTCCCTCCTCCGTTCTGATCCCTCCCCTAACATAAACACCCTTCATGCAGCCTTCCACCATGTCCCCCAGCCCCAACCGCATACATTTTTTTTAGAAAGCTCCCCAATCTTTTACTTACCTCTCCGCTTTCCTACGCGGAAGTGAGCTGCCGGCAGCCGGTCGTGTATGGTTGCCGCTCAGCCAATCACAGACGGCTGCGGTCCCGCCCCTCTGCTTGCAATTCCTCGCAAAGCAGATGGGCCGGAGGCGGCGGCAGGAAAAGAGGGAGGTAAGTAGAGTTTGGGGGCTTTCTAAAAAATAATAATGCGTTGGGACTGGGAGCCCAGAGGAAGGAAACATACTAAAAATTTTATTTCAGGGTGGACATACTCTTTAAAAGCAAAACAATGAATTGGTTTGGAAAAAAAAAAATATTTTGCCAGAGATCCCCAATCATGTTTCTAATGTTACTGGAAAGAATTAATTAGAGCACTATACACTGTACACACAAGCGATAGAGGCTTCTCTTTTAAAAAATACACGTTCTATAAAAACGAGGCGTTACATTTATATTACAAAAAAAAATGTATATTTCAATGTAACATTAGGCACTGAGCACCATATTGGTCTTATCCAACTTATTTACAGAAAACGAACAGAAAAAAAGAAACGTTATTTACAATATTTTACAAAAAACATTTAATTTTTACGAACAAATGAAATAATCCTCACAGTGAAGTAAAAAAAAATGTCTGAGTTGCTGAAAACAATATTATATGCAAAGAAGCAAATATGAAATGGGTGCAAAATTTTAGATATTTGTTTGCCTGCGCTTTTGGTTCTATGGCTTCCAAAATGGCTGGCGTTTTGATTGGTATTTCTGATGTATTTTCAATTTCATGTTCCATCATGGGATCCAGGAGAATTCGAGTTTCAACTGGAGCTCCGATACGCTTCCATTCTTTAACTAAAAAATTCATGATAATAATTTAAATAGTACGTTGTGATTGGCTCAAAACTATAATGACCACAAACTGCTACTGATTGAACAGGAAACCTTGATTACAGGGATATGGAGCTTTTCAATTTCTGGAACTAAGGACATCCCTTAACAAATGGTAATACCTAAAGATTGTACACACGTGTGATTGCGGGTCCCTACGATGTAGGATGACGATGGTGATAATTGGCCTGTGTGGTGGCACTTTATCAACGAAATGGTTGTTCGTTTCGTAGATCGCCAGGTCGACCGATAAAGTCGGGTCATTCGTACACATCGTGGTCGGACTGCGATCGCACGTATGTATAACCTTAAGTAAGGGTTCACTGTGAATATAATATTATATTCGTATATACAGTATAGTATAGTACAGAACGTATATATAGTACAGACTAGTATAGTATAGTACAATATAAGTATATAAGTAGATAGTACGAATCATATAGTATAATCGTCAGAATAGTAGTACAGATAGTAGTACAGAATAGTAAGATAGTACAGAATAGTATATACAGAATCGTATAGTATAGTACAGAATAGTATAGTACAGAAGTATAGTACAAATGTATATAGTAAGATTTTTTTTATCAGTCTAGTATAGTACAGAATAGTATAGTACAGAATCGCATAGTATAGAATAGCATAGTCAGTAGATGTATAGTATAGTACAGAATTAGTATAGTATAGATAGTAAGTATAGTACAGAATAGCTATAGTACAGATACTAGTATTAGTAACAAATAGTTAGTATAGGAAGTACAGTATAGTACAGAATTATATAGTAATAGAATAGTTATAGTACGAATAGTATAGTACTCGAATAGTTATAGTACAGAAAATAGTATATAGTATAGAAAGTATAAGTCTAGTATCAGATAGATAGTATAGAATAGTATACAGATAGTACGTTAATCGTACTACGTATAGAGATAGTGACAGGATAGATAGTATACGAATAGTATAGTACAGTAATAGAATTAGTACAGAATAGTATAGTCAGATAGTAAGTATATGAATAGTATAGTAATCGTAGTAGTCAGTACTAGAATAGTAATAGTATAGTACTAGATAGTTAGATATAGTATAATGTATAGTAGTATAGTACAGAATAGTATAGTATAGTATATAGATATAGTACAGATAGCTATAGTATAGAAAACGATACAGTATCAGTATGGTAGAATAGTCTACACTATAGTACAGAATAGGTATAGTACAGTATCGTAGTATAGTGCAGAGTATCAGTATATTGAGTACAGTATGTATATAGAATTAGAAGGTACAGAATTCATATAGATAGTATAGTCACAAGTATAGTACAGAAAGTATATACAGATAGCATAGTATAGAATAGTATACGTACGAATAGTTAGTATAGAGAAGTATAGTAAGTATAGTAATAGTACAAGAATAGTATAGACAGAATAATAGTATAGGTAGAAATAGTATAGTAAGTACAGAAAGTATAGTACTAGACAAGTACAGTAGTAGTATTAGAATAGTTATAGTACAGTACCAGTATAGTAAGAATAGTATAGTATAGAATAGTATAGTTAGATATAGTACAGTATTATAGTAGTATGTAAGAATAGTATAGTAATAGTATATATAGTACAGAATAGTATAGTATAGTAAGATAGTATGTATAGTACAGAATAGTATAGAGTATAGTATAGAATAGTATAGTCAAGTACAGTATAGTACAGAATAGTATAGTATAGAATAGTATAGTATAGTACGAATAGTATAGTATAGTACAGATAGTAAGAAATAGATTAAGTACAGAATAGTTAGTATCGAAATAGTATAGTATAGACAGAATAGGATAGTTAGAATAGTACAGATAGTAAGATAGTAGTACAGATAGAACAGTATAGTATATAGCAGTAGTATCAGTACAGTATAGTAAAGGATAGTATGTATAGAATAGTATAGACATATAGTTATTACAGGAGATACAGATAGTAGAATCAGAATAGTATAGAGAATAGATAGTAGAATGTATCAGTAGATAGTATAGACAGAATAGTTAGACAGAAAAGTATAGATAGATAGTATAGTATAGTACAGAATAGTATAGTATAGTACAGAATAGTATAGTATAGTTACAGAAGAGTATGATAGTACAGACAGAATAGTATAATTCCTCCTGACTTCAAGTGTCAATTAGAAATTTCCCAGGACCAACTCTACTTTATTGTATCAATACACTAACTGGTAACATTCCTTGTTTTGCAGAAACTATCCAGCTTTTTTTTTTAAAAAAAACTGACCAATGAACCTGCCATAACAAGTCCCTGGAAGACAGTTCCATAGCTTTACCATTCTCACAGTGAAAAAAAACCCTTTCAAACACTTGGAAGCCTAACTTTTTTTGTTCAAGTTCTAATGGATGTCCTCGGTCCTCTGACATGTTCTATTGGTGGAACAATGCCACAGATTAGGTTATTGTATGGCGTAATGTTATTAACAGCAGGTGAAAATGATCATATCAAGAGTGTGAACCTGGCTCCACCCCAAGCTATAAATAAAAGATACCCATAAACACTTCACAAAATGATGTGGGTTTACAGGACTGTGATCTAAATTGAAAGCGCTGGTAAGCACTGGTTACTATCAAAGATTGTTTGATTATGATGGCGTTTGAACACCATTTAGATCTCAAGCTGTGGATCATATATCCAGAGGAATCACTGCTTGTGGGGGTCCATGGACAGTTACCGGCTTGTGTGATAGATAAAGTGAACAATATGATAGTTAAAATATTTCCCATTGATCCTACACACTCTTTGCAGTTTCAGTGGCATCACATGCTCTCCGATAATCCTGTTTGAGCTAATTGTGTTAAAGCATCTGGATTGATTTTACCGAGTCACAATTGGATTTTAGGTTCATGTCTACATTAAAGATCGTACTTAAATGACATATTACAGCAGGTAGGTCACACAAATCTACTCTACTACATTACACATCTAGTTCCTCCCACATCCCAAAGGTACTGAAAGGCTGTGAGTGCGTGTGATTTAGTAGCAAGCAATGTGAATATTAATGGGGGAAGGAATGGCCCTATCGAGGGACGTGACCTTTTATGGTTGGCTATATCTTCTTATCTAGCTGCTTCACCTCCACAGTATATTCCAGCCAGGTGAGTTGAAAGCTATCTGTTATAACAAACCTATATGCCAACTGCCTTGTGATATATAGCTCACTAAGCAATTTGTGTTGTGATTTCAAACATCCTATCGTATGTTTTTGTGATTGTGGGGGAAAACCGGAGTTGCCGGAGGAAACCCACGCAGCACGGGGGAAATACAAACTCCTTGCAGACGTGTCCAAAGGTTGGATTTGGGAACCCAGGTTTCCACGATGGCAAAGGCCATCGTGCTAACCACTAAGCACCGTGTGCCCCACTATGTTACACACTCTTTGTTTTTTTACAACATCTTCGAAAGCATTTGCATAAAGGGGTGGAGCTATGACTTCACTGCACACCGTTGGTATTGTTAGAAGCACAAAGCCTAAAGCTGGCCCACTACACAGGCGAGATTATAGATAGATTTGAGAATCTGATCTAATGTCTAAAGACCACATTGTACAAGAAGCGATTTTTATCTTGAGATCTTCCTATTTGGCCCAGTCATTTTGTCAGTCCTAAATTTGCATTATAAGAACGCAGGCTAGGCAGTAGTTGGGACAATGACATGATAATTATAGTAAGGGGGGAGCAGCCCTAAAGTAAAGGTCAGCTGAGCTGGGGGAGGAGCCAACTAACAAGGCCCAGTTGTTATATAGACTTTACTTAGTTTTAGTTAGGAGAAGCCCCCCACCCCCCAGTAACAAACCGATGTTAACATAATACTTACAGTTAACAAAAGTGGGTAGGACAATCAGGGGGGTTGGACAGGGGCGTAACTGCACGGGGCCTTGGGCCTCCCCCGCAAGAAGAAGAGGCCCGGGTGTCCCTGACCCCCCTTCCCTATCCAAGATCCCTGCGACGGTCAGCTGTGTTACACAACTGACGTACCTTACCTCCTCCTACGCGTGCACTCCCGGGCCCTCTTGCTTGCACGGAATGCAAGCAAGAGGCGGGACCGGCAGCGGGACGTGTTCCTGATTTGCTGAGAAGGCGAAGCCAATCAGGGGAACGGTGCCGCTGCTCAGAACGCCGGGGGAGAGGTAGGGAAGTAACTTGCGGGGACTTTCTCTAAATGTATATAGGCGGTTTGGAAGATGGTAGGGACCTATACCTACACACATACTACACCTACCATACTATACAAAGGGTTGAGAGCTAGGGGGAGGGAGAGTGAGAAAAACGGGAGGGGCAGACAGCAGGAGAACCATTTGGAGCAGAGATGTAAGGTAAGGATTTTTATACCACTACACAGGGGCCGAGTATGGGGTTAAATTTCAGTTTGGTGGGGGGACTGCCCTTTACGGGTATAATGTCAAGGTTACAATTGCAAGTTGGGGTTTTAGGTGGTGATACTTCCAATATGTATTTGGGGGCTATAGGTGGCTGCCGAGTTGCCCTTTAACAAATACCAACTATAAATGAAAGCTTCAAATGAGAAACTGCACACATGGTCAAGTTTTTAACTGGAAAGGACTTTTCCATGGGTGAAACGCCAGTCGAGAACAACATTTGCAGTAAAATGTTCGCAATTAGTTTACCTGACATAGTACGGGCAGTCAATGGGTCACCATATCAACCTGTGTATCATCACCAAATCAAAAATATATTGTTCATTAATTTTTGACTTTAGTTATCCTTAAGTACATAAGCACGGTTTAATAAGTTGTTGAAGGTGATGATTTGCATTGTGTGGTTTTGTTTGTGTAACTCCAGGGAAGCAGAGGAGAACAAACCACAGGGGGGCCTGGGCAGCCAAACAAGCCCCATCTTCTTATTTTCTATGATAGATATAGCTCTCCTCCCAGAAACCACAGTCGGTATAGCAACGATAGGCGCCCATCATAGATTTCTGGGGGGCACAGTGATTCCTAGTTACACCACTCGCGTTCCAATAAAATCCTCTTCCTAGGTCTAGAAAGTTTAGGCCTTCAGGTAAGGTATTGGGTCCTGTAGTACGTTCTAATGGAAAACTCTATGTTGACATCACTGTAAGGATATCGAAGTCTTTTTCCTGCACTAGATCTAGGCTGAATTGCTTCTATTGTGAATTTTACTTCACTGTAAAGACAAATTTGTTTCAGGTAGCAGCAGTCGATCTATAATAGCTTTTACAGTTCCACCTAGGTTTCCATTTACCCATGGTTAATTTCAGTTCATTATTAAATCTTGATTACTTTTCAAAACATTTATTATGAATGTGATGGATGTATTTCACGGATACGAGATTACAGGGCACTACTGGGAAGTGCACCATTGTTAAATAGGAGGTAACTTAAATGATGCAAGAGACAATGTATTTTATTTGAGGCAGGAACATGGGGCATTGTTAAAGGATAAGTAACGTAACGCCCCTAAAAATTCCATTTCTCCCCTTTTTTTATCCATGTTGAGTGTGAAGGGTTTTGACAAACTTCAGAGAGAACTGCTGGAAGGCAGAATACTAATAAGATTCGTTGATTGTCCCACCGATAAGTAAGGAAATTAGTAGAATGATTAGGCTTAGGTTAGGCCCCACTTAAACTGTTCCATCTGTTTGTCCATTAGCACACACATCCTTATTTAAAAACATCCTTACCGTACATCTCTCATCCAAAGGTTCTCCTACAGTGCAACCTCTGTCCACACTTCCAGAAAGTGAAGAGTAGGAGCTTGTCTTCCTGTTGTAAAAGGTTTCCGCCTCCTCTCTGTCCTCTGAGAGGACAGTGACATGTGAGGGAGCCCCCCCCCTCCGATCCCTCTATTGCTTCCCTAAACCTAGTGTAAAATTATTTTTATATACTGTACTCTCGCTTCCCACATCCCAACCACGATCATCAATATAATGTGGTAAGTACATAGATGAACCCAGGAGATGCTAAGATGGTCGCTTTAGAGTTGTAGTACTAAAATACATAACAAGAAAGTTTCACCTGTGTCTCATAGGCATAAATGCCGCTCCCAGCATATCCACGAGACCAATCCCTGTGTAGACTGACAGCACATCAAGCGACTAGGCCAAGCTCCCGAATAATCCAAGGGGACCAAATGCACACATTTCCAGGTCACACCAACCTCTTTTTCAGGCACGTAATGTTGAATCTCCAGCAGAGCATCCTAGCATCTCAACCATGTACTTTACCCCTCCATATTGAGGATTTCTGTCACTAGTTTGTATATCTATCCAATACAAGGTGTATCTAATTTTGATCGTTTTATTTCAACTATACATACGCATAGGGCTACTTCTCTTGTGACGGGATTCCAGTTCAAAGTAATTTCTCATGCACACTGGAATTCCGTGGGTGCTGGTTACTACAGGAATCCCACTCCAAGGGAAAGTCACATGTAAATAAGAGAGATGTAGCCGCACCTCCAAAATAAGTGATTTATTCAACCAACACTGATGGTGTATATCACCGAGTGCGGCTAATCTCTCTTACTTACCTATGACTGGGGATTCCACTGTGCAGTGGGTTTTTTAGATTTCTGTTATGATAAAGAAAATGACCGATTCAATAAGATTTTCGGAACTTGGCTGTCAGCACAGAAACATTTTTGCTCCTGTTTTTACTTGAAAAGGAGCAGGAGGGGCAAGGGCGAGATAGGGATGTCAGTCCAGGGGCAACATTATAAGCATTAGTTTTTTTTAGGCTGGCATACCCTTTTAAGAGAAAACAGGGGGTGTACTTCTCTATGGACTAAGATGTCAATTTTTGTCTCTAGCTCAAAACTGAGGGAGTAGATAGTCCATAAATAGAAAAAAGAGAAGAGAAGAAAAATAAGAAGAACAATCCTTTGTCTCTTTAAAGCCAAATTAAAGGACAATGATACTCACCTTTTCCCCATCCATGCAGCATAGTACCCAGGGTGGGACCTAGAATCACTAGTCCTCACCCTGGGTACTTCCCTAACTCCTGTACTACTACGCTTCGGCGATCCGCAATGTTCCACCTCTCTTCTACTGTCAGTGACAATGCGGGGCAGCTAATTGGAAGACACGCCTCCTTGCAGAGCGTATCTTCTATTGGCTGCAATCGCGATCTGTCACTGCAGGATGAGTGGAGGAATGGAGCGATGTAAAGGAGTACAATTGTCCTTTAATGTATAACCTTCTAAAAAGAAATGTATCCGAATAATTAAAGTGTATTTTTAATCGAATATTTGAAAATCGAATTTCAAAAGTGTAGCTTTCTATACAGCAAGATCCCACTGCTTCCAAAACTTTTTTATATTTAAATCTGAGCGTGAAGATCTGAGAATCATCATTTGAGAACACAGCATTTACAGGGAAAGACCGTCATTCTTCAGAAACAGAAACTATATAGTGAGCCACGCCTGACCCTTTGCCTGCCTGCCAGCACACTTTCTGCAACATTCAGAGAATCAGCAGAGAAAAGAAAAAAAGGGGAGGGAGGGGGAGATGTGTAGTAGAGCAGTGTCCATAGTTGAAGCGTGCAAATTAAGTGTCAGGACACTAAAGGAGGCAGTGAGTAAGGGAGAGTGGGGGTTATTTAGAGAACTCACTAAACATTAATCATATAATGGCAAAGGGGTGGGTTCTCTTTGTACGTCCTTCAATTTGTAGTTTTACAAAAAAGTTTTCAGTGAGTATAGTGACCCTTTAAAGGGCATGTCCACCCCCAAACTATATCCCCCAACTACTGGCCCCACCATGTAGTGTGTTTAATCCTTACCTCACATCCCAGCTCCTAGGTTCTCTGTAGTCACCCCCAAAGTCCAAAAACTGCCACCAGGAGGCTAGCAGGCCATATAGGACACGGCCTGCTACCTGGCCTCCCGGAGATCACTGCCATGTACTGCAGCCTTCTCCCCTACCTCCTTCCCCTCCTCCGTTCTGTATCCCTCCCCTAACAAAACACCCTTCATGCAGCCTTCCCCATGTCCCCCAGCCCCAACCGCATACATTTTATTTTAGAAAGCTCCCCAATCTTTACTTACCTCTCCGCTTTCCTACGCGGAAGTGGAGCTGCCGGCAGCCGGTCGTGTATGGTTGCCGCTCAGCCAATCACAGACGGCTGCGGTCCCGCCCCTCTGCTTGCAATTTCCTCGCAAAGCAGAGGGCCTGGGAGGCGGCGGCAGGAAAAGAGGGAGGTAAGTAGAGTTTGGGGGGCTTTCTAAAAAATAATAATGCGGTTGGGACTGGGAGCCCAGGAGGAAGAACATACTAAAAATTTTATTTCAGGGTGGACATACTCTTTAAAAGCAAAACAATGAATTGGTTTGGAATAAAAAAAAATATTTTGCCAAGATCCCCAATCATGTTTCTAATGTTACTGGAAAGAATTAATTAGAGCACTATACACTGTACACACAAGCGATAGAGGCTTCTCTTATTAAAAAATACACGTTTATAAAACGAGGCGTTACATTTATATTACAAAAAAAAATGTATATTTCAATGTAACATTAGGCACTGAGCACCATATGGTCTTATCCACTTATTTAAGAAAACGAACAGAAAAAAAGAAACGTTATTTACAATATTTTACAAAAAACATTTAATTTTTACGAACAAATGAAATAATCCGTCACAGTGAAGTAAAAAAAAAATGTTGAGTTGCTGAAACAAATTATATGCAAAGAAGCAAATATGAAATGGGTGCAAATATTTTAGATATTTGTTTGCCTGCGCTTTTGGTATCTATGGCTTCCAAAATGGGCTGGTCGTTTGATTGGTATTTCTGATGTATTTTCAATTTCATGTTCCTCATGGATCCAGGAGAATTCGAGTTTCAACTGGAGCTCCGATACGCTTCCATTCTTTAACTAAAAAAATTATGATAATAATTTAAATAGTTACGTTGTGATTGGCTCAAAACTATTAATGACCAACAAACGTGCTACTGATTAACAGGAAACCTTGATTACAGGGATATGGAGTTTTCAATTTCTGGAACTAAGGACATCCTCTTAACAATGGTAATACCTAAAGATTGTACACACTGTGATTGCGGGGTCCCTACGATGTGGAACGATGGTGATAATTGGCCTGTGTGGTGGCACTTATCAACGAAATGGTTGTTCGTTTCGTAGATCCCAGGTCGACCGATAAAGTCGGGTCATTCGTACACATCGTTGCGTCGGACCTGCGATCGACACGTATGTATAACCTTAAGTAATGGGTTCACTGTGAATATATATTATATTCGTATATACATATAGTATAGTACAGAATCGTATATATAGTACAGACTAGTATAGTATAGTACAAATATAGTATATACAAGATGATAGTACGAAAGTATAGTATAATCGTCAGAATAGTAGTACAGATAGTTAGTACAGAATAGTAAGATAGTACAGAATAGTATAGTACAGAATCGTATAGTATAGTACAGAATAGTATAGTACAGAAAGTAGTACTAAATAGATAATAGTAGATTTTTTTTTATCAGTCTAGTATAGTACAGAATAGTATAGTACAGAATCGCATAGTATAGAATAGCATAGTCAGTAGAGTATAGTATAGTACAGAATTAGTATAGTATAGATAGTAAGTATAGTACAGATAGTATAGTACAGAACTAGTATTAGTAACAAATAGTATAGTATAGGAAGTACAGTATAGTACAGAATTAGTATAGTAATAGAATAGTTATAGTACGAATAGTATAGTATCGAATAGATATAGTACAGAAATAGTATATACAAGTAAAGTATAAGTCTAGTACAGAATAGATAGTATAGAATAGTATACAGTATAGTCCACGTTAATGTACTACGTATAGAGATAGTGACAGGATAGATAGTATACGAATAGTATAGTACTAGTAATAGAGTATAGTACAGAATAGTATAGTCAGAAGTAGTATAGAATAGTATAGTAATCGTAGTATACTAGTACTAGAATAGTACTAGTATAGTACTAGATAGTTAGTTATAGTATATGTTAAGTAGTATAGTACAGAATTAGTATAGTATAGTATATAGAAGTATAGTAAGATAGCTATAGTATAGAAAACGATACAGTATAGTATGTAGAATAGTTAACATATGTACAGAATAGTATAGTACAGTATCGAGTATACGTCAGAGTACAGATATATTCAGTACAGTATAGTTATAGAATTAGCTAAGGTACAGTATATTACTATAGTATAGTATAGTCACAAGTATAGTACAAAGTATAGTACAGAATAGATAGTATAGAATAGTATAGTACGAATAGTTAGTATAGAAAGTATAGTACAGATAGTATAGTACAAAATAGTATAGACGAATAATAGTATAGGTAGATAATAGTATAGTAAGTACAGAGAGTATAGTACTAGACAAGTACAGTAGTAGTATTAGAATAGTTATAGTACAGTACCAGTATAGTAAGAATAGTATAGTATAGAATAGTATAGTTAGATATAGTACAGTATTATAGTAGTATGTAAGAATAGTATAGTAATAGTATATATAGTACAGAATAGTATAGTATAGTAAGATAGTATGTATAGTACAGAATAGTATAGATATAGTATAGAATAGTATAGTCAGTACAGTATAGTACAGAATAGTATAGTATAGAATAGTATAGTATAGTACGAATAGTATAGTATAGTACAGATAGTAAGAAAAGATTAAGTACAGAATAGTTAGTATCGAAATAGTATAGATATAGACAGAATAGGATAGTTAGAATAGTACAGATAGTAAGATAGTAGTACAGATAGAACAGTATAGTATATAGCAGTAGTATCAGTACAGTATAGTAAAGGATAGTATGTATAGAATAGTATAGACATATAGTTATTACAGGAGATACAGATAGTAGAATCAGAATAGTATAGAGAATAGATAGTAGAATGTATCAGTAGATAGTATAGACAGAATAGTTAGACAGAAAAGTATAGATAGATAGTATAGTATAGTACAGAATAGTATAGTATAGTACAGAATAGTATAGTATAGTTACAGAAGAGTATGATAGTACAGACAGAATAGTATAATTCCTCCTGACTTCAAGTGTCAATTAGAAATTTCCCAGGACCAACTCTACTTTATTGTATCAATACACTAACTGGTAACATTCCTTGTTTTGCAGAAACTATCCAGCTTTTTTTTTTAAAAAAAACTGACCAATGAACCTGCCATAACAAGTCCCTGGAAGACAGTTCCATAGCTTTACCATTCTCACAGTGAAAAAAAACCCTTTCAAACACTTGGAAGCCTAACTTTTTTTGTTCAAGTTCTAAGGGATGTCCTCGGTCCTCTGACATGTTCTATTGGTGGAACAATGCCCACAGATTAGGTTATTGTATGGCGTAATGTTATTAACAGCAGTGAAAATGATCATATCAAGAGTGTGAACCTGGCTCCACCCCAAGCTATAATAAAAGATACCATAAACACTTCACAAAATGATGTGGGTTTACAGGACTGTATCTAAATTGAAGCGCTGGTAAGCACTGGTTACTATCAAAGAGTGTTTGATTATGATGGCGTTTGAACACCATTTAGATCTCAAGCTGTGGATCATATATCCAGAGGAATCACTGCTTGTGGGGGTCCATGGACAGTTACCGGCTTGTGTGATAAGATTAAAGTGAACAATATGATAGTAAATATTTCCCATTGATCCTACACACTCTTTGCAGTTTTCAGTGCATCACATGCTCTCCGATAATCCTGTTTGAGCTAATTGTGTTAAAGCATCTGGATTGATTTTACCGAGTCACAATTGGATTTAACAGGACAGGAACAGTATATCTCATATAGTGCCTGTAATATGCAGGTTTGGTTCATGTCTACATTAAAGATCGTACTTAAAGACATATACAGCAGGTAGGTACAAAATCTACTCTTACTAATTACACACATCTAGTTCCTTCCACATCCCAAAGGTACTGAAAGGCTGTGAGTGCGTGTGATTTAGTAAACTCCAGTCATGAACACAACCATCAATACAACGAAAGATGCATAGGCAGATAATAAAATAATAGAGGTAGAAAGGCTTTAAGATAGGAAATATAATGATTTCTATTAGAAAATAAGACAAATGTCAGTCACTGCTGGAAATGACCAGGTGTTAACATGCCGTGTTTAAAGGGCATCTATAGTGAAATGTATACATTGCTCCAATCAAGACACACAAAAAAGGTTAGTGTATGCTGCCTAATTCCCACCTTCCTCTGTGGCTCCGTATTTGCACACAGTCTGATTTACTGCAGAGCTCCCCACTCCCCCTCCCCTCTTTGGTCATTCCCCGTTCATATAGTCCGGCTGTGGACAAAGCCTGTGAAACAAGCCGCTCATATGCATTAATCCTCCTACACGTCACTCTAACCTTTGTAAACAAAATAAAACCCTCTGTATGTAAGCCTGTAGAGAGGAAGTTTCTCTGTTTTTCTGGAGATACGTGCTACATAAGGAGTGGGAGGGGGTGAGTTTGGAGAGACCGAGTTCTGCCTTATCACTGCAGCCTGACCTCCATTTAACAGGCAATAAATTGGAGAAAGCTTGAAAGCTTCCCTTTACTTCTGTTTTTAACCCAGTACTTGCCAAGCATTTTAGTGAGCATGAAGGAGTCATTGGGAGACTAGCTGTAGAGCTTGTATAAGCCTACAAACTACACCAGCATGCTGTTAGAGGATTTGTTTTTATTTATTAGACAGAAACATTTAAAAAATACATTATTCCTACTGCACCTACATTTTATTAGTATTGGTAGTGATTCTGAGAAGTACGGACTAAGAAAAAAACCAGACGTTAAACTGGACTAGAAAATATTTGCATGATAGGAAAGTTGAAGAGTCATTTCCTACAAATCATTACTTTCCTTTTCTGTAAGCAGATTGCTGTTCTCTGTACTTACAAAGCCATAGTCCCCACTAAGCGGTATCGTCCACTGAGTCGGATCTGTAGAGGGTGTTGGAGTCTTTTGTTCATGGGTGACAAATTGGTTTTCCTTTTGTTCAAAATATTCCAGAAATGAGGGTTTAGCTGGCTGTGCAGTCTCATTACATTCTGCAATATAAACAGACTAGTTTGTGATTTATTCTCTATCCAGCAGGAATGGCAGAAAGAAAATTAAAATTTCAAGTCCATGGATTTGAATCTGAAGGAAAAGAGCACGTTAGCCTCTAAACTATGTCGGCAAGTGCATGATTGGGGATAAATAAGTAAAAACTTGAACCAGGTTCCAAGCTTACAGTGCTTCAGTCTGGGTTTCCTCCCAATGGCTAACATAGATGACGCATAGTTTTGCTTGGGGGCCCAGTTACCCACTGATAGCATGGACATTGTTTGCAGCTTCTTTAGTTTTTAGGTTTAAGTCGCACAGAGGACTTAATCTAATTCTTTTTACTAGAAAAGAACAAGTGATGCTGCTCTTGTATTACTAATAGCTAACAGGGTACCACCCATTACTGTTCCTTGTGCTCATGTGATACGTATAGCAGAATTTTAGTTAAATAGTCAGGAGGATATTTATTTCTTCCATATATTATATAGAGTTACGTTTAGTTTCTTAAGTTTCATAAAAAAATTCTCCCTTGTAATTTCAGGATATGTATTCTATAATCTGAACATTAGGCCCTGATCGCAGTCTCTCTCTCTCTTTCCATGTCCTTGAAAGACAACTTGCAGTCCTATCTTCCCAGATGCAGTAAGCTTCCTTTCCCCTGGGAGGATTTGCTTTCGGAGTCTTTGAATTGTGAATATTCTATAATCTAACCAAGCACTGCAATGGGATTAGGTTACAGTTAAGTCAACCTGTACCAAGAATGGCTCTGATTGTGTCATCAAACTGAAATCTCATACTGGGAATAAAATGGTAACAGTTTTGTAAAAGGATAAATCTTAGGGGACCCTTGAAATCAATACAATGTGAACTAAAATGAGGTTACACTAAAAAAAACACAGATTAGTTTTATACTTGTAAATACTGTAGTTTAAATGCTACATATTTCACAGTAACATATTTAGCAAATTAGAAGACATAGAACAGTTTGGTAACTACAGTGTAAATTCTACTGCAACACAAGTTACAGATCACAGAGGATATACATGGTTTTTCCTGTTTTAAAGCAGATCTATAATTTAACATAAATGAAATTAGTCTACCAGCTCACACTTTGCTTATAAACTTATCAATAGAATAGCTGTAAAAAATTAGTGAAGTATAGTATTTGAGGTTGATAAAAAAGACATATGTCCATCCAGTCCACCCATCTGGCAATATCTTATTCCTGCCTAACTGTTGATCCAGAGAAGGCAAAAACCCCACTAATTTATGAAGGGGAAAAAATTCCTTCCTGACTCCAAGTGCAATTAAATTTCCCTGGATCAACTCTACTTTATGTATCATACCAGTAACTTGTAACATTCCTTGTTTGCAGAAGCTCTTTTTTTTTAAACTGACCAATAACCTGCATAACAACGTCCACTGGAATACAGTTCCATAGCTTTACCGTTCTCACAGTGAAAAACCCTTTCCGAACTTGAAGCCTAAACCTTTTTTCTTCAATCTTAAGGGATGTCCTCGTGTCCTCTGGCATGTTCTATTGGTGAACAATGCCCCAGATAGTTTATTGTATGTCCCGTTAATGTATTTATACACAGTAATCATATCCCAACGCAAGCACCTTTTGTCCAGCGTACATAATTGTAACTTTTCCAGTCTCTCTCATATTCAAGCTCCCCCATCCCCTTATTAATTTAGTTGCAATTCTCTGAACCCTTTCCATATCAAAGATGTCCTTTTTGTACATAGGATTCCAAAATTACACTGCAAATTCCAAATGAGGCCATACCAATGCTTTGTAAAGAGGGAGAATAACATTTTCCTCCCTTGAATCCATACCTCTCTTTATACAAGGCAATACCATGCTGGCTCTGGCTGTTGCTGCCTGGCACTGCTTGCTTCCTTCAATTTTGTTATCCACCAAAGCTCCAAGATACCTCATCTGCCCAATGTGACAATCTATCTAGATCCCCCTGCAGGTACTGAACACAGTTCACTTCTGTTCAGTGCCTTTACCTGATAATACATTATCCCAGTTGACATTCTGAAGAGCTACCTTTTAACCTGGGAAAATTTGTCTTCCCGAAATTAAAAGTCTTTGTTAACCCAGCACACTTTTCCTTTCGATAACATAGTCCAAACGACAATATTTCATGGTCAATATTCCCTAAGCCTCCAGTTACCTTTATATCTATAATGCGCTCCATGATGTTAGATATTACCTGATCCAACAGAGCTCCTTTTCTAGTAGGAACTTCAACCACCACTGAGAGAAAATTATCCTGCAGCGAATTCAGGATCTCATCGCCACCCATATTGCCTCCACTTTAACATCCATATCGCTAGTTATCTCTTCTTTTTTAAAATAAACACATACTCCTTCCCCTTTCCTTTTTTCTCTGTCCTGCCTAAACAAGGTGTATCCTTCTAAATTTACAGCCCAGTCATGAGCACTGTTCAACCACATTTCTGCTATACCTATTACATCATACTTTTCATTCAACGCCATAATTTCCAATTCACCCATTTTGTTAGCCAGGCTTCTCACATTTGCAAACATACATTTTAGATTATGATCCTGTACTTTATTCATACACTTTAATACACATGCCTCCCTATCCCCTATGCTAGCCCCACCCCCTTCAAGATAATAGACAAGATTTTTTAACAGCACTGCATTAATTATTTGAATGTGATCTAAAAAAGAAAAATGTTTAATTTATAGTAAAATGCTAATTTTATAGCCCTTTGAATGATCATAGTGGAGGTATGCGATTTAAACTAAAATTACTATTATAATTTGTTAATCTTCCTCCAATGAAATTGAACCTGCCCATTTAACAAGGCTATTAGGCCACGTGACATAACAGTCTGGTCCGCAGATGTCATCAATCTATTTGCAGCTTCATCTTTTAGCATCTCATGGGCAGAAATTAATTTGCATAAGTAACAAATAAAAGGAATTATTATTGGATAAAAGCATATAACACTAAATAAAGACAAACATTCTTGCTATCAATACTTTATATTTGGCCACTGGTTCATTGTAATCTATAGATAAGGTTTACTTATCAGTTCAAAAATAATTGCTATTAGTTACACAAACAGAAATACACAAAAAAGATTAGAAATGTTCATAATTTATGTCAACCTGTGTATATTTATGTATAGTGAAGAGCAATGTTTTTACTGTTATCCTCAGCTTAATGATTAAAGCAAAGCACTGCGGTAAACAAGTCAACTTGTTATAATTAACCTATTTCCTCTATTATTATTGATTTATATAGCGCCAACATCTTCTGTGGCGCTTTACAATTACATAGTCATATATTACATACAGGGTAATACATGTTACAGCAATACCGTGATACAATAGGAAAGAGGAGTGAGATGGGGGAGACATAAAGTGACGGGAATACTACTCTATAGTAGCTCTGGTGGGAGAAGTGGACTAATGCTCCTTTATTAAGTCACAATCCATGATGTTACAGGTTTAAATCCAGACTTTTGAAATTTTTATTTTCTTTCTGCCATTCCTGCTGGCTAGGAAATAAACTGTAAAGGAATGTGAAGGCAGGAAAAGGCTTCTGGGGATGGGTACTACCTTATTGATTTTGATTTTTGATTTTGGTGAATAGACATACCCTTTAAAAATATATCTCAAAACTTTGGATGAATGAACAGAACTTACGTTTCATTGTCCCAGTTTCTTCCTCATCTTCATTGTTTATAAGCATGGTGCCTAGCTGGTTCTCCACTTTGTCAATTTCCACCATTGTACCATATCCTCCTTCACTCATTGTATTGAAATCTTTTACTGTATTCAGATCTTTTTGCCTTGTTTGTACCATGGTACCCAAATCTGTTTCATCTTCCTCCTGATTGACAAAAACATATTAACAAAATAAAATTCAAAGAAGATGCAAAGTCTAATAATATAAAGTAGATAAATCAATATCATTACAGATGCTGCTCTTTCCCTTGTCTCTGCTGCTGGTATCACCCAGACGACAAAATATTAATTGTGGTTGCTATGGCACCATGGGAAACAGAAAGAGAGAAACTTATACATCTACACACACACACACATATATATATATATATATATCAAAGTTTTTAAAAAAGATCCAACCATGGGTGCATTGAGAATTTACAAGACGAAACCTATAATTAAATGTAGATGCACTCCAGTGGAATGTTTTATAAGTTATTTATTAAACATCAAATCCACAAGTTTCATCCTTCATCACGATGAAGGCCTCTTGAAGGCTGAAACACGTCGATTTTATGTTTAATAATAATAAATGATTTTATAAAATTTTATTCATCATAATAAATTATTTTATAAAATATTCCACTGGAGTGCATCTACCTTCAATTATAGGTATCCACATCTGCTTATATACTACGTTTTGAGGAAACTGCATCTCATTGTATTACATTATATTACATTATACATGTTCCCAATACACTTTAACTCCATCATATAAGTGTAATTATATACAGAAGACAATCTATACCCAGTCTACCATCAGAAGGAAAACAGATACTGTTGCACATGCTCTCCCTGTTCTCATAAAAATAGTCTCTGTTCAAATCTCCCGGTGCAAGACTCTTCAACCGGTGTATCCACTGCACCTCTGTTTTGGAATTTTAACCCTAAACACCTCCCCTCTTGGGCATGGGGACTGCTTCCAGTACCATAAATCATTCTCACTGTGTCCCTGTTCAATAAAATGCCTAGGGACAGGTAATATACCATCCCCCAATCTGATACTGGATCTATGTTGAGAGATGCGTGATCCAATAGGTTGGGTAGTTTCCCCCACATACACCATATTACAAGGACACCATAGTTCATACACTGCAAATTTGGTGTCACATGAGAAACATCCCTTATAGGCAAAATCTTTTGCACCTGAATGTTGGAACAGTTTTCCTTTCTGTACAAACCTACACTATGGAAACACACTCTTTTCCCCCCAAAAGGTCTCTGTACCGTTTTGTTCTGATGGGTACACTGATCTGACTAGTGAACTATGTGCGTGAGACATATATGAGATTAAAACTGGTAGCCAGCGGGTGGCCCATCTGTTTGAAATGTTTTCCACGGATTGTTCTCCACACTTGCTGGGCGTTTCAGTGGTAGAATTAGCTTTCAAAGTGGTGGAGCTTAAAGGACAACTAAAGCCACAAAACAAAACTGAACCAGAAGTCAGGACACCTTGATATAAAACCAGTAATCTGTGTCTTACCTTAGTAATCGGTGTCTTACATCTCATTTTGATACGGGCGCTGGGAAATGTACCTAAATAACATATGGTTTGTGCTTTACGTCACAGCATTCTAGTATCACATAGTTTGGTCAACGACCATTATGTTCTGCACATGCTCAGTCCTTAGCTATGGCACAAACTTGTTACAGTTGGTCACACCCATTAATATCTAGCCAATCCTTTTACAGGGCAGATAAAGCAAGGAAGCATGTGACTGAGGTCAGGAGGTGTGGTCTGACACTGCCCATACACACAGATACTTCATCCAGTTCTGAACAGGCTTACATTTACTTTAATACAATTTACTGGAGTGGGATTTTATAGCTTATTTGGGTTTTTAGGGGGGTGTTTTCAGATTCTGGAGTGTAAAAAATTGGGTTTAGTTCTCCTTTAATGATGCCCTAACTGCCTGTCTATGATTAGCCATGTCCTCTCTTAGGGTAGTGGACATCTTTCCTATATAGTATTTGCCGCAGGGGCACGTAATAAAATAGATCACAAATTGACACTCGACTCAATCTTAATTCTTTGCCCACTGTGCAGATGAGGAAAGTCCGAGCCTGTAATGATATACCTACAGGCTAAACAACATTGACACCCAAAACACCCCTGTTTAGCCTCTTTCAGCCATGATGGTATATTTTGTTTGGGCCTATCCGCAAGATCCGTTCTCATAAGGAGATTTCTCAAGTTATTTACCCTCCTATATGCAAAACAGGGGCTTTAGGTTTTGAATGGTAAATTGTGGTCCTAAGACACAATTCCCCATTTCTGGAAGAGCCACACTCTGAGGATTATATCGACTCACAAAGGGTATGTAGTTTTGATGCGGTTTCTGTTTGGGTCTAGAGCTTTCACCTTGAGATGATCTAGTAATAAGGGCCTGCTCTATTTGTTTCTGGATCATGGCTTCGCCAACAGTTGGGTGTGGGATTTATCTTCGTTGTTATTATTCTTCAGGACTCTTAGCAGTTGGGAGTACACTATTCCCTTTAGTGATTCTGGGAAAAAACTTGCTGCGTGCATTAGTGTATTCTGGTCATTGGGTTTCGTGTAAAAAATGTAGGTCCCTCCTTGTAAATTCGCAGATCCAAATAGTCAATAGACTCACTGTTAACACTCATGGTTATTTGACTGGTGTATCCAGACCATTTAGCTCATTCATAAACTCAGTGCACTTTCTGTGCCCTTCTATAGGAAGAAGAGGTCATCTCTTCTGCTGTCTGGGAAGAATGTATCTATCTTGTATTGCTCCATATACAGGTTTGCAAAGGATGGGCCCACATTGAAGCCCATAGCTTTGCCAGCAATTTTCTGTAAGAAGGTAGACTCAAACCTAAAATAGTTATTCTTCAAAGTAAACAGCAGGAGGCCCATCAAGAAGTCAATAGGAGGTGTATTGTGACCTGACTTCAACAAGGCTTCTCTACACACTTGTACACCCTGTACTTGGGGGATGATTGTATACAAGCTTTTGACATCACATGTCAAAGACTGTTCCCTCCAATGTACCTCCATGTTCCATCAGGATGGTAAGGAGATGTTGGCTCTTAGATACGATGTCCACTGTGGGTTCATAGGCTTGGTTTAGGTTGTAGGAAGGAGGGACTGGGGGTGTGTAGGAGGAGTGCCTCTGCTCTTTTTTCTGATTGTTTGGTTTGATCTGTAATCCTGATGACGGCCATTTCTAAGATAGCTGAAACACGGAGATGATGCAGTTTGTTACAAAATAAAATCTTTATTTCTGAAAACCTAAGAGTGCTCCGCGGACTTTATATTTATCTTACACAGCAAGACAGCACCCAGGTGTAATTTAATGACTGGGAATGCGAAGAATACCAGGGCTTGTATATATATATATATATACTAGCAAAAATGGAAATTATGTGTGTGTATGTTTTGCTATGAGTGGATATAGAATCTTTACACAGGTATATTTTAAACTGTTACTCAGACAGTCACCAGCTTCC
Organism: Hymenochirus boettgeri; assembly: GCA_019447015.1. Lineage (NCBI taxonomy): Eukaryota > Metazoa > Chordata > Amphibia > Anura > Pipidae > Hymenochirus > Hymenochirus boettgeri. The sequence continues at coordinate 73,055,385 of CM033476.1, read as the reverse complement.
AGAGGAACCAAATAGAATAATCCTGCAGATGTGAGAGTAGATCCAGGCAATCCTGCCACACTGTATGGTTGAAACTAAACGGAAGGTACATCACAGCGTCATGTTATTGTAATAGCATTGCCCTAATAATCTAACGTATAAACAAACATTTCTCATTCCCAGTTTACCTAAAGAAATGGATTTATCCTTTCTATACTTTTATACAGATCTAATTGAAAAAAAATTGCTTCAGAGCAATTTTTAATAACTGATAACTGCTTTTTATTTCAGTATTACGGTAAATCCTTGGTATACCTGCCTGGCTTTACCACTAAGCAAAAGGCTAAGGATTTGCAAGCAAGCACCTTTATCCCAACTATTAATAGTGGCTGCCAATTCAAATTGTTCTAGCCAATCAGTCCACTCCCTAGTTACCTCATCAAATGGATCAGGTTTAAAATTAGGTTTGGCAATTGGGCCTGGTAGAGCTACTGAGTCTAATTGGGGAATTTCATCTGCAGGTACAAGGACAGGAGGATTTAAATCAATACTATCAGTAGCAGCTTCCATAGCTTAATACAGAGAACAAATATACAGAGAAAACAGGGAGAATAAATGGTATTACCAGCACCACTGCCACCAATTTGTACCAGACCACTGCTTTATGGAAGGATTATGGGTAGCATGGCACACAGTGGGTTACTCTGGTGGTCTGACACAAAGCAGACAGTGCACATAAACAGGTTCCCCACATAACATGTGCAGTAATCAGGGGTGTCCCTGTCTATGGTGCAAAGGGCCGTTTTATATATAAAGCGTTAATGTACCAAGAGCTGCTATTGCTTTGCAAGTCTTGTTGCATATCTGATTCATTAAACATATAGTGTTTCTCATTGCATTGAATTTAAGAGAAACTAGTGTTAAAAAGTAACACAAGTTGCTCCTAACAGGTTTACCTTTTTGTTTCCAGCAGCTGTGTTACAAGAATCTTGTTACAGTTATTTCATTAGTGTCTCTTGGTGCATTGCCTCAATACAGTTATAACATCTTTAAATGAGAACTATAGTGCGCATTAACAGGGAGATTCAATAAAAGTTCTTATCGTTTAAAAATGGTGCTAATTTTGCCCCAACCAATCAGATCTTATTGAACATTTGCAAGATAATATCTGATTGGTTGGGGCAAAATTAGCACCATTTTTAATGATAAGCACTTTTATTGAATCTCCCTGTAAGTTTTTTCAAAAAAGTTAAAATGAAAAGTACCTGGGGCAGGGAGGTGGGATTGGTACTTCCTACATCTTAATATATGAGGATCTATGAGGAGCGGCAGCACAAAGAAAGCGTTGTCTGCCAGGCTTCCTGAGGGCTTCAGCTCTATTTTTAATACAGGAAGGCCCAGAGCACTAACTTGGCAGATGAAAACTGTGCTGTAGCTCCTCAATGAAACAATATTGGGAGGTAGGGATAATTAATCCTAATTCCCTGCCCCAGATACTTTTTACAGTTTAGTTGTCCTTTAAGTTAAAAATACAGTTCATTCTTTTATTGTAACATTTTTTTTACATGGGGAATCACCTTGTTTTAATTGATCAGACTATAAATTTTCCTTTAATTTCTAGGTAAGGACAACTAAAAAGACCTCCAAGTCACAGCAAGAAGACATTTCTAGGAGACAATAATAATAATAAGAAACTCTCAATCTGTGATTACTGAAATCAGAATTATGAGGTTCATTCATGGATTGATATTTTTATAATAATTATTATATCAATCGCACAATATTTCTTATTCGATATTAGAAACAGGCCATTAGAAAAAACAACAGGGAGATTCAATAAAAGTTCTTATTGATTAAAATGGTGCTTATTTTAACGGTGTTAATTTTGCCCCAACCAATCAGATCTTATTTTTGAAAGCTAGCATCTGATTGGTTGGGGCAAAATTAGCACCATTTTTAATGACAAGAACTTTTATTGAATTTCCCTGTATTTATTTTAAAGGCGAATAACACCAATACTTTTTGGATACTTTTAAAGCATGAGATAAAAAAAATAAGTTGACATCATTGAACTCATTTGCATAATATGTAAAATAAATCCTTACCGCGTTGTCTTCCTCCACAGGCTCCGCCTCTCTCTGCTTTAATTCAGTTCGCTTCAGTTTAGCATCTTCAGCTTCGTTTATTAAATGCCGCAAAATCGATTCCCCCTTTGCCGTTTTGACAAACGGGTGCTACGGCGGAAACACATTTCATTAAAGAAACCTTACTAATAAAGCGAAAGTCTATGCAGTGTTACCAGCATTTATATGGAGCCTTCAATAAAAAGGGTTCAATATACTTTGTTAGAGGAGAAAGTAGAACAATAAAGCTTTTACAGGACAGCAATCCATCACATTTATTATTCTGTGCTATATTAAGCTGTGAAATTGAAGGAATAGGGAGCTGGTATCATCCAGCCCCATTGACAGAGAATCTCTCCCTGCAGTTACATGCACAGGGGAATAAACATTGGCCCACTCCAGCTTCATCTGCTGCCAATCCAATCACAATGGGGGCACCGTATTTGCTTTCCTATTCCTGTCAACCTATTTAGAGATGGATGTCACTAAAGACTTTTGAAAGAAAAAAGCTAGCAAGTAAGGAGGCTGGATTGTCTTATTTTCCATAAAAGTTTTCACTCTTGTTCTCCTTTAAAATTAATATTAATGATATTAATACGAATATTATTTATTAAGGAATAGACCGGAACGCTAACCTAGTTAACACAGACATCAAAAGGTGTCAAATCAACTAATTTGGAAAGCAAGTATTGCATGTTTATGGGTAATAAATTATCAATACCTAAACCTAACGTTACTGCTTCCCGCCCTCTTCCAGGTTTGCCATGGGGCCAATGTATATGTATGTATGTATGTATAATAATTATACATTATGAAATACTGAGTATACAAACAAGGGGATAAGTGCAAGCCATATTACAGATACATTAAATTTACATAATGTAGATAAACTTTCAAAGGTTACGAATATATATATATATATATAAAATAAGTGAGGGGTACCATGACATATTAGGAAAGAGATCCCTGCCCCAAAGAGCTTACAATCTAAGTGGGAGGGACAACATACAGATACAAGTGGGGGGGGGATAAAGTGCTCAGACAGCTAACAATCATTAATAGTGCTGGTTTTCAGAAATGTAGAATACCTGCTTAGATTTAAAAGAACTAAAGGATGTCACCTGAGGAAGTGAGAGGGGGAGAAAGTTCCAATGGTAGGGAGCAGCAGTGTTTGTAGGGGGTCTGTAGAGAAGATTGCCTTGCAAGGAGCGCAGAGCACGTCCAGGAGCATAAGGGTACAAGAGAGAAGATAAGTAGGTGCAGTAGAGCGAAGGGATTTAAAGGTTAAAAGCAGGGTATTGAATAGGATTCTTTGTTTGATGCGAAGCCACCCTATGGACTGAAGTATCGGGGTTGCGGGTTCTCTTTTGGAGGAGAGCGAGATGATCCGAGCTGCTGAGTTTAAGACTGGAGAGGAGGGAGATGACAGGCCGGGAGTCCAAGTAGTAGAATGTTACAGTAGTCAAGACGGGAGATTATAAGGGCATGGATGAGCATTTTAGTAGAGGAGCGAGAGAGGAGAGGACGGATCTTGGCAATATTGTAAAGGAGAAAATGACACGTCCTGGTGACATTGTTAATGTGATGATGGAAGGAAAGAGAGGAGTCAAAGATCACTCCAAGGCAGCGTGCAGATTCTCAATAGAGATGGAGAAGGGTGGACTAGGTCCTAGTTTAGGGGGGAAAGGATAGGAATACACTCTCCCAGTAGAGCGCATCTTCTCATTGGCCTTGTCAACAAAGGAGACAGAGAGCTGTCTCCTGCGCATGCCTCAACCTTGTCGAGGTTGAGGCAGAGACAAGCGCAGGATGAGTCACTGGGAGCTTCTACACTACAATTTTCCTGGCTTTGGAGGGGCACAGAGAGCTGGGTACTATTTGCCCCCAACCACTATTTTTTTGCACTTTATTACATGTATTTCTAACCAGATATTTTATAAGTATTGCTCCTGATCTCTTCCTTTCTGGCAGAGGTTGCTGAATGAAGCTTTGTTGGAAAAAGACTGGGTTCTAGTAGTAGCCATTTGGAGTCAGGAAGGATTTTTTTTTTTGCCTTCCTATGGATCAAATGCAAAAAAAAAAGCATTTTGAATTACATTAAGACTGGTGCATAAAGCACTGTGAGTCATATTCAATGATGTCCAAAATGTTGTCTGCGTTCTTAATCTGCAATCCCATGCTATAAAATGCTTTTTAAATGTAGTAGACCAGTAAAAAAAAAACTATACGATTGATTGAGGAAAATGAATAGTTCAAGCTAATTTTTGAATATTTTATTACAAATCTCTGACTGTATATTGTACATCATTTTAGCCTGTTTTAAAGGACAGTTATACTAATACAAAGATCCCCCTACCCTTAAAATTATCCAGGACGAGGACCTGAGATCTTACTCCTGGGCACAGTCTATCACCTGATAAACCGCCCCATGGACTGTCCAATGGGAAGATGCTCTCTGCATAAAGCATGTCTTTATATCACCCAGATAGCAGAAAGCTGTCAGATGCATAACTAGACTGAACCAGTAAGGTAAAGTTTCAGGAAGAAGATCTAGACTGCAACAAACAAAGCGTCAACACACTGTACGATTGTCAGCTAAAATGAGCGGGTTGGTCCCAGGATTGCATGAAGCTTTTGGTGGTGATTTGTGTTCTGTAATTAGAATGGTGTATGGTTTGTGAGGGTTTACAACTCACAGCCAAAAGTGTACCTACCCTTAAAGGGCAAGTCCAGCCCTAAAACTTACATACAAGTAAATCACCCCCCAAAACCCTAAATGGTAATAGCTTGAAATGTGAAATATATAAGTCTAACCTGAAATCCTGCACAATGTCCTGTTGACCAGCCAATGACTAAATGTAAATCCCCTGTCTGCCTCTTCTGAGCATGCCCAGGCTCAGTACAGGCTCAGTACAGGTTTCTAAATTGCTCAGTTTCCATGAGGCATCCAGAAGCATAGCAGGCATACAGTAATGAATTCATAGGACAAACTATGATATATCAACATATTTTAAAGAGGCCATTCTTTCTAAAAGACGTTCTTATGAGGGTGGAGTTGTCCTTTAAAAAGGTGAACAGATGTGATACCCCCAGGTAAAATTATACAGAATCTAATGGTTAATCGCAATCTTCTACCATTTCCTATTGCTATTAGAATGCTGCACTGAACAGAATGTCCCTACGACAACAACGCCACTTGGTCTTACCAGTTATATTTTCTCTAAATACATTTACACAATCCAGAAACTGAGGTTTGTCAATAGATAGCATTACCCTAACATCACATCCCACTTAACGTTAAATATTTTACACTTGGTCGGTGTTGTATTTGGCACAGGACACCTCTACGTCCAATGAATAATTTAGTGTAATATTTACAGTGTTCACTATTCCCACCACACTGTGTCCTAGTTTTCCTCAGGCGTGGAGTTTTCTGATTCCAAGATCTATTGCTAAGAGGGATTTCCAGCCTTAAGGGTGTGTTGGTAAGAAGCTGCACTTTGCAATGCTTGGAAGTCAAGGTGAACGCATTTAAATGTGTGATTTGTTCTCAGGAGGATGAAAGGAACAAACGTCCTTTGAAATTTTAGTCGAAAAATCTAATAAATCTTACAACCTGTAAATAGAAAAGTGAACAGAGCAAAACCTCTTCCTAACCTAATAGACATTTAAAGGGTAAAACTTTAGGAAAACTAAATTAAAGGGCATGTCCACCCTTAAAACAAAACACTAGTGACCTGTCTGTTATCTGACGACTACCCCAACTGATATTTTACCAGTTTATTACATGCATTTGTAACCAGATATTTAATGACAAGTTCTCTTCTGTTCTGGCAAAGGAATCTGCCTCCTCCCTACTCAAAGAGCTTTTTATAAGCTTGAGCATGTGCACAGGGGAAACAGCAGTTAATCAATGGTTGTAATGTGAGCAATTACAGCCATGATTGACTGCATGGAGGAAAGGGACAGCTTACTATATACTTTTTCAGCTTAGTTCTCCTTTAATGTTATAAAGTCTTATAATATATTGAGATCAGGGAGTATCAGATCTGCTCTAATTTTATAAATAACGAAGCCAATGCTCAACTGAAATTAATGCAATTGGGATTTCTGCCAATCACATCAACCTGTCAGTCACTGGGAATGCTTGGTATTGAACTGCAATGCATCTTAGTACCTCCCACCAGCTACTAGTGTTCTTCATTAGTAATACAGTATTTGTATAGTGATAGAGTAATTGTACTGATAAAAACACAAAGGGGATGTTGTCTAGGACAGGGATTTTCAAACAGTGTGCCTCCAGATGTTTGAAAACTACAACTCCCAGCATTCCATAACTACAGAGGTAGGCCATCTGGGTGTACACAGTTTGAGAAGCCCTGGTCTAGAGTAACAGCAGGGAAATTTAATAATTGGTCTATATGTACATAAGAATAGACACATATATTCTACACAGTCACTTCATTCTACAGACCCATGAGCAGAATAAGCTCTTACCTGCAGAAGTTCTGTGGCGCTGGATCTCTGCTCCGGGTTTTTCACAAGACACAGGTTAATGAAATCTACAAACTCCTTTGACCATAGTTCGGGTTTTCTAAATGTAGGCGGTGGATTCGATGGAATCATGAATATTGCCTGTCAAGAAGACAAAGCAGAACATAATACAGCTGGCATTTAATGAAAGACTATATATACATTGGTGGTACTGGTATTGAAGGAATGTAGGTAGGTTCAAGATGGCCAGCCTTAAAGGCGGCCACCAAGGATTATATCCCATATCTTTATTATGGAACCCAAACTTAAAGAACATTTATATAGCTATTATAGCCCCTTAACATGTTCACGCTTAATAAATGGGCTTGTACCTTGTCTGGTCAACATTCCGTTATCTTACAGAAAGCCTTTAACGGATAGAATAAAATAATAAAATATTTAAGTAAGAACATTGCTGCCAGACAAGGGTCTTTTTTGACTGAATAATCTATTTATGAGGAATGAGAATAGCACAATACATAGCTCAGAAAACCTTCACTGTTAAGACACAGGAAGTTACTCCGCCGTAGTAGTATGTCTGTTGATAAAAAGGGTTCATCTTTCTAACTTATATTCTATGTGGGTCACCTGTTTAACTTATATTCTAATGAAAAGCATTGTGGGGGAACTAGAACTGCCACCTTGGCCCTTAAGCGTGATCCGTATACAAAATCTGTATTGTGCAAAACTATTCCACATTTTATTTCGATTGGAAGAAGCTGAACCATGAGCATTTGGTAAGTTGTGTACACTTCCCTACTAGCAGCAATACTTGCTATCTTTCATAGAGGTATACACACTCTAAAGCATTATTCTTCTTCCCAATCCTTCTGGGTAGCATGAGTCAGTCACGACCTTGACAGTGAGATCAGGACCAGTTGCTGCTTTCCACAGGGAGAATATTGCAAATTTGTGTTGAGATGTTAGACACTCATGAACATTTTAAGTTCTTGGTCATCTGATTTTGTTTGAAGGCTTTAGTTGTCCTTTAGAATTTTTTTTTACTGTAGTTCCACAACTGCCACATGTATTATTTGTAATTCCCCGATTCACATCCATGGCTTCTGAGCTGCTTGGTATTACTGTCATTGTATGTGTTCCTGAGGACTTGATGGGAGTTACCCAGAAATAAAGTTTATACAGTGGCCCCATGGGTAATGGATACTCCAGTAGATCCACCTACCAAAACACACTAGGACATGTTCAGGATAAAAGTGATTTGTATCCACAACATTCACCAATCCCTTCAGGCCCATTCATTTCTTTCCATAGCCTCCCTGTGGTCTTAAAACACCTCTTGAAGGTCACATGTTGTCCTATTTTTCCTAGTCATAGTTTACACACTGTACTTTCAGGACGGTCATTAGATTATTACAAGTCCTAAGACCTTGTGATCTTACAACCTTACAACACAATATTAACTGCTCAGAACATTCCAGAGGGTTACACATATTTCACTTATACAGGACTTGGATTTCTGCTGACTATGTATGCAGGTATCCAATGAACAATCTGCCAAATGACAATCAATTAAATCAATCTTTATTATAAAATATCTCAGATCATGTTTCTTTTTCATTCCTCCTGGGCATGCTTGTATATGAGAGAACCCGGTTAATAGTAACAAAGTCATGTTTGTGGCAGTATATTATTCCACTTTCTAAAACTACATTTCATTGGAGATGTCTGAGCAGATTCTAAAATAACTAATATGGTTTCCATTTCATAAAATGGCCAGACTCTGGGTGATGGTGATATATTTAGCAATCTGCTCTTTTTGTAATAAAGACTTACAGGGAGATTTAATAAAAGTTCTTATCACTAAAAATGGTGCTAATTTTGCCCCAACCAATCAGATATTATTTAACATTTGAAAGTGAACATCTGATTGGTTGGGGCAAATTGATAAAAACTTTTATTAAACAACGCTGTGAGTGTCCTTTTTTTTGTCATAATGGAAACTATGCCATAATAATGTAAACTATCTGTTCTATGACATAACAGAAATATACCAGACAGCTATAAGCTTAAGGTGAGCTGGGCCAAAAGGAGCAAAAAGCTCTCCGCAGAGCATAAAAATGGAGCAGAGCCTTCTTATAACAGAATGTATCTTGCAGTGTCATGCTATATGAATAGAATTGCTTACAAAATCTAAGAAACAAGAAGTAATTTCTCACTCCCAGGTTCCCCAGAGTAAGGGGTGGAGATATGCAAAATAATGGAAACTATGACATGTTTTACAGAGGTGGTATGTTTATGATGAGTGGCAAGAACAGGACAATGACTTAAAGGATAGGTGTGATCTCCATACAAGAGCCCTTTATTGAAAAGATCTCTCTCATTCAAACAAGCATAGGATAATGTATCTAGTTTCTCTGGTTCTTAAGTTATAAGCTTGAAATGTTACACTTTCCAGACTGCTCTGTCTCTGTGACAGGCATGTGTTATAATCAGTCATAGGCCGAACCCCCCAAAATCTCTTTTCTAAATCTAGTTACAGACCTGCAATCATTCCTCTACCTATGGACACCTTAGGGAGAGCAAAAAATATTTTCAGGCTTCTGGCTATCTTTAAAGGGGTGGAGATTATAATGCATGCTCTGTCCCAACAGTGGGCATACCCCAACCTTAAACTTGGAGGCAGACCCCAAGTAAGTTTGGATAGACTGCAGCTAGAAGCATTATCCTGAAGTCATTTAAGGTAGAGGTGTGCAACTCTTTAATGAAGACCACATGTATGGAGACCACATTCTCCAGCAATGACTACTAAGCTCTGGCCCTGCTATAGCTATTGCCAGACTTACACTCCCAGCAAATTCAGCTATAAAGGCTTAACGCCTGGCAATGTATAAATTTTGTATCCAGTGGTAGGCAATTCCATTGGAAGCAGTATGGTATTGCCTACAGATCAGGGTACACACAGGACCGACGTTATCTCTAGAGTTCACCATATAGAGTGAACTATTGGGTGGTCAGCAGGCTATATCAGGTCCCTCTACTAAAGTACACTGGCCAATAGAATAGAATGAAAAATTTGTGTCTTTTTATACCCAGACAGTTTTGATATCCAGACTTCCATCATCTCAACCTTCTAGCAAACCTTCATTTGGCTTTGGGTCTGGAATTTAACTGAATTAACTAGCAATTGAGGGAAATAAAGCAGAAATGGGTATTTAACAAAATGATTTTAATGTTCATGTCCCCTTATTGAGGTGAATCATCCCAACTAACAGGGCTATTTAATAAAAGTTCTTATCGTTTAAAATGGGGCTAATTTTGCCCCAACCAATCAGATGTTATTTAACATTTTAAAGCTAACATCTGATTGGTTGGAGCAAAATTAGCCCCATTTTAAACGATAAGAACTTTTCTTGAATCTCCCTGTAAGTGTCCTAGTTTCAAGTTCTTCCTGAATATGTTACGTCCAGAATAATGTTTTGCATTTTATGAATGAACATTTGAGGGATTTAGACAAAATTGAATAGTTTTCTTCTATTTCTTAGCTAAAAAATTTTTATGTTTTTTTTTTTGTCATTTAAACATACAAAAGTCTTTATTACCAAAGTGCATACATGGGAACATTCTCGCTATTTTCTATAACAAGGACTCCCTCTTGTGGAATTTAGTGGAAATAATCAATTCTCTGTCTCGAGAACTAATCCATACATAAACTTATCAATTCAGGCACTTGTACTTTTCCCATGATACCCACATTAAACATTTATACAGAGGAAGACAAGAAACGCGTCTATTACATCTAATTTGCATTAAGAGGGAAAAAAACATTCTCGTTTTAAGTTAATAGGCTTAATCCCTGGATATATATTAATACATCAATACCAGTAACACTGAAGGCTTTCTGGTTCTGAGAAGGCATCCAGTCTTCTTGTGACCAGTGAACACACCAGTACAACATCTTTTGGAAGATTGCTCCATGGTTTCACTATTGTACTGGGACTTCCTTTCCTTTCCGATACATAACCTTAAAGGGCAATTATAAAATAACCCCCACAACTTCCCCACTCACCTTTAAAGTTTGCCTGGTAACCTATGTACCTCTCCTTAGAAGCTGCAGTCAGGCCCTGCCACCGCCCTCTTGAATTGGATTGGATTGAACCATATCATTAGGATTTATCGGCATGACTAGACTCACAAATCTCTTGGTACCCCCAACCAAGGGGTCCTTTATTATTTCCAGGAGCACCTACAGGCTGCCCCATAACTACAGCCCCCGTGACGGCAGGAGTGCCCAGGGACAAAGAGGGCAGGCCAGCTGCCAGGTACCTTTATCAGCCTTTTTAAGTAAAAGTTCTCACCATCAGCTGTTTATAAATACTGCTGGTCTGATACTGCGTTTTAAACAGCTGATCGCGCACACATTAAATACACACAATCATCCGTTTTAAACTCTGGGAAGGGGAGGGGCCTGCCACTCGCAAGAGGGCAGTGGTTAGTTTCTCTAATGCCCACAGGTTGTTGTGAGTGACTTGTGAAAACCCTGTACTGGTGGGCTTATTATCACCCAGTTCAACACTGGTACCATAACACTACAGTGTTGGCCACATCCTCAAGCAGTCATATGCCATCTAGTGCATCTGATCAGAATAACCAATTGAAATACACCATCTTGCACTGTTGATCCGATTGCAGCTTGTAATTGGCTGAAGATATGAACTGGAAGATGGGTTGCTGGGAAATTATCAAAAATCAAGAAAGCAGTCAACATTTTTTCGAACTCGAATTGGACGAATCAAACAAAAAAATCGACCCTGGCAAGCTATACTGAGTACATCACGCAAGAATAACCTTTAACTTGCTTCCTCATCACAGAAAACTCTGCTCTGAATAAATGGCCATGGTTCTCTAGTCAATCTCACACCTTCTAGAATAACTACTGGGTCCAATACTTACTCTCATAGGATGAATTTCTGCATACGGAGGCTTTCCTTCTGCCATTTCAATCGCAGTTATACCCAGAGACCAAATATCAGCGACACAGTTATATCCTATTTCCTGAATTACTTCTGGAGCCATCCAAAAAGGAGTCCCGATTACAGTGTTCCTCTTTGCCATTGTGTCCTAGTGAACAAACAAATCCATGTTGTATATATAATGTACATATTTAAAACCTAATGACGGGTTATAATTGGGCAACAGCTTCAAAAAACTGCAGTGAGGTAGAGGCTGAATTCAAGTGACATTTTGGTCAGAATTCAGAGTGTCCCACTAACTATTATCTAAGCTCCTAGTATCCCAGCACCCTAGAAGTTTTCAAGCACCCTAGTATATATACCCTAGTATCCAATCACCCTAGTATATATACCCTAGTATCCAAAACCCGAGTATCCCAACCCTAGAATATACCCTAGATCTAATCACCCTAGTATATATACCCTAGTATCCAATCACCCTAGTATATATACCCTAGTATCCAATCACCCTAGTATATATACCCTAGATCCAATCACCCTAGTATATATATACCCTAGTATCCAATCACCCCTAGTATATATACCCTAGTATCCAATCACCCTAGTATATATACCCTAGTATCCAATACCCTAGTAATATACCCTAGTATCCAATCACCTAGTATATATACCCTAGTATCAATCACCCTAGTATAATACTAGTATCCAACACCCTGATATATACCCTAATCCATCACCCTAGTATATATACCCTAGTATCCAATCACCCTAGTATATATACCCTAGTATCCAATCACCCTAGTATAAATACCCTAGTATCCAATCACCCTAGTATATATACCCTAGTATCTAAGCACCCTAGTATAATACCTAGTATCCAATACACCTAGTATTATACCTAGTATCTAAGCACCCTAGTATATGTACCCTAGTATAAGAACCCTAATATATATACCCTAGTATCTAATCACCCTAGTATATATACCCTAGTATCTAAGCACCCTAGTAAATATTCCCTAGTATCTAAGCACCCTAGTAAATATTCCCTAGTATCTAAGCACCCTAGTATATATTCCCCAGTATCTAAGCAACCTAGTATATATTCCCTAGTATCTAAGCACCCTAGTATATGTACCCTAGTATCTAAACACCCTAGTATATATACCCTAGTATCTAAGCACCCTAGTATATATACCCTAGTATCTAAGCACCCTAGGATATATTCCCTAGTATCTAAGCACCCTTGTATATGTACCCTAGTGTCTAAGCACCCTAGAAGTATCTAACACACTACATAAATACATCCTACATTGGCATCTGGGTGCCAAACTGACCCATTCTGGTTTATTCAATCATTAAAGGGCAACTAAAGCCACAGAACAACACTGAACCAGAAGGCAGAACACGTTGATATAAAACCAGTAATCTGTGTCTTACCTCTCATTTTGATACGGGCGCTGGGAAATTTACCTAAATAACATATGATTTGTGCTTTACTTCTCAGCATTCTAATATCACACAGTCTGGTCAACGACCATTATGTTCTGCACATGCTCAGTCCTTAGCTATGGCACAAACTTCTTACAGTTGGTCACACCCATTAATAATCTCTAGCCAATCCTTTTACAGGACAGATAAAGCAAGGAAGCATGTGACCGAGGTCAGGGGGTGTGGTCTGACACTGCCCATACACACAGATACTTAATCCAGTTCTTAACAGGCTTTGATTTACTTTAACAGAGTTTACTGAAGTGGCATTTTATAGTTTATTGGTGTTTTTAGGGGGTTGTTTTCAGATTCTGGAGTATACAAAATTGGGTTTAGTTCTCCTTTAATACTATATTTACCATATTACTTTGCATCTAATTTGAAAATTAACTAATCATGGACATTAAGAAGGCCATAGACAAATGATATTTTAGGCTGATTGTAATATTCACCCATCCCAATAACGAAAATGGCTGGAAGAAATGGATACAGGGTATTGACACATAATATTACTTTGTCTATGGCCACCTTTAGCCTATCGTCTTTTTGGTGCAGATTATCCAAGGAGGGCAGGGTAGCAGTGCACAAGCCCCTAAAACTGATCCTGTATGGGTCCTTAAAGTGCTATGGAAGGAGGCAAACTGCATGTTAGACCTTGCCGTCTCTATCTGCTACATTCAGACATATGGCAGACCTGTAATTAGAGGTTTGCCCCAAATTATTCTCAAAAATCTAGACAGACCTCATAGTTAGTGGCAGCTACCAGCTCTCCTAAGACCACTCTCCATGAATAAGGTTATATACACAAATCTAACATGTGTATAGAGCTTGTGAAGGTTCTCATTCAACCAAGTAATGGTATATCTGTTGTATTCAATTAGATCAACTGGACTTGAAGTTTAGTTCTTGAAGACGTTTCGCTAGTCATCCGACTGGATCTCTCAATTCAGAATGACTTGTACAAGAATCTTTGGCATATAATAATCTTTCCTATAACACCTCTTAGCCACTATCCAATCACGCCCTTAACACCTGGCTGTGATATGCTAATTGGGATTTTCCAGGGTACATAATTGCCACAGATTCTTGTACAAAATTAGCTTTTTTTGACTTTAGTTACCCTTTAAGTATGGCTGCCACAGTAAGGGATAAGTAGATCAGTAGGTGTGTGCACCTGGGTCTGGTTGAGGGGGTATGTCTTTCTTTGTGTTTACAACCATAAAACTATCTTATATTGAGGATAAATCCCCCCAAAAAATTGACTTTAGTTACCCTTACATTGGCGGCCACGTAATGGATAAGTAGATCAGTAGGTGTGTGTACCTGGGTCTGGTTGAGGGGGTATGTCTTTTTTGTGTTTACAACCATAAAACTATCTTTTATTGAGGATACTACTAATCTAATTAAAATCTAAATTACTAATCTAGATAAACCCTTTCAATGAAAAATAACACAACAGCTTTTAAAAAGGACCTTGTACTATTCTGATGCTGTTCCAGAAGCCATGTTAACTGCTCGGAAAAATGTGAATTATTTATTGTAGTTTCTTCTGCTTCCGGTCAATGATTCTGACTAATACAACTACAGAAGAGAATCAACAAAATGTTACTTACAGTGAGCTGACCTGCTACTCCAAAGTCAGCAAGCTTTGCTGATCCCTCCGAACTTAGTAATATATTCCCAGCTTTTATATCCCTGTGGATCTTTCTCATAAAGTGAAGATATTCTAAACCTTTTAGCGTGGACTGCAAAATTGTTGCAATTTCATCTTCTTTTAACTAAAGAAAAAGAGAAATATATTTGTTAGATAACAGAAACGTCAAAACTAAATGGCATTCTGACCCCGTCAAATCCTTCCTAATGCAGCTTCTAAAATGAAAAGCTTTGGATTTTTGAAAACTGCAAGTTCTAGTATTCAGCAAGGGAATGTTGGGAATTGTAGCTTTCAAACATCTAGAGGGCTACAAGTTTGACATCCCTGTTGTAAAGCATCGGCTGTAACATATAAGTATACGGCCACCTTAACACTTAAACGAGATCTAAAGTCTCCTGAAATGTTACTATTAACTGGTTTTCCACCTACAGGGACCCCCTCGAGGCTGCAATAAGGTGAAAATGAAAAAAGAAACATTTAAAGGAAATCTTGAATCTAGATTAAAATTGCTAATTTAATCAATGTATTACTTGTATAAGTGATTTCTTTAAATAAATACATTATAAAGTTTATTTTTTTCCCCGAGTAGACAAAGCTCTTGGTGTCTGCCCCCTTCAATGTTTTATAGTCTGGGCATGCTCAGTGTGTGTCTTTTTTAGTTATAATAATCACCAATAGCAAGTAGAGACCCAAGGGACAGTGATATATAATATTAAACCCTATATATAATCATGGATGCAACTGAAATGTGCAAGTTTTAGGCAGGTGTGAAACGCACAGTAAACCAGGGGTGTAGGGATCATCATAGCAATCATAGCGGTTGCTATGGGGCCCGGAGCCAAAGGGGGCCCTGCCAGGTCCCCTGCATGCATGCTCACCATCCTAAGAAAAAAAATCCCTCACGTAGTTCAGCCCCACAAACCCCATTTTTGTTTTAATTAAACCTTTCAAAGATGCTCCCAGACTCAGATATACTACTTACAAAACCACATCTCCTCTCATACTCCTAGTAATGCCAGTCAGTCACGGCCGTGATAGTGACTTATGGCCAATGACTGGTGGCCATTACAGAACAAGCCTCCTCTGCTGCTGTGCATGCTCAGAACTAAACAGCTAGCAACAGCAGCAGAGGAAGTGTGGCCACACCAGCGAGGGATCGGGGGTTGTAAGTAGAATATCTGAGCCTGGGAGAACAACATTTGTGGATCTGAACTACATGAGGTAAAATATTTCTTAGAAGGGTGAACATGCCCTTTAAAAAAACCTGCCCGGGTGGGTTGAACTGCACCAAACTGTTTTTTATGTGTTTTTTATGTTGGGGGGCCCCATCTTAAATCTTGCTACGGTGCTCTGTGGTTTTTAGCTATGCCCCTGCTGTAAACGCAGAATTGCTTTCACAAATAGAAATAGTTTCCTTTTTAGCAATTACCAATGCAAAGTGAACAAACAGAAATCATATGAATATTTGGTGTGATCGCTCCTTGCCTTTAATACAGTATCGATTCTTCTGGGTTCACTAGCACAGTGACAAACTCGACACACAAGTTGTTACAAACATCTTGGAAGACCAACCACAGACATGGACGTAGGCTGGCTCATATGCTTTCTATCTCTTCATGCAAACACACTCAATGATACGGAGATCAGAGCTCTGTGCAGGCCGCTGGGTCACTACCAGGACTTTTTGTTCTTTATACTGAATATTGTTATTAATGAAATATGTTTACGGTCATTGTGCTGCTGCAAAATAAATGTGGGGCCAATCAGGTGCCTCCCTGACAGTACTGAAGGAAGTATCTGCTTGTATTTCTCATCACTGAGGACCTGTGACTTACTCAACCGCACCTTGGAAGCAGAGTTTGGTTGTTCCTTGCCCAGTTTTTAAAGTTATTTAGATTTTTTTTCTTTCCATTTTGTAATTTGATAAGAATTAACCATTATAATTTGTATTTGTGGAGCATTTTTATTTTAGAGCATTTTATTTACATCTTTCGCAAAAAAATATTTGCACAGTACTGAATGCTTTATAAAGCATATTGTATGGAAAAGGTTATCTTCGGTTACCTTCGGTTACCTTTTTACCCACAGTACGAGATGTACTGTAGCTGTCTAGTAGGTCAGACCATACTAACAAATCTTTTCATTAGGGTTTTGGTTGATGTCCTGTATACTGATTCCTACAACTAAAAACCACAAGCTTTTGCTGTGACTGACAGTACTTGGTCAAAGCTGACTGGTCGAGATTGAATGGAGTGTACCCATATTACAACAAAGTTGGGGAGAAATGGTGTTTGTACTTCCATGCAACAGGTGATCTCACAGTATCTCCCGTCCCAATAGAATACCACAAGCTGCTCGGCTACTTCCAAGTTGTCTTGTCTTTATGGAGATCATAAGATAAATATGCTTGTTGGACTCCATCCATCTTGTTCTATGTTTTTAAAAGACTGTAAAGGATAAATTAAAGCTTAAAGGGAATTTTTTTTTTCAATTTAACTGAAGAATAGGAGGTAAGTGAGCTATGTCTTACCTTCCGTTCTTCAGTAAAACTTGCAGAAAAGAAGGAAGAACCTGTGAATGGTCCAGCACAGCTGACACACTCTGGCACATCCACAGTCCTTTGCATTGTGCGCGCATACAGTGCAATGGAGCATGGAGGAGACTGTCAGAGCAACGGAGCGTCAGAGACTGTCAGAGAAGTCGGCGCTGAAACGATCCAAAGTTCTTCCTCCTCTCCTGCATGTTTTACTGAAGAACGGGAGGTAGGGCATTGATCATTTATCTCCTGTTCTTCAGTTAAATTGAAAAAAAAAATAAAGTTAAAAAATCAATGGACATACCCTTTAAATCTCTGCAAATGATCTTTCCCTTTGACTGAAAAATATACCAATACATAACACCACATACAGGGAGATTCAAGTTCTTATCGTTTAAAATGGTGCTAATTTTGCCCCAACCAATCAGATTTTATTTAACATTTGAAAGTGAACATCTGATTGGTTATGGAAAAATGAATAATAAAAATAAAATAACCCTGATAGTGTTTTATTTTGACCTATTCTTGTAGGTACTATGTTGATATTGTTTAAAATGGTGCTAATTTTGTCCCAACCAATCAGATCTTATTTAACATTTGAAAGCGAACATCTGATTGGTTATGGAAAATGAATAATAAAAATAAAATAACCCTGATAGTGTTTTATTTTGACCTATTCTTGTAGGTACCATATTGATGCTAACAGGATTTAATGTAATGTACCGTATATTCTCGAGTATAAACCAACCGAGTATAAACGGAGGTACCCAATTGCACCTAAAAAATCTAATAAAAGTTGTTGACTCGAGTATAAACCGAGGGTAGAAACTTGGCATTCAAGATGTTTGGAAACTACAACAGCATGCTTTATTAGCTGGGAGTTGTAGTTTCCAAACATCTTGAATGCCACCCTCACTTGGCATTCAAGATGTTTGGAAACTACACTCCCAGCTAATAAGCATGCTGGGAGTTGTAGTTTCCAAAACATCTTGAATGCCACCCTCACCCTCCCACCCAGTTCAGTTTGTACCTGTGGGCTCTCTTCATCCAGGAGCTGTGGGCTCCTAAATCCAAGGGCTTCCTGGAACTATGTGCTGGCATTGAAAGTAAGGTCCTCTCCATTCCGGCAGCAGCGTCCTCTCCATTCCGGCAGCAGCGTCCTCTCCATCCGGCAGCCGCACGATCATTCCATGACTGGCGCGCCGGCTGACGCCACTAATTGGCGCCGGGCAGTGACGTCGGCCGCGCGCGCAGTACATGAATGATCGTGCGGCTGCCGGAATGGAGAGGACGCTGCTGCCGGAATGGAGAGACGCTATCTTCAATGTGAGTAGACTCGAGTATAAACCGAGTCCGAGTTTTCAGGCTGATTTTACAGCCTGAAAAACTCGGTTTTACTCGAGTATATACGGTAACCTTCATTGTCGCATTGCATTCTGTAACAGGTCCTTATACAGTATACTGAAACATTTTACAGGAACATAGTGTGGCTTTAGAATCCCATGCTTTCAGATAGTCCAAATAAAATTGCATGTGGCCTCTTCACCCCTTTTGTTTAGTTAACGACAAAGCACTCCCAGATTTTGGCAGAGCAACAGGAAATCTAAGAACTACATTCAGCAATAAAAACACTACTTGCCGTTTGTTTCCGAAGTCGGATTATATCAGAGACAGATCCACCTCCGCAAAATTCCATTACTATCCAAAGATCCGTGTTTTTGAAATAACTCCCGTAATACTTGACGACATGTGGGCTGGGGGGGGGGAAAGAATGGAAAATGAACACAGCTTTAGCACTCACACTGCTGTCCATGTTGTAGAAAAAAAAATCAGGCCGAAACAGTTCTGCAAAAACATGTAAATGTTTAGAATTTATACGATAAATATGTTAGAAAGTCTTTTTCTAAAGCCGTTTACGTCGAGGCCACACTATCTTGTGTGCATTGATGCCGCTTGCGCTGCAACCATTGCGATATACCAAGGATAAGGACGCGTGCAAATGGCATCAAAAATGGCGATCACATGCACTCTAATAATCGGATCGCAGTGCAACAGGCACCAGTGCCCCTAGTGCACACATTCCAATTGCCCAACATTAGCATTCACTTTTTACCACGCAACTGGATTGTGGCCTAGCCCTTACACACTAAAGATATATAGAAGATAACATTGGGAAAAAAGGCTACACAATCCCCCAATGTCCTCACTATACTTTTGTAGCTTAGCAATGGTCTATAGACTTAAGTGTATAATATGTTCTGTATTTAATAGTTATATGTAAGTGTTATAATAATATGCCCAACAGCCCATCTGAACTCCCATAAATACAGCTCAACCCTCCATTAGCTGGCTACACGTAATACTAAGCACACAGATAGTTATACAGTAAAATAGTATACAATACTAGGACATTCCAATATACATATTATATTTTACAATATCCTTATGGTCACCAAGGTTTAAATCATAAAGGTAAATTTAGGCAACTTTATTAAGCACACAAAGGGAGATTCAATAAAAGTTCTTATCGTTAAAATGGTGCTAATTTTGCCCAAACCAATCAGATATTTTTTAACATTTGAAAGCTAACATCTGATTGGTTGGGGCAAAATGATCACCATTTTTAACGATAAGAACTTTTATTGAATCTCCCTGATTGTGTTTTATTGGCAGGAATGTGCCAGTGTGGATGAAAAAGTAAAATTGAATGTAAGCGTAATTTAATGTAATGTAATCTAGATAATGGAAGAGATCCCCATCACTGGGGTGGAGAAGGGAACAGAGGGATCAAGGCAGAGCCATCAATACTTTACCTTTAGTTGTTCTCTCTGTCTTCTTCCTATTTCTCACCTTCTCCATATTTATATCTCCCTGTCTACTTCCCCACCACTGGTTTCCTACCCTCTCTAGCCCTCTCCTGGGTTTCTTGCCTCTCTCTGTCTCTCTCTATTAAAGCCCCCCCCCCATTTCGCTCTTTGTCCCTATCCCACTGGGTTCCTCTTGTATTCTCCCTTGTGCTGACAATTCTCTCATTTCTCAATTCTAGCTTATTGCAAACAGGAGAAAGGATTACTTGTCCCTACCTTCCATGGAATTGTTTAAAGATTTAGTGGTCCTTTAATGTAAGGTTATATATTATACATTATAGATATGGTAAGGTAAGATCAGTCTGGTACATCACACTACAGTTAAAGGACTACTGTAGTCTCTGAACTTAGACACGTGTCACACAGCCACGACATTCTGTGACCAGCTGGGTGTTGGAGATGTGATAGGGTATGGAAGCTAAAGATGTGATAGGGTATGGAAGCATAGTATGGGGAAAAAAACTTTATATTTAAAGACACAGTTATCCAGTAAGATGGTTAGTCCTTATGGGATAATAATTGTTTTAATTAATGTTGTTCACTTAGTCACTTTATTGGGAATATGGGTACAAATATGGAGGAATTCTGGGAACTTTCTCTCCTTCACTCCATTGGTTTTTCTCCCCTTGTATTGCACTGGTGGTTTTGAAGTCCTTTTCAAAATACGTATCAATAAATTACTGTTGGATCCATCTGTGGCCTCATCGTCCCGTTGGCAGAGCGGTCCGCCTCTATACACCTTTGATCCTGCATATTATCGCGAGGGTCCACTTCAGTATGTGTGAGTCTTTTACATATATCCAGTAAGATAAACTTGTTTTTATAGTGTACATGCCCTTTAATTAAAACTGTTGTTGGAAGCATTTTGACAGCCTAAACGTTTGCACAGTACAGTATCTAATAGTTAAAATTTCTAGAATCGGTTCAGGCTTATATACATTCTAGCTTCATTTTCATGATTTACCCATAGCACTATTAGCTGGTGTTAAATCAAGTGCAAGACAGATATCGAATGCCTTGTGTTGGCAGTGCAGGTGTCTTTTGCAATGCCAGTGCAGATGGGACACTGAAGCGGTTATAGGGTTTCAATAACCATGACTTTAACCCAGGAACAGAGCGCTGCGGCTCTGGGTAAATGTTTTTTGTTTTCTGCATGCATGGTACATTGTATTGTCAGAAGATTAAGATCGCTAGTTTTATCTATATATGTCAATATAAATGTACTCACAGACCCAATATCACAGATGTTACACAACATAAAAGTCTTTTTTTGGTGGATTTAAGCCAACCATTAGGGAGATTCAATAAAAATGGTGCTAATTTTGCCCCAACCAATCAGATGTTAGCTTTCAAATGTTAAATAAGATCTGATTGGTTGGGGCAAAATTAGCAGTATTTTAAACAAGAAGAACTTTTATTGAATCTCCCTGTAAAGGTTTGTACACACGTGCAATTGAGGGTGCCGACCCGCGACGCACAAAGTGTAAGAACGGCCATCTTGGGCAATAATTGTGCCATGTATGGGCACTTTATCAGCCGAAACGGGAGCTCGTTCAGAAATCTGCCTGGCCGGGCAAAGATCCCTGACCATACACGGCATGATTATTGGCTGAAACTAAGTTTCGGCCATCGCTAATCGGCACCTGGGATTGAACCTTACGTTTTTGTTCTTGTAAACTATAAATAATGTAAAGGTTGTACTTACCTATCACACTGCTGCATGATGGCTATTTCCTTAATTATCTCCTGCAGATCAGACTCAACCGGAATCTGTTTTATTGCTACAATTTGACTTGTATCTTTGTGACTAGCTTTGAACACACTGCCATAGGACCTAAAGAATAACAGCGGATTAATAACATTACTGACAACTTTAATGAATATCAAACATGGCCAGAATGAAGATAAAGAAATGTTATGCACAAAAGGTCACGTATTGACAAAAAATAAATAAATCATCAAGACTGAATCTTGATCAAATGATCAATCAAATGATCAAGATTCAGTAGCTAACAGTGTCCACACACGGTAACTGCTAGTTACTATATCTAAAATAGGAAGGGTGAAGACAGAACAAGGGGTATTCTGTGTTAATGGTGAAATCAACAGAACTTTCTTAGTTGAGACATTTGTTAATGTTCTAACACATGCACCGTATAAGGTGTAAAGGTTGAAATATACTATTGGAATTTTTACGCCATACATGACATACATTTTTATTATGCTGGAACACCAGTAAAGTAGAAGTCTCAATGGGTTACAGGTCATTACTTTGGTTACTGACAACCATTCCCTTTAAGGATCTAGTCCTCCTAGTCCACCCACTGATCCAGTGATGTTCTCCCGACATATTGCTGGTAACTAAGACTTATTTCTTTACTACAAAACAAAGACATTTTTTGTCATTGTTGTGTACACTGCAATCCAAACATTCACACTAAATTTGCGTTAGATTTAAGAAATAACACAAGTAAAAATCTCTCATGCCATTCATTGAAAGGGCTTGGCACACCTTAGTAAATATTTGACTATTCCTTTAAGCAAAAATCTTCAATTGCTTTCCTTTTCCATTGCTAAGTAACAAAACCTTTCTAGGGGATTTAGTTCACGGCTACGCACTTACATTTTCTTCTCTGCTTTTCACTTACTTCCAAGGTCCAGGAAAACTTTGCTGCATGCATCAGTCCAGCACCATTTAGAAAACTTTATTTGCAACCAATGTATAAAGAGATGTAACAGAACATATTACAGTGGTTCACTGCTACAGCTTCCTTACTAGGTTACAGCTCTGAAAAAGCAGTGATGCGTCTGGGTGGTCGGCAATAGTCTTGCTCCCCCAAAAGGGTGCTGACCAGTGAATTTGCTTTTCAGCCCTATGGCCCTTATAAGAGGGGGGTTTTCCTTGAACAAGCTGGATTCTGGCCTATGAGTGATTTTCCCAACCCCTACCAACACCAATTTCAAACAGAACAAAGACAAGTTGCAAGGAGAATAATATGGATAACAAGGGTAGGGAATCCCCAGGGGATAATTTCCATTTATATGATGATGATTGACTTTTTGTATTTTAATTTTCTTCTTACAATGAACTGTTTACTGCGTAAGAATCAACTTACTGTAGTCCATTTGACTGCTGCTAACGTCTCTATCATCTAGTCTAAATGTAGAGAAGGGTCAGGCCAGGATCCTGTTGGTGCCATATAACTCATGTTTCTACACAAAGTCGCTAGGTTTAAAACCCCCTTAAAACCAGCCTTTGTTCCCTCTTTTCTGGCCAGACCGACAGCCTTGTCTGTAATTGGCTGACACTGAGCCAATCACTAATGCGCTGTCGGTCTGGAGCAGCAGAAGGCAGCCAAGGAAACGAGGGCTGGTAAGTACACTAAGGAGCCAATTTCTGGGTTTTAAACTTAGCATCAAGGTTTGGGGGGTCTTTCCTAACTTTCACAAATTTTTGATTTAGGCTGAGACGCGATGGTTAATCAAAAGAGGAAGAAGGGGTTAGAGCTCCACTGGGCATGCCACAGAAGAGAAAGATAGGGATCTTTTAAGAATACACAGTGGGGCAAATTTTAGTTGGGTTGGGTGGGTGGACATGCACTTTAATCCTGCTGTAGAACACAAATAAACTCATTCAATCACAATCAGATGATACTTTTTTACTGATCTACAACAGTTAGAGAACATTTGATCTGATTGGCTGCTGCAGATTAAGAAAAAGGGAAAATGTTGCATCTCTTATTAAATAAGGCTCAAAATAAAGAAACTCGCCTTAGCCTTAGCTTATTTGGATAGTAGGTTCTGTCCATTGCTGAATAAGAAAACAAAAAATAAACCTCAGTTTTAATGATTTCAGCAGTGGCGGCGTTACACTGGGGCACAATATGGCACGTGCCCCAGTTGACAGATGCAGTGCCCCCCCAAGTGCCCCCCTTCCAAGTTCCAAAGCATACCAGATTTCCATTGTGTTGATGCTCACAACCATCCCGATTTTGCCATGGGTGCTTTTCCCAGTGTCCCGGCACCCCTACTGTGTTCCGGCATTGTCCCTGTATATAACGTCCGGGCAGTGTAAGTCTCCATAAAGTTTTTTAAAGACCGGAAATTCCTCTATACAAAGACCTGTCAGTGGCACTGCCCGGCCGGTAGAGTCTGTGAGGAACGGTGGAAAAATCCTGGTGCACGGGGCGGGAACAACCTCCGCGGCTCCTGTCTGTGTCTGAAGTTACTGAGAGGAAGTTCTCTGCACAGCCGGGTGGTAGGAAAGCAGGGCTGAAGAAACAGGGAGAGCGGAGCATTAAGGAAGTAGAGGTCAGTGCCCTTGCATGTGGGAGATGCACTTATTGGACCCATTACAATCCTGATTGTAATGGGTCCAATAAGTTATTAGCATGGAGGTATATAGTAATGCGTGTAGAGACAAGAATTTCTAGGAGTTTTGATGCAAACGGTAAAAGGGAGACAGGGCGGTAGTTTGACAGACAGGTAGGGTCCGGAGAGGGTTTTTTAAGAAGAGGTTTGACACACGCATGTTTAAAGGCAGCAGGAAAAATCCCAGAGGTCAGGGAGGAATTAAAAATGTGAGAAAGAGCAGGGGAAAGGATTTTAGCGCAGTGTCTGAGTAAGAAGGAGGGCATGGGATCAAGGGTACACATTGGAAGCGGCAAGGACAATATGAGTTCGAAGACTTCAGACTGGGTGTCGGGTGAAAGATTCCAGGACTGCAGGCGGTGGGGCAGGCAAAAGAAGGCGAGAGTTGTCTTAAGGTGTAGGAGTAAGGGTACGGATATCATCTATTTTATTTCTCAAGTAGTCTGCAAAATCCTGAGGAGCATTAATGGAATGAAGAGTGTCCGTAGAGGCGGGCTCCAAGAGATCGGTAAATAGGGAAAATAGACCATGTGGGTTATTTTTATTAATGTTTATAAGTGTGCTAAAGTAGGAGTGTTTTGCTGCTGAAAGAGATGAATCAAGACACAACAACATGAGCTTGCAATGGTTAAAGTCCACCTGACTGCGTGACTTTTTCCATAGCCGCTCAGCTGCATTAGCACAGCGGCGTAGGAACTTGGTATCTGAATTGAGCCAAGGACGGGGATTAGCGGGGAGACGTTTGTGAGTTTGTAGGGGGGCAAAGAGTCAATAGTAGCGGATAAGATAGAGTTATAAAAATGTATTAGTGAATCAGGGTTGGGATCAGACATGAGGGCATCGAGGCTAGAACTGAGAGAGGATGAGAGAGCCGGAAGGTCTATTGCACATGTATCATCTTTCTACAGTTCTCCTTATGGCCCTACATCCCGTTTAGCATGGTCTGATCATGTCCACTGTAGGTACCCTTTTCATTTCCAAGATCTTGTGACTTGGAAATGAAAAGGGTACAGAGAAGGGCAACTAAATTAATAAGGGGACTGGGGGGATTGAATATGAAGACAGATTGGATAAGTTGAATAAGTCCAACTTGTTTGATGATTGCTCAAAATTAGTTTTTTTTAAACTATAGTTACCCTTTAAGGTTCCTACACACGTGCGATCGCGAGTGCCGACCCGCGATGCACGATGTGTACGAACGAAGGTTTCGGCAAATATTTGGCCCGTGTATGGGCACTTTATCGGCCGTTCGTTTGGTGGCTGTTGCCTGATCCGCCGGGTGGATCACCAAACGCACGTCTGTTTCGGGCGATAAAGTGCCCATACACGGGCCGATTATCGGCTGAAACGTTTGTTCGTACACACCGTGCGTTGCGGGTCGGGACCCCCAAACACACGTGTGTACTAACCTTAAGGCATGGCTGCAACAGGAATAGACAGGTAGGTCACAAGGTTACAAAAGCATGTAATAAACTGGTAAAATATAAATAGCGTTTGTTTGTTTTGGCCAATAACAGGAACAGTACTCAGGTGGTACAGACACAGCGTGTATATTTATTGGGAATTAGAACTAAGGTGGACACAGTTATAATAATAGGCACAGTAAGATCTGATGGGTATGCTTTCATGGAAGGACTTAGTGTCTCACACTTGAAAAGGACAATTGTGTCCGAAACATGTCGTGTGTTTCAGCCACTTTTGCAGGCAAGCAGTGTGACTAGAGGCAATTTACAGCCAGTTAGCATGGACCTTCTTTGATATACACTATGCCTATGATGGCCTATGATGGAGACTTAACCTTTTATAGTCTCCTCCTCTCTTATCTGTAGCTTCACCTCCAGGTATATTCCAGCCAGAGGTAGTTGAAGTTCTGTTCTAGACAAACCTATATGCACTGCCTGTGGATATATAGCTCACTAGGCAATTTGTGCTGTGATTTCAAACATCCTATCAGTAATTGTTGTATTCAATTAGATCAACTGGACTTGAGTTTAGTTTTTGAAGACGTTCCGCTAGTCATCCACTGGCTTTCTCAATTCAAATGACTTGTACAAGAATCTGTGGCAATTATACCCTGGAAATCCAATTAGCATATCACAGCCGTGTTAAGGGTGTGATTGGATAGTGGCTAAGAGGTGTTATAGGAACCAGAGTAAGTGTTAAACAGCATTGTACATGGCAGACAGTTGTGTGTCGAACCCCCCCACCTCTATTAGGCTTGGTTTCTTTATTTTCACATAAATGGCCTCCTTAACACCTCTCTTGAACCAGTCAACTGTCTTCGTCAGTAATGTTAACATTACAATCTTCAAAGGTATGTCCTTTATCCTTAAGATGCAGATACACGGCTGAGTCCTGACCCGAGGAATTGGCTCTTCTGTGCTGGGCCATACGTTGATGCAGTTGCTGTTTGGTCTCCCCCACATACAAATCAGAGCATTCTTCACTGCACTGCACTGCATATATGATGTCGCTTTTCTTGTGTTTTGGTATTGGGTCTTTCGGATGTACCAATTGCTGCCTCAGTGTGTTGTTCGGTTTAAAGCAGACAGGGATACGATGTTTTTTGAAAATTCTTCTTAATTTCTCGGAGACCCCTGCTACATATGGGATGACCATGTTCTTCCTCCTGTCTTGCTTTTCCCCTTCACTGTTGGTATTTGTGTTCTTTTCTTTCCTTCTACTTCTTTTGACAAAGGCCCAGTCTGGATATCCACAAGTTTTAAGGGCTCCTCTGAGATGTTTCATTTCTTTAGCCTTCGCCTCTGTGCTAGTGGGGATGTTCTCGGCTCTGTGTTGCAGGGTTCTGATGACACCCAGCTTGTGATCTAAAGGGTGGTGGGAGTCAAACATCAAATACTGATCTGTGTGTGTTGGTTTTCTGTAAACCTCTACCAGATTCTTGTACAAGTCATTCTGAATTGAGAAAGCCAGTCGGATGACTAGCGAAACGTCTTCAAGAACTACATTTCAAGTCCAGTTGATCTAATTGAATACAACAGATATACCATGACCTGGATGAATGAGAACCTTCACAAGCATCCTATCAGTATGTTTTTGTGATTGTGGGGGAAACCGGAGTGCCCGGAGGAAACCCACGCAGGCACGGGGAGAACATACAAACTCCTTGCAGACGTGTCCAAGGTTGGATTTGAACCCAGGTTTCCACGCTGCAAAGGCATCAGTGCTAACCACTAAGCCACCGTACCGCCCAACTATTGTACAACTCTACAACTCTTCTATAGCTATTTGCATAAAGGGGTGGAGCTATGACTCATCACTGCACAGTTGGTATTGATAGAAGCACAAAGCCTCCCGACATATTGCTGGTAACTAAGACTTATTTCTTACTACAAAACAAAGCATTTTTTGTCATTGTTGTGTCCACTGCAATCCAAACATTCACACTAATTTGCGTTAGATTTAAGAAATAACACAAGTAAAAATCTCTCATGCCATTCATTGAAAGGGCTTGGCACACCTTAGTAAATTTGACTATTCCTTTAAGCAAAAATCTTCAATTGCTTTCCTTTTCCATTGCTAAGTACAAAACCTTTCTAGGGATTTATTCACGGCTACGCACTCACATTTTCTTCTCTGCTTTTCACTTACTTCCAAGTCCAGGAAAACTTTGCTGCATGCATCAGTCCAGCACCATTTAGAAAACTTTATTTGCAACCATGTATAAAGAGATGTAACAGAACATATTACAGTGGTTCACTGCTACAGCTTCCTTACTAGGTTACAGCTCTGAAAAGCATGATGCGTCTGGGTGGTCGCAATAGTCTTGCTCCCCCAAAAGGGTGCTGACCAGTGATTTTGCTTTTCAGCCCTATGGCCCTTATAAAGGGGGGTTTTCCTTGAACAAGCTGGATTCTGGCCTATGAGTGATTTTCCCAACCCCTACCAACACCAATTTCAAACAGAACAAAGACAGTTGCAAGGAGAATATATTGATAACAAGGGTAGGGAATCCCCAGGGATAATTTCCATTTATATATGATGATTACTTTTTGTATTTTAATTTTCTTCTTACAATGAACTTGTTTACTGCGTAGAATCAACTTACTGTAGTCCATTTGACTGCTGCTACGTCTCTATCATCTAGTCTAAATGTAGAGAAGGGTCAGCCAGGATCCTGTTGGTGCCATATAACTCATGTTTCTACACAAAGTCACTAGGTTTAAACCCCCTTAAAACCAGCCTTTGTTCCCTCTTTTCTGGCCAGACCGACAGCCTTGTCTGTAATTGGCTGACACTGAGCCAATCACTAATGCGCTGTCGGTCTGGAGCAGCAAAGGCAGCCAAGGAAACGAGGGCTGGTAAGTACACTAAGGAGCCAATTCTTGGGTTTTAAACTTAGCATCAAGGTTTGGGGGTCTTTCCTAACTTTCACAAATTTTTGATTTAGGCTGAACGCGATGGTTAATCAAAGAGGAAGAAGGGGTTAGAGCTCCACTGGGCATGCCAAGAAGAGAAAGATGGGATCTTTTAAGAATACACAGTGGGGCAAATTTTAGTGGGTTGGTGGGTGGACATGCACTTTAATCCTGCTGTAGAACACAAATAAACTCATTCAATCACAATCAGATGACTTTTTTACTGTCTACAACAGTTAAGAACATTTGATCTGATTGGCTGCTGCAGATTAAGAAAAGGGAAAATTTTGCATCTCTTATTAAATAAGGCTCAAAATAAGAAACTCGCCTTAGCCTTAGCTTATTTGGATAGTAGGTTCTGTCCATTGCTGAATAAGAAAACAAAAAATAAACCTCAGTTTTTATGATTTCAGCAGTGGCGGCGCTACACTGGGGACAATATGGCACGTGCCCCAGTTGACAGATGCAGTGCCCCCCCAATGCCCCCCTTCCAAGTTCCAAAGCATACCAGATTTCCTTGTTTTTGATGCTCACAACCATCCCGATTTTGCCATGGGTGCTTTTCCCAGTGTCCCGGCACCCCTACTGTGTTCCGGCATTGTCCCTGTATATAACGTCCGGGCAGTGTAAGTCTCCATAAAGTTTTTTAAAGACCGGAAATTCCTCTATACAAAGACCTGTCAGTGGCACTGCCCGCCGGTAAGTCTGTGAGGAACGGTGGAAAATCCTGGTGCACGGGGCGGGAACACCTCCGCGGCTCCTGTCTGTGTCTGAAGTTACTGAGAGGAAGTTCTCTGCACAGCCGGGTGGTAGAAAGCAGGGCTGAAGAAACAGGGAGAGCGGAGCATTAAGGAAGTAGAGTTCATGCCCTTGCATGTGGGAGATGCACTTATTGGACCCATTACAATCCTGATTGTAACGGGTCCAATAAGTTATTGCATGGAGGTATATAGTAATGCGTGTAGAGACAAGAATTTCTAGGAGTTTTGATGCAAACGGTAAAAGGGAGACAGGGCGGTAGTTTGACAGACAGTAGGGTCCGGAGGGGTTTTTTAAGAAGAGTTGACACACCGCATGTTTAAAGGCAGCAGGAAAATCCCAGAGGTCAGGGAGAATTAAAAATGTGAGAAAGAGCAGGGGAAAGGATTTTAGCGCAGTGTCTGAGTAAGAAGGAGGGCATGGGATCAAGGGTACACATTGGAAGCGGCAAGGACAATATTTTCGAAGACTTCAGACTGGGTGTCGGGTGAAAGATTCCAGGACTGCAGGCGTTGGGGCAGGCAAAAGAAGGCGAAGTTGTCTTAAGGTGTGAGTAAGGGTACAGATATCATCTATTTTATTTCTCAAGTAGTCTGCAAAATCCTGAGGACTTAATGGAATGAAGAGTGTCCGTAGAGGCGGGCTCCAAGAGATCGGTAAATAGGGAAAATAGACCATGTGGGTTATTTTTATTAATGTTTATAAGTGTGCTAAAGTAGGAGTGTTTTGCTGCTGAAAGAGATGAATCAAGACACAACAACATGAGCTTGCAATGTTAAAGTCCACCTGACTGCGTGACTTTTTCCATAGCCGCTCGCTGCATTAGCACAGCGGCGTAGGAACTTGGTATCTGAATTGAGCCAAGGACGGGGATTACGGGGAGACGTTTGTGAGTTTGTAGGGGGGGCAAAGAGTCAATAGTAGCGGATAAGATAGAGTTATAAAAATGTATTAGTGAATCAGGGTTGGGATCAGACATGAGGGCATCGAGGCTAGAACTGAGAGAGGATGAGAGAGCCGAAGGTCTATTGCACATGTATCATCTTTCTACAGTTCTCCTTATGGCCCTACATCCCTTTAGCATGTTCTGATCATGTCCCACGTTATAGGTACCCCATGAACATTTTCCAAGTCACAAGATCTTGGAAATGAAAAGGTACAGAGAAGGGCAACTAAATTAATAAGGGGACTGGGGGGATTGAATATGAGACAGATTGGATAAGTTGAATAAGTCCAACTTGTTTGATGATTGCTCAAAATTAGTTTTTTTAAACTATAGTTACCCTTTAAGGTTCCTACACACGTGCGATCGCGAGTGCCGACCGCGCCGCACGATGTGTACGAACGAAGGTTTCGGCAAATATTTGGCCCGTGTATGGGCACTTTATCGGCCGTTCTGTTGGTGGCTGTTGCCTGTCTGCCGGTGGATCACCGAACGCACGTCTGTTTCGGGCGATAAAGTGCCCATACACGGGCCGATTATCGGCTGAAACGTTTGTTCGTACACACCGTGGTTGCGGGTCGGGACCCCCAAACACACGTGTGTACTAACCTTAAGGCATGGCTGCAACAGGAATAGACAGGTAGGTCACAAGGGTCAAAAGCATGTAATAACTGGTAAAAATAGCGGTTGGTGTTGTTGGGCAAATAACTGACAAGTCCACCAGTTTTTATTTAAGGGTGAACAGTTATACTGCAGAGAAGAAGGATGCAGATGCTTCATGGAGGACTTAGTGTCCACACTTGAAAAAGGACAATTGGTGTCCGAAACATGTCGTGTGTTATCAGCCACTTTTGCAGGGCAAGCGTGTGACTAGAGGCAATTTACAGCCAGTTAGCATGGACCTTCTTTGATATACCCTATGCCTATGATGGCCTATGATGGGAGCTTAACCTTTTTATAGTCTCCTCCTCTCTTATCTGTACTTCACCTCACAGGTATATTCCACCCGAGGTAGTTGAAGTATCTGTTCTAGACAAACCTATATGCACTGCCTGTGGATATATAGCTCACTAGGCAATTTGTGCTGTGATTTCAAAATCCTATCAGTATATCTGTTGTATTCAATTAGATCAACTGGACTTGAAGTTTAGTTTTTGAAGACGTTCCGCTAGTCATCCGACTGGCTTTCTCATTCAGAATGACTTGTACAAGAATCTGTGGCAATTATGTACCCTGAAAATCCCAATTAGCATATCACAGCCAGGTGTTAAGGGTGTGATTGGATAGTGGCTAAGAGGTGTTATAGAAACGCCCAGAGTAAGGTGTTAAAACAGCATTGTACATGGCAGACAGTTGGTGTCGAACCCCCCACCTCTATTTAGGCTTGGTTTCTTATTTTCACATAAATGGCCTCCTTAACACCTCTCTTGAACCAGTCACGTGTCTTCGTCAGTATGTTAACATTACAATCTTCAAAGGTATGTCCTTTATCCTTAAGATGCAGATACACGGCTGAGTCCTGACCCGAGGAATTGGCTCTTCTGTGGCTGGGCCATACGTTGATGCAGTTGCTGTTTGGTCTCCCCCACATACAAATCAGAGCATTCTTCACTGCACTGCACTGCATATATGATGTCGCTTTTCTTGTGTTTTGGTATTGGGTCTTTCGGATGTACCATTTGCTGCCTCAGCGTGTTGCTCGGTTTAAAGCAGACAGGGATACGTGTTTTTTGAAAATTCTTCTTAATTTCTCGAGACCCCTGCTACATATGGGATGACCATGTTCTCTCTCCTGTCTTGCTTTTCCCCTTCACTGTTGGTATTTGTAATCTTTTCTTTCCTTCTACTTCTTTTGACAAAGGCCCAGTCTGGATATCCACAAGTTTTAAGGCTCCTCTGAGATGTTTCATTTCTTTAGCCTTCGCCTCTGTGCTAGTGGGATGTTCTCGGCTCTGTTTTGCAGGGTTCTGATGACACCCAGCTTGTGATCTAAAGGGTGGTGGGAGTCAAACATCAAATACTGATCTGTGTGTGTTGGTTTTCGTAAACCTCTACAGATTCTTGTACAATTCATTCTGAATTGGAAAGCCAGTGGATGACTAGCGAAACGTCTTCAAGAACTACATTTCAAGTCCAGTTGATCTAATTGAATACAACAGATATACCATGACCGGGATGAATGAGAACCTTCACAAGCATCCTATCAGTATGTTTTTGTGATTGTGGGGGAACCGGAGTGCCCGGAGGAAACCCACGCAGGCACGGGGAGAACATACAAACCCTTGCAGACGTGTCCAAGGTTGGATTTGAACCCAGGTTTCCACGCTGCAAAGGCATCAGTGCTAACCACTAAGCCACCGTACCGCCCAACTATTGTACAACTCTACAACTCTTCTATAGCTATTTGCATAAAGGGGTGGAGCTATGACTCATCACTGCACATTTGGTATTGATAAAGCACAAAGCCTAAAGCTGGCCATACACAGGCATATAGTAGATAAATTTGAGATATCTACCTAATGTCTGAAGACCACATTGTACAAGCAGTGATTTTTATCTTGAGATGTTCCTATCTGGCCATTCATTTTGTCATCTCAAATTGCATTAAAGAACAGACTAGGCAGTTGGTGCAATGACATGATAATATAGTAAGGGGGAGCACCTAAAGTTAAAGGTCAGCTGGGGGAGGAGACAATAACAAGGCCCAGTGTGTTTATATAACTTTACTTAGTTTTAGTTAGTGAAGAAGCCCCCCCAGTAACAACATGTTCACTATACTTACAGTTAACAAAATGTGGGTAGACAATCAGGGGGTTGGACAGGGGCGTACCTGCAGGGGCCTGGGCCCCCCCGCAAGAATGGAGACCGGGCCCCTGACCCCTTCCCCTATCCAAGATCCCTGCCACGTCAGCTGTTTTAAAAACAGCTGATCACTTGATGAATGAAACATATGGGCGATCAGCTGTTTAAAAAGACCGGACCCAAACTTCCAGAACTGAACCGGAAGTTTGGGTCCGGTCCTTTTAAACACTGATTGTGCGTATGTTTCATTAATACGCGCGATCAGCTGTTTAAAACAGCTGGCAGCGCCCGGGACCTTGGGCTTGTGCCGGCGGTAACAACCTCCGCGGCTCCTGCTTGTGTCTGAAGTTACTGAGAGGAAGTTCTCTGCACAGCCGGGTGGTAGGAAGCAGGGCTGAAGAAACAGGAGAGCGAGCATTAAGGAAGTAGAGGTCAGTGCCCTTCATGTGGGAGATGCACTTATTGGACCCATTACAATCCTGATTGTAACGGTCCAATAAGTTATTAGCATGGAGGTATTTAGTAATGCGTGTAGAGACAGACTTTCTAGAGTTTTGTATGCAAACGGTAAAAGGGAGACAGGGCGGTAGTTTACAGACAGTAGTGGTCCGGAGAGGGTTTTTTAAGAAGAGGTTTGACACACGCATGTTTAAAGGCAGCAGGAAAATCCCAGAGGTCAGGGAGGAATTAAATGTGAGAAAGAGCAGGGGAAAGGATTTTAGCGCAGTGTCTGAGTAAGAGGAGGGCAGGGATCAAGGGTACACATGGGAGCGGCAAGGACAATATGAGTTCGAAGACTTCAGACTGTGGTGTCGGGTGAAAGATTCCAGGACTGCAGCGGTGGGGCAGGCACAAGAAGGCGAGAGTTGTCTTAGGTGTAGGAGTAAGGGTACGGATATCATCTATTTATTTTCTCAAGTAGTCTGCAAAATCCTGAGGAGCATTAATGGAATGAAGAGTGTCCGTAGAGGCGGGCTCCAAGAGATCGGTAAATAGGAAAATAGACCATGTGGGTTATTTTTATTATGTTTTATAAGTGTGCTAAAGTAGGAGTGTTTTGCTGCTGAAAGAATGAATCAAGACACAACAACTGAGCTTGCAATGGTTAAAGTCCACCTGACTGCGTGACTTTTTCCATAGCCGCTCAGCTGCATTAGCACAGCGGCGTAGGAACTGGTATCTGAATTGAGCCAAGGACGGGGATTAGCGGGAGAGCGTTTGTGAGTTTGTAGGGGGGCAAAGAGTCAATAGTAGCGGATAAATAGAGTTATAAAAATGTATTAGTGAATCAGGGTTGGGATCAGACATGAGAGCATCGAGGCTAGAACTGAGAGAGGATGAGAGAGCCGAGGTCATTGCACATGTATCATCTTTCTACAGTTCTCCTTATGGCCCTACATCCCGTTTAGCATGTCTGATCATGTCCACATAGTAGTACCCCATAACATTTTCCAAGTCACAAGATCTTGGAAATGAAAAGGGACAGAAAGGGCAATACTAAATTAATAGGGGACTGGGGGGATTGAATATGAAGACAATTGGATAAGTTAATAAGTCCACTTGTTTGATGATTGCTCAAAATTAGTTTTTTTTTAAACTATAGTTACCCTTTAGGTTCGTACACACGTGCGATCGCGAGTGCCGACCCGCGACGCACGATGTTACGAACAAGGTTTTGGCAATATTTGGCCCGTGTATGGGCACTTTATCGTCCGTTCGTTTGGTGTGCTGTTGCCTGATCCGCCGGGTGGATCACCGAACGCACGTCTGTTTCGGGCGATAAAGTGCCCATACACGGGCCGATTATCGGCTGAAACGTTTGTTCGTACACACCGTGCGTTGCGGGTCGGGACCGCCCAAACCCACGTGTGTACTAACCTTAAGGCATGGCTGCAACAGGAATAGACAGGTAGGTCACAAGGTTACAAGCATGTAATAAACTGGTAAAAATAGCGGTTGGTCTTGTGGGCAAATAACTGACAAGTCACCAGTTTTTTTTTTAAGGGTGAACAGTTAATACATGCAGAGAGAAGGATGCAGATGCTTCATGAAGGACTTAGTGTCTCACACTTGAAAAGGACAATTGTGTCCGAAACATGTCGTGTTGTTATCAGCCACTTTTGCAGGGCAAGCATGTGACTAGAGGCAATTTACAGCCAGTTAGCATGGACCTTCTTTGATATACACTATGCCTATGATGGCCTATGGAGACTTAACCTTTTTATAGTCTCCTCCTCTTCTTATCTTGTAGCTTCACCTCACAGGTATATTCCAGCCAGGGTAGTTGAAGTATCTGTTATAGACAAACCTATATGCACTGCCTGTGATATATAGCTCACTAGGCAATTTGTGCTGTGATTTCAAACATCCTATCAGTATGTTTTTTGTGATTGTGGGGGAAACCGGAGTGCCCGGAGGAACCCACGCAGGCACGGGGAGAACATACACTCCTTGCAGACTTGTCCAAGGTTGGATTTGAACCCAGGTTTCCACGCTGCAAGGCTCAGTGCTAACCACTAAGCCCCGTGCCCGCCCAACTATTGTACAACTCTACAACTCTCTAAAGCTTTTGCATAAAGGGGTGGGATCCATTTGTACTTCTTATCATGAACTAGTATTAACCCAGTGACGTCGTACAGCACTAACTACGAGCACTTATAGCGTACTTGGGCTACGTCTAAACATCCTATGACTGACGTAGCTATAGACGGCCTCGCATATTCAGTGTACAATCAGTCTAAATGTAGAGAAGGGTCAGGGAGCAGCGCCCAGGATCGGAGGTATGCCATCTAAGACTTGCCTGTGACCTATATAGCGTGATACTCTCATGTACCCTAGTAATCTGTACACGATAGTCACGTGTCACGCCTCGAGTATTTACAACTCCACCCTTAAGAACCAGTCCTTTAGTCGTCCCTCTTCGCTTGATACGGGGGCCAGTAGAATCGACAGCGCATGCTTGTCTGGTATTGGCTGACCACTCGAGTATCGTCGAGGCCAATCACTACATCGCTGCTGGACTCGTTAGCTGCGTGATGGGCCAAGTCCATGAAGCCGGCAGAATGAACCAGCTAGGCATCATCTCAGGGTCACTGGCTACTACGATTAATATCATCTTAGAGCAGACCAAATCCTCTTGCACTTTTGAGCTGCGTTCTCAATACCTTACAGCATACGAAGTGCAGCTTTGGCGGTGGGAACCTTCTCGAGTATGACGCTAGCACATTTCTCTAGGACTTTCACCAGTTCCTTATAGCATCCTTTAGAGATCTGACAGAGGCGCGATTGGCTTAAGTGCAAACAACGAGGAAGCACGGGGTCGAGTATTGAGCTCCACTGGGGCTTTGCCAAGAAAAAAGAGGGGACAATTTTAAGAATACAGCATGGGGAAAAAAGTAAAAAAGCAAATTTTTAGGTTGGGTTGGGTGGGTGGACCATGCACTTTAATCCTGCTGTAGAACACAATAAACTCATTCAATCACAATCAGATAACTTTTTTACTGATCTCAACAGTTAGAGAACATTTGATCTGATTGTCTGCTGCAGATTAAGAAAAAGGGAAAATGTTGCATCTCTTATTAAATAAGGGCTCAAAATAAAGAAACCTCGCCTTAGCCTTAGCTTATTTGGATAGTAGGTTCGTGTCCATTGCTGAATAAAGAAACAAAAATAAACCTCATTTTAATGATTTCACGTGGCGGCCTACCTACACTGGGCACAATATGGCACGTGCCCCAGTGACAGATGCATGCCCGCCCCCAAGTGCCCCTCCCTTCCAAGTTCCAAAGCATACCAGATTTCTTTTTTGATGCCACAACCATCCCCGATTTTGCCATGGGTTCTTTTCCCAGTGTCCCTCGGCACCCCTACTGTTTCCGGCATTGTCCCTGTATATACGTCCGGGCAGTGTAAGTCTCCATAAAGTTTTTTAAAGACCGTAAATTCCTCTATACAAAGACCTGTCAGTGGCACTGCCCGGCCAATAACGCGTCGTTAGGAAACGTGGAAAAATACCTGGTGCAACGGCGGGAACACCTCCGCGGCTCCGTCTGTGTCATGATATTACTGAAGGAATTTCTGTTCACAGCCGGTGGTGTAGGGTAAAGCAGGGCTGGAAGAAACAGGAGAGCGGGAGCATTAAGGAAGTAGAGTCATTGCCCTTGCAATTGGGGAGATGCACTTATTGGACCCATTAAATCCATGATTGTAACGGGTCCAATAAGTTATTAGCATGGAGGTATATAGTAAATGCGTTAGAGAAAACGCGGCGCCCCGCCTTTTGTTTTATTTTCCTCTTTTTTAAGAAAATTCTTTCATTTCTCGTTTTCTTACGAGCGGTGTTTTGGTGCTGGCCCCCCCCGGTCCCACCCGGGGCCAGGGGCGCGCGGGGGGAGGGTCTCTATCGACCTTCGCCCGCGCGTCCTCTCAGGTGTCTGTCGCTAGTCAGTTTTTGCACCCGGCCCGGGTCGGGGGGGGGGGAAGTCGGCGCCGGGGGTGGTATTTTTTTCTTTTTTTTCCCTGTCCTTTTTTTTCCCCTTTCTTTGTTTTTTTTTCCCCGCCGCGGGGTTTTTGCCCCCTGCGGACCCCCCCCCCCCTCCCCCCCCCCCCCCGCGCTGTTGTTCACCCCCTCTCCTCTCAAAAAACAACCCCCACCCTCCCTCCCCCCCTCCCCCTCCCCCCCTCCGCCCCCCCCACACCCCCCGAAGCCCCCCCACCCACCCACCTCCCCACCCCCCACCTCCCCCCCCCCCCCCCCCCCCCTTCTTCACCCCCCCCCCCCCCCCCCCCCCCCACCCCCCCTACCACTTCCCCACACCCCTCCCTAACCCCACCCTTTAACTCCTTCCACACCCCCCTCCTCCCCAAAAAAGAAAAAGAAAAAATAAAGGCAAGCATGAAAAAAATCCTCCCATATTGGTGTCCCTTGGAGGGAAAGAAAAATGATGAGAAATGAGGCAATGTGGTAAAAGAAGTTTTAAAAAAAAAAAATCATTCATTTTATATTTTCAAATATAGAGACATAATCCAAAAACCCAATTTCACCACCACCTACCCAAAAACGCCCCACAAACCTTCCCGATAGCCCCTTATTTTACCCACCGCCTCCCCTTCCTCCCCCACACTTCTCCCCCTTTTCCGAACCCTCCCCCGCTTACGCCCCCCTCCACCTTTTTTCGCCCTCCCCGCCCCCGCCCCACAAACTACAGCCGATCGCAGTGGTTCTTAGGCTTCACGCAGTGGGGGGGACGGGCATATGGGATCAAAGGTAAACACAATTTGAAAGCCGGCAAGAACAAATATGAGAAATTCGAACGAAAGAAACGAAAAAAAAAAGACTTTCAGAACCATTTGGGTGTCGGTTACAAAAAAAACAAAAACAGCTTAATTTATTTCTTCCTTGTTATTTTTTTGAAAAAACAAAAAATAAAAAAATAAAAGAAATAAGCCAGGTACCCAGGATTCACAGGCGTGGGGCAAGGCCGAACCGAAGGGCGATAGCAGTTGTCTTAAGGTGTAGGAGTAAGATGTACAGATATTCATTCTATTTTTACTTTTTTTTTCATAATTATATTTTTCTAAAAAAAAACAAAAAAACATAATATATTATTGTTTCTCAAGTAGTCCCTGTATCTCCTGTTTCTCTGCACAAATCCTGAGTAGACAATTAAATATAAAAAATGGAGATGAGGTGATCCGTAGAGGGATAGAGAGAAGCCGGGCTCCAAGAGTAGTGATCGGTAAAGTAGGGGAAACAATAGAGAATACCATATTGGTTGGGTGTTATTTTTTCATTCCTATTATTAATGTTTATACTTTAAAATATCTATAGTGGTTGCTAACGTTAGAAAGTGTTTTGTGGGCTTTGACCTGGTTGGGGAGGGTTGGTTTTTTATGGGTTGTGGAGGTGTGGGTTGTAGCTGTTTGGGGAATAAGGCTTGTTGTGTTTTTGGGGTTTGTTGGGGCTTGGTTGTTTGGCGCTGCTGAACGCATATGAATCAAGTGAACCACAAAACAAACATGAGCTTAGCAATGGTTAAAAATTTCCAGAAGAGAAAACAGAAAAGAAAAAAATGAACTAAAAAGTCCACCAAATGAATTGTTGACTTAGCGTACTTTTTTTTATTTTTTGTTTCCTTCCTTTATGTTTCCATAGAGGGCCAGCTCAGCTGCATTAGCAGCTACAAAGTCGGGCGTAGGAAACGACCTACTTGATAAGGGGTATAATCTAATTTAGGGAGGCCATATGTCCGTAAAAGGATTTATCAAATAAATAAAGTAAGGTAGATTACGCGTGAGGGCGCGCCGTTTGTAAATAAATAAAGTTTTGCTAGGGGTGGGGGGGTCAAAGAGGGCGGTCATCGTGAAATCAGGATAAGATAGAGAGAGTGGTATAATCAATAAAATGTATTAGTGAAATCACAAGGGTAATAGTATCAAACAATTGAGGCAAAAACCTATTAATCGAGGGCTAGACCTGAGAGAGAGGGATGAGAGAGAGCCCCCCGGAAGGGAGTCTATTCAAAACATTATCGAATCACTCTTTTACTTTCTGCTTCTGCATCTCTATCAATATCACATCAAAGCGATCAGAGCAACACACAACAACAACAAGTATCACCACATATCAGCACCATCCATATAGCAAACGCAATCAAATCCAATCAATACATCTTTCTCTTAAGGACTCTTATCATTTCAGCTGTTCCATACCCCGACATAAGATACTAACACGCAGCATCAACTCACTCCAACAGTCAACAATTCATCTTCTATTCTCCTCTCCTTTATCATCGAGTTTACTCTCACTTCTCCACAAAAGCTACAGGGTCATATCATCGGAGCGAAATCAATCAACAACGAACACATAAGAACAAAATCTTGTCATACGGGCGATTGCGCTAACAATCATCATGCACAATGCAATATCTTGTTCAGTAGACTCATCACCTCAATATGCAACATCAAAAATTACTAACGATCATTTCTTTTTAAATTCAATCATCAGGGGAACAACTCCAAACTCTAAGTGCATGCAGGCACATCTTCACTTCATGCGTACAGTTCTCTCCGCCCTTAATGGCCTATCAATACGCCGTATGTAATAAATCTAGTTAGCATTTTAATGGGTTTATAGCAGTAGAAAATACAACCTTCTACTAAGAGAGGCTTAAGAGAGAGAAGAAGAATAAAATGTAAGGATATAGGCGCGGCTAAAGAGAACGTTTTAGAGGTGTTACGGAGAGAGGTATAAAAAAGTAGAAGCGCTCATTTAGGAGGCTATTGAGCAAAACAATAAGTAGCAATAGAGAAATAGCAGGCCAGCGGAAAGGTAAAAAGATCCTGTAAGAGCAGACGACGTTAGAGCGATCTAAGAAAGTGCAAGTAGATCATTGTTCGTGAGAAGGGAGAGGTTCAACAGTCGAGTACGCACGAGAAGGCAGTCGCAACAGAGAGAGAGGAGCAGGTAAGAGTAGGTTTAGTAGAGGGCAGCGAAGTGGAGAGGCAGGGATTAAGATCGCATCGGGTACTGATGATCACTCATTGTCCGATCACGTCTGCTAAGGTACCCCATGAAGCTTTATGTCGTTTCTTTCACTACCCCCACAAAGTATCCCCTTTTCCCATCTGCTTTTCTATGTTCCCATCTTCCAGACCAGTGCAGTTTCCACAAGATCTTAGGGAAATGATACAAGTGGTTATCTACGATGAAGGGGCGGTGCAACTGAAATTAATAAGGCGACTAGCTTCTGGGCGATACTTGATCTCTTGGGTGAGTCAAAAAAAAAGCTTGATATGAAGACCAGATTGGATGTTGAATGAGTCCCAACGTTCTTTTAAGCGAAAGATGAATTTGTTGGCTCAAAAAATATACGTTCTCTTTTATTTTTTTTTCTTTTTTTCTTCTTTGGATCTTTAGTTTTTAAGAAACTAGTTAGAGTTACCCATACACCCGATTCAACTTAAGAAAAGGTTCCCTACAAAACAAAACCTACAACTCCTCCTATACCGATGATTCCATAAACACTAACTTACGAGTTAACTACAAACAAAAAACACACGTGCGAATGTGACACAATGCGCTCGATCTGATTAACTGCCAGCGGCACCCTCCGTACCGACGCGCGCACTATGATGCTTAAGTACGTAACGAAAAGTGTTTCGCTAATTTCGTGCAAATATTATACCCCTTATATTATTGTATTTTATTTGTGGGCGAGCCTGTGTCGGTAATGGGCCACTAAAAATTAACAAATACAAAACCTCTCTTTCTCTTAACTGGACACCAAATAATAAAAATTTAACCACCCTTCTCCCCCCCCCCCCCCACCCCCCCCCTTTATCCATCTTCCCCCCCTTCTTCCCCACCACTCCACGCCAAACCAATCCCCCCCACCTTTCCACCGTTCTCCCCTCCCCCCTAATCCCTCCACACCATTTTACCAATACTTTCTCCCACTTCCCACCTTTCATACCCCCAACTATCCCACTCCCCCTCCCCACCTCATCCAACCTTCCCCACACTACCCCTACCACCCCTTGTCCCCCTCTCAAACCCCACCTCTACCAACCCAACCCCCCCATCCTTTTCCCGCCCCCAACACTCTTATCAAAACCACCCACTACCCACCCTCCGAACAAGACCTATATCCCACCACCTAAGTACCCCAAACTCCCAGCCATAAACTGGAAACAAAATAAACAACAAAAACTTTAAAAAAAAAAAGTGAATTAAACTAAAACTAGGACCGTGCACGTAACTCTTAAATTTCCCGAAAAATTTAAACATAAAGAAATAATATCGGCCACGTCTTTCGAGGTAAAAAAAGCAAAGCGCTCGTTTTGTAGTGGGGTGGGGGAGGGGAGGGAGGGTATGGTTTTTGGGGGGGGGGTGGAAGTCTGTCTAACGTTCGGTCGTGTGGTGCGGGCATGTGTTGCCCCCTGAATCTATTTCCTGAACACATCCCCATCTGGACGTTATAGTCGTATCTGCAGTGACTTTCACTCTGTCTTCTGATTCTGCAATTTCTTCTTTTATTTGATTCATGCATAAATAGTCTGTCTTCTATTCTGTGCCATTATACTGATTGCCTGACCGGTGGAGAAGAAAATCACAAATCGAACCGATAACAATGATAACTCGCACCAACCGAACGTGACCACCTACCATGTTGCTGTTTTCGGTGTTTCAAACGAAAAAATGCCGGTGGGATTAGAATAAGAGTAAAAAAATAAGGGCGAAAAAAGTGCCCATCCATCGACCATAACACCTACTCAAATTCACCCGGGTCGGCCGATAAAATTAAACTAAAGAATAACATTAAATCAATATTCTAGGAAAATAA
Organism: Hymenochirus boettgeri; assembly: GCA_019447015.1. Lineage (NCBI taxonomy): Eukaryota > Metazoa > Chordata > Amphibia > Anura > Pipidae > Hymenochirus > Hymenochirus boettgeri. The sequence goes on along the minus strand of CM033476.1, from coordinate 73,012,676 downwards.
AGGAAGTTACTTAATATATTAAAAAAACTTAAATTAATATTTATTAAATATCCAAAAATAAGATACATATAAAAAATCAAAATATTAAAATAAAAATATAAAAAAAACAACTAAAGTTCACATCAATAATCGATTCTAAAAATAAAGACAAAAATTACAGTCTTGTCCACCTCCTTCCTCCTTCCCCTCCTTCTCCCGCTATATCATAGATCCCGGTCTGAAGACATAAAAAAAAGCAAAAAAAAAAAAAAAAAAAAAAAAAAAAGAGAAAAAAAAAAACGTTTGGTTTGGTTTTCGTGTACAACTACCACCAGCCCCGCGTACCCCCACGAAAAACCCCTTATCACGCACAATCCGCCACAATCCCCCGACCCCCTCACTCATCCCGCACTTCTCCCCACTACCGCCCTACCCGCAACGACCTGGGGCCAACCAAGACCATCATGCAGCGCCCCTAACACACGTGCGTTGCGGTCGGGAACACTCGCGCTATGTCTCCGCTACAACACACTACGCACACGGTGGATGTACTAAACCTTAAGAAGGTATGCATATAGATGACAATTTCCATAGACACACATAAAAGGAATAATGGAGCACGAGGTAGGAGTCAATATTAACGAGAACAAGGTTACACACAAAACCCCTAAAAGCATTGAGTATAAGAAAATACTGCATAAACAAAAACTGGTAAAAAAAATTAAGTATAAGAAAAAAAGAAAAAAAAAAAAATGTAAAAAAAAAAAATATATAAACAACATAGTTACAATAAAAAAATTAGTAAAGCGGTTGGTTGTTGTGGGGGTCAAAAAAAAAAAAAACGTGAGTCAAACTGTATAAAAAAAAAGAACACAAGAAATTAACTGAACCAAAGACCACAATCACAGACCCTGACAATGTCCAAGCAAGTCTTCAACTCCGTAAAACCACTCGCAAATCCTATGTTTGTTTTTTTTTAATATTTTGTCTCCCCCCCTCCCTCCCCCTCTTTTTCCTTGTTCCGGAGCCCTCCTTTCCCCCCCTCCCTCCGTTCCACTTCTCTCCCCCCTCCGCCCCCTTTATTTCTCCTTTCCCTCATTCCTCTTTTTCCCCCTCCCCCCCTTCCCCTCGCCCCCCCCCCCCCCCACCCCCGCCTCCCCCCCCCCCCCCCATCCCACTCCCCCCCCCATCACCCCCCTCCATCCCCCCCCCTCCCTCTTTCCCCCCCCCACCTCCCCCCGTCATCCCCTCACACCCACCCCCCCCTCTCCCCCCCCCCCCCCCCCTTTTTTCCTTGTTCTTTAGCTTTTCCTCCCCTTTCTTCCCCCTTCCCTCCCCCCCCCCCGCCCTCCCCCCACCCCCCCTCCCCACCCCCCCGGGCCTCCCCCTCCCCCCCCTCTCCCCCCCCCCCCCCTCCCGCTACAACAAAACCCCCTTTTTTCCCTTTTCCACCCCCCCCCCTCCCCACCCCCCCTCCGCTCCCGGAGTGCCCGTTCTCCCCCCTGCCGCGCAGAAAGAAGGATGGCAAGATGCTTCATGGAAGGACTTATCGTTGTCTCACACTTGAAAAAGACAACTTGGTGTCCGAAACCATGACAGTCGTGTGTTATCAGCCACATTTTATTTGCAGGGCACGCAGTGTGACTAGAGGAGCAATTTACAAAGACCACGCCATTAAGCAATCGGGGACCTTCTTTGATATACCACTATGCCCTAATGACTGGCGCTAGGATATGGGACTTAAACTAAAAAAAAAATATACCCTTTTTAATAACTTTAATTAAAAATTTTAATTAAAATTTTTAAAAAATTTTAACCATATCTTTATTTTTTCATTTTTTCTAAAATTACCTTACACACACATACATCTCCTTAACCCTTTTTATTAATTTACTTAACATTCCCACCTTCCTCCTTCTCCCCTTTTCCCTATCCCCTCCTTAAATCGTCTCATCCCTCCCGTCCTCCTCCTCCACCCCCATCCCCTCCTCCTTCCGTCCTTCGCCTCCCCTCCTCCTCCTCGCTCATAATCCTTCCTCTGTCGCTTCACCGTCCCGCATCTCTTCTGCTCCGGCTCGCTCCGCCTTCTTCCACCTCCCCGTTTCCTCCTCTTCCTCTCTCTCTCCTCCCATGTCCTTGAAATAAAAATTATATTCCCCAGCAGAGTGTTGAGTACTTCTATCTGATTCTAGGAGACAAACCTATAAATATTATATATCACTGCGCCTGTGGATATATACACGTATAATAGCTTATAAGTTAAGCTCTACTCTCTCACTAGCAATTTGTGTTTCTGTGATTTTTCAATTCAACAAAACCTCCTAATCAATATATATTAAATATATCATATATAATATATCTGTTGTATTCTCAATTAGATTCAACTATCTCTGGGACCTTGAAGTTTAAGTTTTTTTGAAGACGTTTTTCCGTCCCCTTCTACCGCTAGTCAATTAATCTCCGACTTTAGGCTGGCTTCCCTCAAATTTCAGGAAATGACTGTGTACACGACGACTCTTGAGAAAAAAAATCTTCTGGTCTTCTTATCTGTGGCAACAAAAAAAAAAATTATGCATGAGGGTACCCCCCCTTGGAAAAAAAAAAACAAAAAATACCAAATTTAAGGCCATATCCTCACAAAGCAATAATTCACAAAAATCATTATCAAAAATTATATATAATAATTCACAACAAACAATTTCAAATGAGATCCTTTATCACAAAAGCCAGGTGTTAAGAAAAGAAGGGTGTGAGTGGATAGAGAGAGGTGGCTAAGTAGTGTTATCAGATATAGGAAAACGCCCCAGAGTAGATAAGGGGTGTTAAAAAAAAAAAAAAAAAAAAAAAATAAAAAAAAAAAAAAAATAAAAAAAAAAAAAAAAAAAACAACCAAAAAAACAAAAAATAACAAAACAGTGCATTGGTACAACATGGCAGTAAGGACAGTTGGTGTCGCACCCTCCAGCAACCAACCAATAAACCCCCCCACCCCCCCACAACCCCGAAGCCCCCCGCCCTCTGCTATTTTTTATTTTTTTTAGTTATTTTTTTTTAAATTTTTTTTCTTTCGCGCGGCCGTTCGTTCTTTCGTTCCTAACTAAAAAATTTTCTTTTCCGTCTTTTTTTTTTCTTTCGCGGGCGGCCGTTTTTTTTACGTTCGCGCGCCGCGCGCCTAATATATAAATATCGTTTCTTTTCTCCGGCCCTTTCGGTTTTTTTTTTTTTTTCGTCTTTTCGATTCTCTTTCGGGTTTTTTCTTTTTCTCGCTTTTTTCGTTCTTCTTTTTTTTTTCGTTATCTTTTTCTTTTCCGTCTTCGTTCGTCTTCTTTCTTCGTCGGCCTTGGTTTTTTACAATTCTTTTCCTTCTTATTTTCTGTAGCTTCTGTCTGTTTCTTTCTCCTCTTTAGTTTTTCCTTTCCCCTCACCTTGAGGCCCTCCTTCTCCCCCCACCCCCCCCCCCTCTCCCCACCCCCCCCACCTCCCCTCCGTCCCCCCCCCCCCCCAACAACACAACCTCCCCCCCCCCCCCCCCTCATTGCCTATACTTGCCCCCCGTCCCCCGTTCTTCTCTTCGTCCGTCTGGTTCCCCATTCTCCCCTTTCCCCCCTCCTTCCCCGGTCTTGTCCTTTTCTTGTCCGTTCCCTCCTTTCCCCCCCATCTCACCACTCCTCCCACCCCCCTCCTTCACATCATTCATTTTCTCTAAAATTTTATAATTAAAATAATCATCAAAATATTTCCTTATTAAGATATGAAGATTTGCAAGTACCAACGGGGGCGGAGTCCTGACCCGAGGGAATTGGCTCTTTGTTTCTCTTTCTTCTTCTCTTCTTCTAAATAACTTCTGTCTGGGCCATAACGTTGATGCAATTGCTGTTTGGGTCTCCCCCCCCCCACTACAAATCAGCGAGCAATCAGACAAATCAGAGCATTCCTCCCTTACTTCCCCCCTTCCCTCTTTTCCTTCCTTTTTCTCATTCTTCAATAGTTCCCCCTTCTTCAACTTCTTCACTTCCCTCTACACTCTTCCTTTTCTTCTCATCACTGCACTGACTACTTGCAACTGCAATCAAAAAACTAAAATTATGTTCGTGCTTTTTTTTCCTTCCCTGGGTGTTTTGTGTAATTGGGTGTCTTTTTGGGTCTTTTCCCGGATGTTAACCAAATTCTTTTTTGCTGCTGCTGCCCCTTTGCCTTGCTATTGCTTATTTGTCTGGTTCTATGATTTTCGTTGCCTCCTACCACACCTCTGGTTGTGCGCTGCTTGCTGGCTATTGGCTGCCTCAGCGTGTTGCTGCTTGGCATGGTCTGTTTAAAAAAACAAAAAAAAAAAAAATAAAAAAATAAAAAAAAAAAAAAGAAAAAAAAAAAAAAAAGCAGACAGGGTTCCGTTTTTTTTGTTGAAAAAGTCTTCTAATTTCCCTTCTTTAATATAATATAATTTCAAATTAATTCCTTTCTTCCCCTATGTTCCTTCTTAATTTCTTTTTTTCCGTCTCTTCTCTTATTTTCTCAATTCTGCCCCCTTTCTTAATTTCTAAAAATATTTTTTTCCCTTTCCTCGGAGACCCCCTGCTACCTATGGGATGAAGACCATGTCCTTCTTCTTCTCTGTGTGTTCTTGTTCTATGTTCTTGTTCTTACCATGTTCTCTTCCCCCCTCTTCTTCCTTCCTCCTTTCCCTAACTTCTCTCTTTCTCTCTTTCTGTTTATTTCTCTCTTCTCTTCTGTTTCCCTCCTGTCTTGCTTTCTTGCTTTTTTTTTTTTTTCGTTTGTTTTTTTTTTTTTTTTTTTTTTTTTTTTTTTTTATTTTTTTTTTTTTTTTTTTTTTTTTTTTTTTTTTTTTTGTGCTTTTTTTTTTTTTTCTTTTTTTTTTTTTTCTCTTTTTTTTTTTTTTTTTTTTTTTTCTTTTTATTTCTTTTTTTTTCTTTTTGTTTTTTTTTTTTTTTTCTTTTTTTTTTTTTTCAAATAATAAATTTTTTTTCTTTTTTTTTTTTTTTTTTTTTTTGTTTTTTTTTTTTTTTTTTTTTTTTTTTTTTTCTTTTTTTTTCTTTTTTTGCTTTTTTTCTTTTTTTTTTTTTTTCTTTTTTTTTTTTTTTTTTTTTTTTCTCTTTTTGCTTTTTTCTTGTTTTTTTTTTTTTTTTTTTGTCTTTTTTTTTTTTTTTTTTTCCTTTTTTTATTGTTTTTTTTTTTTTTTTTTTTTTTTTTTTTTTGTTATTCTTTTTTTTGGCTTGGCTTTTTTTTTTTTTTTCTTTTTTTTCTTTTTTTTTCTCTTTTATTTTTTTTTTTTTTGTTTTTTCTTTTTTTCTTCGCTTTTTCCCCTGCTGTCTTTTCTATTTGCTTTTGCTTTTTTTTTCTTTTTTTTTTTTTTTTTTTTTTTTTTTTTTTTTTTTTTTTTTTTTTATTTTTTTTTTTTTTCCTTTTTTTTTTTTGCTTTCTTTTTTTTTTTTTTGTTTTTTTTTTTTATTTCCTTTTTTTTTTTTTTTTTTTTTTTTTTTTTTTTTTTTTGTTTTTTTTTTTTTTTTTTTTTTTTTTTTTTTTTTTTTTTTTTTTTTTTTTTTTTTTTTTTTTTTTTTTTTGTCGTGTTTTTTATCCTTCTTGCTTTTTATTTTTCTTTTTTTTTTTTTTTTTCTTGCGTTTTTCTTTTTTTTTTTGTTTTTTTTTTGGTTTTATTTTCCTTGCGTTTTTTTTTTTTTTTTTTTATCTCCTTTTTTTCCTTGTTTTTTTTTTTTCTTCGTTGCTTCTTTTTTTTTTTTTTTTTTCTTTTTTTTTTTTTTTTTTTTGTTTTTTTTTTTTTCTTTTTCTTTTTTTTTTTCTTTTTTTTTTTTTTTTTTTTTTTTTTTTTTTTTTTTTTATTTCCTTTTTTTTTTTTTTTCTTTCTTTTGTTTTTTTTTTTTTTTGCTTTTTTTCTTTTATTTTTTTTTTTTATTTTTTTTCTTGTGTCTTTTTTTTTTTTTTTTTTTTTTTTTTTTTTTTTCTTTTTCTTTTTTTTTTTTTTTTTTTTTTGGTCTTTTTTTTTCTTTTGTTTTTTCCTTTTTTCTTTTTTTTCTTCTTTGTCTTTCTTTTTTTTTTTTTTTTTTTTTTTTTTTTTTTTTTTAAAATGCTTTTTTTTTTTTTTTTTTTGTCGTGCTTTGCTTTTTTGTTTTTTTTTTTTTTTTTTTTTTTTTTTTTTTTTCTTTTACTTTTTTTTTTTTTTTTTGTTTCTTTTCTCTTTTTCTCTTGTTTTTTTTTTTTTTTTTTTTTTTTTTTTTTTTTCTTTTTTTTTTGTCTTTTTTTCGTTTTTCTTTTTTCTTTTTTTTTTTTTTTTTTTTTGTTTTTTTTTTTTTTTTTTTTTTTTTTTATTTTTTTTCTTTTTTTTTTCCTTTTTTTTTTTTTTTTTTTGTTTTTATTTGTTTTTTTTTTTTTTTTTTTTTTTTTCTTCCTTTTCTTTTTTTTTTTTTTTTTTTCGTTTTTTTTTTTTTTTCTTTTTTTTTTTTTTTTTTTTTTTTTTTTCTTTTTTTTTTTTTTTTTTTCTTTTTTGCTTTTTTTTTTCTTTTTTTTTGTTTTTCTTTCTTTTTTTTTTTTTCCTTTTCTTTTTTTTTTTTTCTTTTTTTTTTTTTTTTTTTTGTTTTTTTTAAGTTTTTTTTTTTTTTTTTTTTTTTTTTTTTTTTTTTTTTTTTCTTTTTTTTTTTATTCTTCTATTTTTTTTGTTTTTGTTTCTTTTTTTTTTTTTCTTTGTTAAATTTTGTTTTTTTTTTTTTTTTTTTGGTGTTTTTTTTCTTGCTTTTTTTTCCTTTTTTTTTTCTTTTTTTTTTGTCTTTTTTTTTTTTTTTTTTTTCTTTTTTTTTTATTTTTTTTTTTTTTTTTTTTTTTTTTTTTTTTTTTTTTGTGTTTTTTTTGTGTTTATTTTTTTTTTTTTTTTTTCCTTTTTCTCTTCTTTTTTTTTTTTTTTTTTTTTTTTGGCTTTTGTTTTTTTTTTTTTTTTTTTCTATTTTTTTTTTTTTTTTTTTTTTCTTTTTTTTTTTTTAAAATAAATTCCTTTTTTTTTCTTTTTTTTTTTTTTTTTTTGTTTTTTCATTTTTTTTTTTTTTTTCTTTATTTTTTTTTTTTCTTTTTTTCTTTTGTTTTTTTTTTAAATTTTTTTTTTTTTTCCTTTTTTTTTTTTTGTTTTTTCTTTTTTTTTTCTTGTGGCTTTTTTTTTTTCCTGTTTTTTTTTTCTTTTTTTCTTTTTTTTTTTTTTTTTTTTTCCTTTTTTTTTTTTCTCAATCCCCTTCATCACCACAAGACCATCAAACTGTGTTGGTATTTTGTAATCCTTTTTTTTCTTTTTTTCTTTTTTCCTCTTCTCTTAAAATCCTTTTAATCTTTTTCCTCCTTTCTCCTTCTTTTTCTTTCCTTCTTTTTCTCTTTCTCGTTTCTTGTTCCTTCCTATTCTTTCCTTCTAATTAAATTGGTAATACTTTACTTTTTTCTTTTTTCCTTTTTTTTTTTCTTTTTTTTCCTCTCTTCTTCTTCCCTCTTTCCTTTTTTTTTATCCTTTTCTTTCTCTTTTTTCCTTTCCCTTCCTTTTCAAATCGTTTTTTTTTTCTTTTCTTTTTTTTCCCTTTTAGCTAATCCAATCTATCCCTTTCTTTTTTTTTCTCTTATTCTCCCTAAATCTTTTTTCCCTTTTTCTCTTTTTGTTCCTTTTTTTCGTTCTCTTTTCCCTTTTTTTTTTCTTTCTTTTCTTTTCTTAATCCTTTTTCTTTTCTCCTTTTTTCTAATAATCTTTGTTTTTGTATCCCTTTTAATCTCTTTTTTAATCTCTTTTTACCTCCTTTTTTTTTCCTTTTCTTTTATTTTTTTTCCAATCGTTTAATTTGTAAATCTTTTTTCGTCCTTTTTCTTTCTCTTTTCCCTTTTCTTTTTTTCTCCTCCTCGCCCTGCCTTTCCTTTTTCCCTTCTCTTCCTTTGTCTAAAAAAATCTACATCTTTTCTTTTTTCCCCCTTTTTTCTTTCCCTTTATCCTTCTTTATTTCTGTTCTTACTTTTTCTTTCTTTCCCCTCTTTTTATCTTTTCTTTTAATCTTTTTCTCTTTGTTTTTTCGTTTTTTATTTGTAATCTTTTTTATCCCTTTTTTTTTCTTCCAAATCATAATCTTTTCTTTCTCCCTTCTTCATTTCTTTTTGTTTCCCTTTTCCCCTTTCCTTCTTCCCCTCACCTTACTTTTCCTTTTTCTCTCTTTTTCTCCTAATCTTTTTTTTTCCTTTCTTTTTTCAAATAAGTGTTCTTTTTCTTATTTCCTTATCTTTATCTTTAAAAGCTCTTTATCGTTTCTTCTTTTCCCATATCTTTTTTTTCTCTTTTTGTTTTTCTCTACTTTTCCTTTTTCCCTGTTCCTTTTTCTTCTTCCCCTCTTCTTCATTCTTTATCTTTTCCCTCTTTTCTATCTTTTCTTTTTTTACTCAATCTTTCTCCCTTCTTTCCTCTATCTTTTATCGTTTTTTTTTCCCCTTTTTCCTCTTTTCTCCTTTTCCTCTTCTCTTTTCCTTTTTTCCTCTTTTTTGTTAAATCTTTTTTAGCCTTTTCTTTTCCTTCCTTTTTTTTTTGTTTCCCAACTGATCTTTTTCTTTTTTTTTTCTCCTTTCCCTTTAATCTTTTTTTTCCTCTTTTTCTCTTCTTTTCCCTTTTTTTTTTTTTCCCTAATATTTTTTTTTTTTTTTTCCTTTTTCTTTTTTCTTTTTTCTTTTCTTTTTCCTTCTTTTCTTTTTTCCTTTTAATCTTTTTTTTCTTTCCCCTTCCCTTCTTACTTCTTCTCTACTTCTTCCCTTTCTCCTTTTTTTTTCTTTTTTTTTTTCTCTTTTCTTTCTGTTAAATCTTTTCTTTTTCACTATTTTTTGTATAAGTCATTTTTTTTCTTTTTCTTTTTTCTTCTTTGTGGTTCTTCCCTTTTCTTTTCTCGTTCTTTTTCCGCCTCTTTCCGTCTCTCCTCCTTTTTTCCTTTTCTCGTTCTTTTTTTTTTCCTCTTCTTCTTCTCTTTTCTTTTTTTGTTCTTCTCTAAAAATAAAAAAAACCTCTTTTCCTTTCTGTTTGTTTCATTTTTCTCTCTTGCCTCTTCCTTTTTTTTGTTCGAATCCTTTCTTTCCCTCTCCGTTTTTTTTTCCTTCTCTCAATCTTTTTGTCTTTTGTTTCTTCTTTTTTTTTTTTTCTTTTTTTGTCAAAATCCGTCTTCCTATCCTCCTATTCTTCTTTTCCCTTTTCTACTTTTATGTTTTTTCCGCTTCCTTCTTTGCTTTTGTCTTGCCTTTTTGTTCCTCCTTTTTTCTCCTTTCCTTGTTTTTCTTTGTAAATCCTTTTTTCTTTTTCCTTTTTTTTCCTTTTTTTCTTGCTTTGCTTTGTCTCCCTTTGAATTGTAATCTTGTTTCTCTTCTTTTTTTAATCTCTAAATCTTTTTTCTTTTTCTTTTTCTTCTTTTTCTTTTTCGTTCCCTCCCCAAAATCCTTTTTTTTTTTCCCCCCTTTTTTCTTTCCCTTTCATCTTTTATCCTTTTTTCCTTTTTTTTAATAAAATAATCTTTTCTCTCTTTTCCTCTTTTCTTTTCTTTCCTTCTTCTCTCTTCCTTTTTTCTTTGTTTCCTTTGTTTTTCCTTTTCTAAATCTAAATCTTTTTTTTCTTTTCCCCTTTTTTTTCGTTATCTTTTTTCCCTTATCTTTTCTTTCTTCTTATCTTTTCGTTTATCTTTTTCTCTTCTTTTTCTTTTTCCTTTTTTTTCTTTTACAATCTTTTCTGTCCTCTGCTTTTCTCCCTCTTTCATCCTTTTCCTTTTTTTTTTTTTCTTTCTCTTTCCCTTTTTTTTTTTTTTCTTTTTTCTTCTATCTTTTCTTTTCTTTCCTCCTCTACGACTGACTTCTTTTTGTCTCTCTTACCTCCTTTTTTCATCTTTTGTAAATATCTCTTTTCTTTTTTCTTTTCTTTGATTGTTCTTTTTATTTTCTTCCTTTCCCTCCTCTTTTTTTTCTCTTTTCTTTTTTTTTCCTTCTTATTCTTTTCCTATCCTTTTTTTCTTTTGTCTTTCTTTTTTTTTTTCTTTTCTTTTCTTTTTTTCTCTTTTTTTCTTTTATCCTTTTTTTTTTTTTTAATTCTTTCTTTTCTACCTGTTCGTAATCTTTTTTTCTTTTCTTCCCTTTTCTGCTTTTCTTTTCTTTTTTTCTTTTTTCTTTTCCTCCTGTAGTAAGTAATCTTTTTCTTTTTTTCCTCTTTTTCCTAAAAATTTTCATCTTTTTCTTTTACCTTTCCTTTTCTTCTCTTTTTCCCTTTCTTCTTTTTTTTTTTTCTTTCTCTTTTTTTTTTTTCTATCCTTTCCTTATCCTTTTTTTCTTTTTTTTTCTTCTTCTTTCTCTCAATCTTTTTCTCTTCCCCCTTTCTCTCTTTCTCTTTTTCTTTTTTCTTTCTGCTTTCTTCTTTTTTTTTTTTTTCTTTTCTCCTTTTTATCTTTTTTTCTCTTCTTTTTTCTTTTTTCTTTTTTTGCAATAATGTTAAAAATCTTTTTTTCTTTGTAAAGCTTTTTTTTTTCTTTTTTCTTTTTCTTATTTGTTTTTTTTCTTTTGTTTGTTCTTTTTTTTTTTTCTTTTTCGTCATCCTCTTTTCCTTCTCCTTTTTTTTTTTCTATCTTTTCTTTCTAATTTTTCTTTTCTTTCCCCTTTCTTCCTCTTTAATCCTTTTTTCCCTCTTTCTTCTCTTTTCTTTTTTTTTTTTCTTTTTCTCCTTTCTTTCTTTTCCCTTTTCCCTTTTTTCTACTAAAATCCTTTCTTTTTTCTTTTCCTGTCTCTTCTTTTTCTTTTCTTTTACTTTTCTCTTTCTTTTTTCTTTTCCTTTCTAAATCTTTTCTTTAATCTTTTTTTCTTTCCCTTTTCTTTCCCCATTTTTTTCCTTTTTTATCTTTTCCCTTTCCTTCTCTTTTCCTTTCCCATCTCTTTTCTTAATCCCCTTTTTTTTTCCGTTTTTTTTTTTCTTTTTTCCTTCTTTTCTGCTTTTTCCCCCCCATCTTTTTTTTTCTTCCTTTCTTTCTTTTTCTTTCCCTCTCTCTCTTTCTTTTCCCCTTTCCTAAAATCTGATCTTTTTGTTGTAGATCTTTTCTTCCTTCCCTTCTTCTTTTTCTTTTTTGTTTGCTTTTCTCCTTAATCCTTTTCTCCTTTCTTTCTCTTTTTCTTTTTCTTTTTTTTTTTTTTTTTCTTACTTTTTTTTTTTTTTCTTTTTATCATCTCTTTTTTTTTTTCTTTTTCTTTTCCTTTTTTCCCCTTTTACAATCCTTTTCTTTCCCTCCTCTTTTCTTGCTTTCCCTTTCTTTGCTTTTGTTTTTTGTTGTAATCTTTCCTTTTTCTTTCTTTTTTTTTCTTCTTCTTTAATAAAAACTCTTTTTTCTCTTTTTTAAAGCTTTTTTGATCTTTTTCCTTTTTTCCTTTTTCTCCCCCTTCTTATCTTTTTTTCCTTCTTTTCTTTTTTTTCCTCTTTATCTTTTTCTTCTTTTAAAATCTTTTTTTCTTTCTTTTTCCTTCTTTTTTTCTCCTCTTTTCTCTTTCCTTTATCTTTTCTTTTCCTCTCTCCTACTCTTTTTTTCCTTTTTTTTTTCCTCATTCCCTTTTTTTTTTTTTTCCTTCTCCTTCTTTTTTTCTTGTTTTTTTCCTAAATCTTTTTCTTCGTCTTTTTTTTTTTTTTAAATCTTTTCCTTCTTTTCTCTTTCCTTTTCTCTTCTTGTCTTGTAACTATCCTTTTTATCTTTTTTCTTTCTTTTCCCGTACTTTCTCCTTCATCTTCTTTTTTTATATCTATCTAATCATCTCTTTAAATGCGCTTTTTTTTCTTTTCACCCCCCTTATCCTCTATCTCTTTCTTTCCCTTTTTTTGTTTTTCCCCTCTTTTTCTCTTTTTTCTTAATCCTTTTTTTTCTTTTTTTTTCAATCCTTTATAAATCTTTCTTTTCTTTTAAGCCTTTTTTGCACTTTTTTCCTTTTGTATAATCTTCCCTTTTTTCTTCCGTTTCTTTCCTCTTTCCTTATCTTTTCATTCTTTCTTCCCTCTTTTCCTCCTCTTGTTTTCTTGTTTTCCTTTCCTTTTCCCTTCTTGTTTCTTCCAAGTTTTGCTTCCTTTTTTTTAATCTTTTCTTTTCTTTAAAAATCTTTTTCTTTCTTTTCTATCTTTTTCTGAAATTTTTTTCTATCTTTTTTTTTCTTTTTTCGTCTTTTGTTTCAAATAAAAAAAATTCTCTTTTCGAATCTTTTCCTTTGCCTTTTTCTTTTCTTTTCTTTTCCTTGTCCTTCTTTTTTTCTTCTTTTCCTTCTTTTCTTCTTCCAAATCTTTTTTTTTCCTATCGAACAATTGTTTCTTTCTTTTCCTTTTTTCCTGCTTCTTTCTTTTTCTATTTCTTTTTCTTCCTCTTTTCTCTTATCTTGTTCCTTCTAAGTCTATATCTGTTTCTCTCTTTTTTTTTTTTTTTTTCCTCCTTGATCCAATCTTTTCCCCCCTCTCTTTTTTAAATCTTTTCCTTTGGTCAAATCTTCTTTTTTCTTCTCTGAATCTTTTTTCTTCTCTTTTTCCTCTTTTTTGTTCCTTTTTTTTCTTTTCTCCCCTCTTTTCCGTACAATCCCCTTTTCTTTTCCCTTTTCTCTTTCCTCTTATACTACTTTCCCCCTCTTTTACTCTTTTTTTTTTCTTTTTTAAATCCCTCTTTCTCTTTTTTAATCCTTTTCCCTTATCCTTTTTTTTCATCTTTTCTCCCCTTTTCCCCCTCTTGTTCTTTCTTTGCTTTTTCTTTTTCTCTTTTCTTTTTTTCCTCTTTTCTTTCTCTTTTCTCTTTTTTTCTTAGCGTTTTATCTTTTTTTTTACATCAATCTTTTTTTCTCTTATTTATCTTTTCTTTTTCTTGTCTTCTTCTTTGTTTTCTGTCTGCCCTTCTTCTTGTTTTCTTTTCGCTTTTTCTCTGTTGCCTTTTCTGGCTTTTTTAACTCTTTTTCTTCTTTTTTCCCCTCCTTTCTTTTTTTTTTTTTGTCTTTTTTTCTTTCTCTTTTCTTTTTTCTTTGTTTTCCTTCTTTTTCCCTTTTTTTTTCTTTTTTCTTTTCCTATCTTTTCCTTTTCTCCTTTTTCTTTTCTTTCTTTTCTTTCTTTTCTTCCTATATTTCCTCCTCTCTTTCTCTCAATCCTATCTTTGCTCTTTTTCCCTCCTCTCCCCTTTCTTTTCCCCCTCTCGTCCTAACTATCTTTCCTTTTTCCCCCCTTTTCTCTTTTTTCTTCATCCATCCTTTTCTCTTAATCTTATCTTATCTCTTTTTTTATCCTTTTTCCCTTTTTTTTTCCTTCTCCTTTTCAACTCTTTGTTTTTTTTTTCCTTTCTTTTCTTCCTTTTTTTTCCGTTTTTCCCTTTTTCCCCTTCTGTATTTCGTTACTCTTTTTTTTCCCTTTTTTCCTTTTCTTTTTTCTTTGTAAGGTAAATCTTTTCTTTTTTTTCTTTCTAATCTTTTCTTTTTTCTCTTTTTTTTTTCGCCTAATCTTTTTTTCCCCTTCTCTTATTTTTCTAAAATCTTTTCTCTTTTTTTTTTTTTATCTTTTTGGTATCATCTTTTCTCTTTCTCTTTTCCTCTGTTCCTACTTTCTCTTTCCTTCTTTCCTTTTTTTCTTCTTTCTTTTCCTTTCTTTTTTCTTTTCTTTATAGTAATCGTTTCTCTTCCCTGTGTATCCATCCTAATGAAGCTATTTCTTTGTTCCGTTTTTTTTTTTTTTTTTCTTTCCCTTTCTTTTTTTTTTTCTTTTTTTCTTTTACTCTTCAATCTTTTACCTTTTTTTTTAATCTTTTTCCTTCTGAATCTTGTCTTTTTTTTTCCCCTCTCTCTGTTTTCATTTTCTTTTTCTTTCCTCCTTCTCTACTGTAAATCTTTTTCTAAATCCTTTTTTCTTTCTTCTTTTTTTTCTTCCTCTTCTTCCTCCCCTTCTCTCTTTCTTTTTTTCTTCCTTTTTTCCTCTTTTTTTTCTTTTCTTTCTCCCCGAGAGAGCAATGGGGTATCTTTTTATAAAATTGTAATCTTTTCCTCTTTTTCCCTGTTTTTCAGTAATCCTTTTTTGTCCTCCTTTTTTCTTTCCCTTCTTCCCTTATCTCTGTAGCTACCGTTATTTTTTTTCTCCTCTTCCCTTTTGAAAAATACTTTCATCCCCCATTCCTCTTTTTCACATCTTTTTTCTTCTTTTGTCTTTTTGCCCTTTTCCCTTCTTTTCTTTTTTTTCTAGATTCAATCTTTCTTTTCTTTTTTCCCTCCCTTTTTCCCTCTTTTTTTCGCCTTCCTTTCTCTTTCTTTTCTTTTTCCTTTTTTTTCTTTTTTTTTTTTTTCTAATCTTTTTTCTTTTTATCCTTTTTTTCCCCCTTTTTTTTTTTTTTCTGCTTTTTCTTCTTTTCTATTTTGTTTCTTCCTTCTTATCTTTTTCTCTCCTTTTTTCTCTTTTCCTTATCTTTTCTTTTATTCTTTTCCTCCTTTTTTTTTCTCCTTTTATTCTTTTCCTTTCTTTGTTATCTTGTTCCTTCTGTTTTATTTCTTCTTTTGTTTCCTCTTTTTTTCCGCTTCATTTTCCCTTTTCCTTTCTTCTTTTCTTTCCTTCTTACTTCTTTTGACAAAGGCCAGTCTGGATATCCACAGTTTTAAGGGCTCCTCTGAGATGTTTCATTTCTTTAGCCTTCGCCTCTGTGCTAGTGGGGATGTTCTCGGCTCTGTGTTGCAGGTTCTGATGACACCCAGCTTGTGATCTAAAGGGTGGTGGGAGTCAAACATCAAATACTGATCTGTGTGTGTTGGTTTTCTGTAAACCTCTACCAGATTCTTGTACAAGTCTTCTGAATTGAGAAAGCCAGTCGGATGACTAGCGAAACGTCTTCAAGAACTACATTTCAAGTCCAGTTGATCTAATTGAATACAACAGATATACCATGACCTGGATGAATGAGAACCTTCACAACATCCTATCAGTATGTTTTTTGTGATTGTGGGGGAAACCGGAGTGCCCGGAGGAAACCCACGCAGGCACGGGGAGAACATACAAACTCCTTGCAGACGTGTCCAAGGTTGGATTTGAACCCAGGTTTCCACGCTGCAAAGGCATCATGCTAACCACTAAGCCACCGTACCGCCCAACTATTGTACAACTCTACAACTCTTCTATAGCTATTTGCATAAAGGGGTGGAGGTATATTCCAGCCAGGGGTAGTTGAAGTATCTGTTATAGACAAACCTATATGCACTGCCTGTGGATATATAGCTCACTAGGCAATTTGTGCTGTGATTTCAAACATCCTATCAGTATGTTTTTGTGATTGTGGGGGAAACCGGAGTGCCCGGAGGAAACCCACGCAGGCACGGGGAGAACATACAAACTCCTTGCAGACGTGTCCAAGGTTGGATTTGAACCCAGGTTTCCACGCTGCAAAGGCATCAGTGCTAACCACTAAGCCACCGTGCCGCCCAACTATTGTACAACTCTACAACTCTTCTAAAGCTATTTGCATAAAGGGGTGGGGCTATGACTCATCACTGCACAGTTGGTATTGATAGAAGCACAAAGCCCTGCACAGCCGGGTGGTAGGAAAGCAGGGCTGAAGAAACAGGGAGAGTGAAGCATTAATGAAGTAGAGGTCAGTGCCCTTGGATGTGGGAGACACTGCTGCTCTCTGTCTTTAAAGATAACTCTGTGCTGCCCCGGCTGACAGTATGGTAAATGAGAATATAGCCCCCCCCCTGGAAAAAGTCTGTAAGGTAGAGTGCACACTATTTGCTTTTGATATTTACCATATGATCCATTTGTAAGTGGAGCTCCAACCCTATATAATAACAATAATATAATCTTTTGAAACCTTTGTCACAATGGATGAACATATGCAACATTTTTACTCACATGCTGGTATTGCAGACACATGGCATGTGTCTGAAGAGGATGCAGATAGAGTACTCTGGAACAACACATACACAAATTTCAATGTTGTAACACCTGTTAAGGATGTATTGGCTGAGCTGTCTAAATTAAAGAAACGTGAAATTGATTTAGACTTGCATGGTCTGTTTTTATTAGATTATTATAGATCTAAGAAGATCCCTAGGGGATTCCGTATTCGCAATACACCTCCTATCGGGAGAAATAACCTGGACTTTTGCCGTAAGTGGATCGGAGTACACAATCGCTGCTCGCTTGATCTAATGATTCTTGTCATTGAGGAAGTGACAACAGAAATCACCAAGGTACAAAAATGAATTACTAAATGTGAAGAGGAATATACAGATACCTTAAATGCGTCTAACAATCAGGATTTGATCAATAAAACTGAGAAACAAATTGAGATGTATAAAAATGATTTATTAAGATATGAAAAACAGAAACTGTACAAGGTACAAGATGAGTATGAGAGTAATGCAGTATACAGATGGCTGAGTGGCAATGATGGGAATGTCTGGCGTGTACAGAGAGACAGATCGAGATCGCAAAGTAGGCTATGACTCATCACTGCACAGTTGGTATTGATAGAAGCACAAAGCCTAAAGCTGGCCATACACAGGCAGATATTAGATAAATTTGAGATATCTACCTAATGTCTGAAGACCACATTGTACAAGCAGTGATTTTTATCTTGAGATGTTCCTATCTGGCCCATTCATTTTGTCATCTCAAATTGCATTAAAGAACAGACTAGGCAGTTGGTGCAATGACATGAATAATATAGTAAGGGGGGAGCAGCCTAAAGTTAAAGGTCAGCTGGGGGGAGGAGACAATAACAAGGCCCAGTGTGTTTATATAGACTTTACTTAGTTTTAGTTAGTGAAGAAGCCCCCCCAGTAACAACATGTTCACTATACTTACAGTTAACAAAAATGTGGGTAGACAATCAGGGGGGTTGGACAGGGGCGTACCTGCAGGGGCCTGGGCCCCCCCGCAAGAATGGAGACCGGGCCCCTGACCCCCTTCCCCTATCCAAGATCCCTGCCACGGTCAGCTGTTTTAAACAGCTGATCACTTGATGAATGAAACATATGGGCGATCAGCTGTTTAAAAGACCGGACCCAAACTTCCAGAACTGAACCGGAAGTTTGGGTCCGGTCTTTTAAACAGCTGATTGTGCGTATGTTTCATTAATACGCGCGATCAGCTGTTTAAAACAGCTGGCAGCGCCCGGGACCTTGGGCTTGTGCCAGGCGGTACAACCTCCGCGGCTCCTGTCTGTGTCTGAAGTTACTGAGAGGAAGTTCTCTGCACAGCCGGGTGGTAGGAAAGCAGGGCTGAAGAAACAGGAGAGCGAGCATTAAGGAATAGAGGTCATGCCCTTGCATGTGGGAGATGCACTTATTGGACCCATTACAATCCTGATTGTAACGGGTCCAATAAGTTATTAGCATGGAGGTTATATAGTAATGCGTGTAGAGACAAGATTTCTAGGAGTTTTGATGCAAACGGTAAAAGGGAGACAGGGCGGTAGTTTACAGACAGGTAGGGTCCGGAGAGGGTTTTTTTAAGAAGAGGTTTGACACACGCATGTTTAAAGGCAGCAGGAAAATCCCAGAGGTCAGGGAGGAATTAAAATGTGAGAAAGAGCAGGGAAAGGATTTTAGCGCAGTGTCTGAGTAAGAGGAGGGGCAGGGGATCAAGGGTACACATGGGAGCGGCAAGGACAATATGAGTTCGAAGACTTCAGACTGGTGTCGGGTGAAAGATTCCAGGACTGCACGGTGGGGCAGGCAAAGAAGGCGAGAGTTGTCTTAGGTGTAGGAGTAAGGGTACGATATCATCTATTTTTTTCTCAAGTAGTCTGCAAAATCCTGAGGAGCATTAATGGAATGAAGAGTGTCCGTAGAGGCGGGCTCCAAGAGATCGGTAATAGGGAAAATAGACCATGTGGGTTATTTTTATTAATGTTTTATAAGTGTGCTAAAGTAGGAGTGTTTTGCTGCTGAAAGAATGAATCAAGACACAACAACATGAGCTTGCAATGGTTAAAGTCCACCTGACTGCGTGACTTTTTCCATAGCCGCTCAGCTGCATTAGCACAGCGGCGTAGGAACTTGGTATCTGAATTGAGCCAAGGACGGGGATTAGCGGGGAGACGTTTGTGAGTTTGTAGGGGGGCAAAGAGTCAAATAGTAGCGGATAAGATAGAGTTATAAAAATGTATTAGTGAATCAGGGTTGGGATCAGACATGAGGGCATCGAGGCTAGAACTGAGAGAGGATGAGAGAGCCGAGGTCATTGCACATGTATCATCTTTCTACAGTTCTCCTTATGGCCCTACATCCCGTTTAGCATGTCTGATCATGTCCACATTAGTAGGTACCCCATAACATTTTCCAAGTCACAAGATCTTGGAAATGAAAAGGGACAGAAAGGGCAACTAAATTAATAGGGGACTGGGGGGATTGAATATGAAGACAGATGGATAAGTTAATAAGTCCAACTTGTTTGATGATTGCTCAAAATAGTTTTTTTTTAAACTATAGTTACCCTTTAAGTTCTACACCACGTGCGATCGCGAGTGCCGACCCGCGACGCACGATGTGTACGAACAAGGTTTGCAAATATTTGGCCCGTGTATGGCACTTTATCGGCCGTTCGTTTGGTGTGCTGTTGCCTGATCGCCGGGTGGATCACCGAACGCCACGTCTGTTTCGGGCGATAAAGTGCCCATACACGGGCCGATTTCGGCTGAAACGTTTGTTCGTACACCCGTGCGTTGCGGGTCGGGACCCCCAAACCCACGTGTGTACTAACCTTAAGGCATGGCTGCAACAGGAATAGACAGGTAGGTCACAAGGTTACAAAGCATGTAATAACTGGTAAAAATAGCGGTTGGTGTTGTGGGCAAATAACTGACAAGTCACCAGTTTTTTTTTTAAGGGTGAACAGTTATACATGCAGAGAAGAAGGATGCAGATGCTTCATGAAGGACTTAGTGTCTCACACTTGAAAAGGACAATTGTGTCCGAAACATGTCGTGTTTTATCAGCCACTTTTGCAGGGCAAGCAGTGTGACTAGAGGCAATTTACAGCCAGTTAGCATGGACCTTCTTTGATATACACTATGCCTATGATGGCCTTGATGGAGACTTAACCTTTTTATAGTCTCCTCCTCTTCTTATCTGTAGCTTCACCTCACAGGTATATTCCAGCCAGGGTAGTTGAAGTATCTGTTCTAGACAAACCTATATGCACTGCTGTGGATATATAGCTCACTAGGCAATTTGTGCTGTGATTTCAACATCCTATCAGTTGTTTTGTGATTGTGGGGGAAACCGGAGTGCCCGGAGAACCCACGCAGGCACGGGGAGAACATACACTCCTTGCAGACGTTGTCCAAGGTTGGATTTGAACCAAGGTTTCCACGCTGCAAAGGCCTCAGTGTCTAAACCACTAAGCCCGTGCCCGCCCAACTATTGTCCAAACTCTACAACTTCTAAAGCTCTTTGCATAAAGGGCTGGGGCTATGGACTAATCATGCACAGTTGTATTGATAGAAACAAAGCCTAAGCTGGTCCTACACAGGCAGATATTAGTATAAATTTGCGAGATATCTACCAATGTCTGAAGACCAACCTTGTACATGCAGTGATTTTATCTTGAGATGTTCCTATACGGGCCCATTCATGTTGTCATCTCAAATTGCATAAGACACAGACTAGGCATTTGGTGCAATGACATGAATAATAATAGTAAGGGGGAGCAGCCTAAGTTAAAGGTCAGCTGGGGGGAGGAGACAATAACAAGGCCCCGTTGTGTTTAATAACTTTACTTAGTTTTAGTTAGTGAAAGACGCCCCCCAGTAACAACATGTTCACTATACTTAAGTTAACAAAAATGTGGGTAGACAACAGGGGGTTGGACAGGGGCGTACCTGCAGGGGCCTGGCCCCCCCACAAGAATGGAGACCGGGCCCCTGACCCCCTTCCCCTATCAGATCCCTGCCACGGTCAGCTGTTTTTTAAACCCTGTATCACTTTGATGAATGAACATTTGGTGCGATCAGCGTTTTAAAGACCGGACCCAAACTTTCCAAACTGAACCGGAAGTTTGGGTCCGGTCTTTTAAACAGCTGATTGTGCGTATGTTCATATACGCGCGATGCAGCTGTTATTAAAACAGCTGCGCAGCGCCCGCGTGACCCTTGGGCTTGTGCCAGGCGGTACAACCTCCGCGGCTCCTGTCTGGTGTTGAAGTGAATACTGAGAGGAAGTTCTCTGACACAGCCGTGGTGGTAGGAAGCAGGGCTGAAGAAACAGGGAGAGTGAAGTTAGATGAAGTAGAGGTCAGTGGCCTTGGATTGTGGGAGGACACTGCTGCTCTCTGTCTTTAAAGATATACTCGTGTGCTGCCCCGGCTGACACGTATGGTAAATGAGAATATAACCCCCAAATGAGAATAGTATCCCCCCCCAGGCCATGCACAGTTATTAATGTGTCTCTAAGATGTTAAAATTGAGAATTGTGTTTTAATTACATGAATGACTTTTTTTATATGTTCACCGCCCTGTTTTAGTAATATAGATTTAAACCTGTAGCACTTTTATATTATGACACATCACTTTATATGATGATATATTTATATTTTAAGAATGATCACTTTATATAGAGAGGATTGAGCACTTATTATAGTGAAACATATAAGCACTTTATATGGATACAGCACTGATCACTGTTATATACACCTGAAGGGTTAATGGAAGCTAATCATGTGATGTAATACAAGTGGTGGGTTGATGTTATTTATGGATGATTTCCCCACTAGAAGCCCTTGATAAGGTCCTAAGCCACCAGCACCGAAACGTTGCCACTTGCCTATGTGTAGGAATAAACACTGAATTTTCACTGTGAGTGCTCTAATACATTTTGTTGTACTGCTATGCATCATGGGATCATGATTAGAAGCCACCAGGCATGACTGGAAAAAGTCTGTAAGGTAGAGTGCACACTATTTGCTTTTGATATTTACCATATGATCCATTTGTAAGTGGAGCTCCAACCCTATATAATAACAATAATATAATCTTTTGAAACCTTTGTCACAATGGATGAACATATGCAACATTTTTACTCACATGCTGGTATTGCAGACACATGGCATGTGTCTGAAGAGGATGCAGATAGAGTACTCTGGAACAACACATACACAAATTTCAATGTTGTAACACCTGTTAAGGATGTATTGGCTGAGCTGTCTAAATTAAAGAAACGTGAAATTGATTTAGACTTGCATGGTCTGTTTTTATTAGATTATTATAGATCTAAGAAGATCCCTAGGGGATTCCGTATTCGCAATACACCTCCTATCGGGAGAAATAACCTGGACTTTTGCCGTAAGTGGATCGGAGTACACAATCGCTGCTCGCTTGATCTAATGATTCTTGTCATTGAGGAAGTGACAACAGAAATCACCAAGGTACAAAAATGAATTACTAAATGTGAAGAGGAATATACAGATACCTTAAATGCGTCTAACAATCAGGATTTGATCAATAAAACTGAGAAACAAATTGAGATGTATAAAAATGATTTATTAAGATATGAAAAACAGAAACTGTACAAGGTACAAGATGAGTATGAGAGTAATGCAGTATACAGATGGCTGAGTGGCAATGATGGGAATGTCTGGCGTGTACAGAGAGACAGATCGAGATCGCAAAGTAGAAAAGAGGAATCCGCGCAATAACTATAGATCGCGTGATAAATACGAATCTGGATGGTCCGGTACTGATGATGAGCTAATACCCGCGTCACCTCAGTCATGTGGTGCGGATATCTCCCGCACTCAGGAGGAACAAGGCGCGAGAGGTAATAAAGAGTCGATTCAGCACAGAAAAAACAGTGAGTTTTTTGGAGAACCGCACGGACACTATTATTCAACAGCTCAGCCAGTGCAGGAAAAAGAAGAGGCAGATCAAGAGAGGGGGGCATTGGCGAAGATTATCCCAATCTTCAATATATCTTCAAGACAGTTAACACAGGTAGAACAAAAAGGACTTACATTTGTGCCCACCAGTAAATTTGATGACTTCCAATGGGAAGTGGATGTGTATAAAATCAATAGATTATTATCTTTGAGAGATTTCTTTGACAACAATGTTGATGCTAATGTGCCTCTTAATGCCTGCAGGTTGAAAAGTACATTTGATCCGGTCTCTAACAATACAGCTATTAAGAGTTTTTGCAACACGGTTAAAGCGGATGTCAGGGGCACAATGCAAAAAAAGCAATTTAAATAAACAGGAATGGCAAGCAATTATGGCCTTAAAAAGGGATGATACAATTGTTATAAGGCCAGCAGATAAAGGGGGAAGTATGGTAATAATGGATTATAATTTATATCAGAAAGAAATCTTAATGCAACTTCAGGACATTGATACATATGAAAAACTGAAATATAATCCCACGCAAGATGTATTAAAACAAATTGAATCCCTTTTAAATTCAGCAGTACTTATGGGGACGATTGAAATGGAATTAGCGCAATATTTACTACAAAAACATCCAGTATGTCCAATATTATATACTTTGCCTAAGATCCATAAATCCCTTATAAATCCACCAGGTAGACCAATTATGACTATTGGAACCACTTGGTAATTTCCTTGATTCAGTACTTTAATACAAAATACACCTACCTATATCAAGGATACAGCACATTTTTTGCAAAAGATTAAGGAGCTTCGAATCAATCCTAATGAGGAAATCTGGTTAGCCTCTCTAGATGTTTCCAGTCTATACACTAATATTCCACACTCACTAGGAATAGCAGCGGTACAAGAAATGTTACAACAGGGTAATTGTGGAACTTTTAAATTTCAAGATTTTGTTTTGTTGCTGTTGGAAGTGGCATTAACCAAAAATGTCTTTAGATTCGAGGAATCATATTATATGCAGAGGGCAGGGACATCCGTGGGTGCGGCCATGGCACCTGCCTATGCTAACATTTTTATGTTTCAATATGAAAAGAGATATATTTTGGATGTATATGCTAACCATCTTGACTTTCTATTGTCGATTCATAGATGATATTTTTTTACTCTGGAAAGGATCTAAAGAATCCCTATTGGAAATGATTAAGAAACTGAATCAAATGGAAGGGACAATAACATTTACAGCAAACGTTAGTAAAGCTCAAATAGAATTTCTAGATATCTTGGTTATTAACCACTCACCGCATTTAAAATATACGTTATTTAGGAAGGAAACGGACTGCAATACGCTGTTACACTATAGGAGCCACCACCCTACTTCTCATTATCACAGTATTGTAGAGTGATGAGAAACAACTCCGAATACGAGACTATGGAAATACAGATTAAGGAAATGACAGAGAGATTTATACATATCTAGGTACCCTAGAGATATTTTGACACAAGCTTTAAGAAAAGCACAAGAGATTACAAAAAGGAACATGGAAAAGACAATAGAGCCAAAACAATTCATATGTTCAACAGTATACACCAGTATAGGAATGGACTTAAAAGAACCTTGACTAAAAATTGGAATATCTTATAAGCAGATGAACAATTAAAACAGAAAATCCCGGACCGACCTACAGTAAGTTTCCGGAGAGGTCGAAGCCTAAGGGACATTCTAGTCAAAACCCTGTAAATTGTTATAAGAAAGACACTGGATGGACAATTAGGAAAACAAATGGATGCCATAGATGTTCTAAGTGCATCACGTGTCGCAATGTTATACCTTGTGCCCAATTTCAACATCCCCATACAAACAAACTGTTTGACATTAAACACTTTATATCCTGTACAACAACTTTTGTGATATACTTATTAACTTGTCCCTGCAAATTGGCTTATGTTGGCAAAACCGACCTTATGTTAAAAACACGTATGGATGGACATAGATCGGATGTCAATGTAGCACACAGAGACTTTAAAAGAATGATTAAACCAGTGGCAAAACACTTTTTAGAGAAAGGACTTACTGCATTGGACCTTAACGTTACCGCTATAGACCATGTACCACTCCATAGGAGGGGTGGCAATAGATCCAAGTCCCTCTTACAAAAGGAAGTCTTTTGGATTAGAACTTTAAATACGATAAAACCACATGGCATAAATGATCAGTGTTTATTTAAATGTTTTTAGATGAACGTTAAACGGTACAGCATTAGGGTATCTACTATACTATATTATACCATAGGTCTAAGAAATTGAATTTATTTAATGTGCTCTTAGTGTTAACATTGAGAATTGGTTTTAATTACACTGAATGGGGATGACTGTTTTATTGTTACCCCTATTTTAGTAATATAGATTTAAACATGTAGCACTTTTATATTATGACACATCACTTTATATGGATATATTTATATTTAAATAATGATCACTTTATATGAGAGGATTGAGCACTTTATTATATGAATATAGCACTTTATAATGGATACAGCACTGATCACTTTATATAACACCCTGAAGGGTTAATGGAAGCTAATCATGTGATGTAATACCAAAGGGTGGAGTTGATGTTATTTATGGATCATTTATATGGCTTGATAAAGGTCCTAAGCACCAGACCGAAACGTTGCCACTTGCTGTGTGTATGGAATAAACACTTGAATTTTCACAAGACCTGTGAGTGCTCTAATACTTTTGGTGTACTGGCTATGCATCATGGGATCATGTTAAGAAGCACCCAGGCATGACTGGAAAAAGTCTGTAAGGTAGAGTGCACACTATTTGCTTTTGATATCTATTTATCTATCTATCTATCATCTCTCTATCTATCTATCTATCTATCTATCTATCTATCATCTCCATATCTATCTATCTATCTATCTATCTACCTACCTACCATCACCATATCTATCTCTCAACCTACCATCTCCATATCTATCTATCTATCTACCTACCATCTCCATATCTATCTATCTACCATCTATCTATCTATCTATCTATCTATCTATCTACCATCTCTCTATCTATCTATCTATCTATCTACCATCTCTCTATCTATCTATCTATCTATCTATCTATCTATCTATCTATCTACCATCTTCATATCTATCTATCTATCTATCTATCTATCTATCTATCTACCATCTCCATATCTATCTATCTATATCTGCCTACCATCTCCATGTCTCCAAATCTATCTATGTATCTATCTATCTATCACTGCTATCTATCATAGCACTGCTATCTATCTTTCTCTCTGTCTCTCTTACGGTAGGTAACATTAAATGCAATATTACGGTAGGAAACAAGATAAACCCACTAAAATATGAATACGCAGCACGCAAATCAGTACTCAATATCAGCCGTAATTTTCAACCTGCTGAAAAATCTCAGGTGGTCAGTGCAGCCTTCAGAGGGTTGCAAAATTAAAAACGCAACATTAATTCCGGAACGACAGACTATAGTTCAATAAACCAGAAACATCGAACCATGTATGTCTATCCTTATTCTGTATAATCATCAATATGATTAATAATATGGTTACGGTTCGAAAGTCATTCTTATTCTATAAGGTACAAAGATTGGTAAATGGAATCCAAATCTGGGTGATCATTCTCCTATGTGCATGAATCAGATTTTGATCACCTTATTGAGTCACATTTTTGGGAGTTTCCTGTAAACGTATCTGTATATTAGCTACAGTAATATTACACTTATACAAACAGATATGCAGTAGTGAGTACCTTATAACAGGTCAATTAACATTCTAATGTAACTTCTCCTTAATGAAGCTTTGTATCTTGTTAAATCATATTATAGAGACGATTCCTCAGGCATTTTATTATGGGAACATTTCTAAACACTTTCTATGATTAAAATAATAGTAATGTCTAAGGTGGCCATACCACAGCACGATATTACTTACCGACCACACGCTCACGCGACGTTCCTGCGATCCTGCCGGAACCACCTCTCCGATCTTATAATTGCTATCGCAAAATCCCATTCATTTTGCGATCGCATGTCGATCGCATATAAGATTGGGAGAGGTGGTTCCGGCAGGATCGCAGGAACGTCGCGTGAGCGGTCGGTCGGGTAAGTAATATCGTGCTGGTGTATGGCCACCTTAACTCAATCACACCATCTTAACCAGCCCAACTTTTTATTGCTCTGTTCCTTAATTTGCTATTATATGTTGGCTGTTTCCCATCTCCATTAAATAACTAGCAGGGTTATTCAATAAAAGTTCTTATCGTTTAAAATGGTGCTAATTTTGCCCCAACCAATCAGATGTTAGCTTTCAAATGTTAAATAAGATCTGATTGGTTAGGGCACAATTAGCACCATTTTAAGCAATAAGAACTTTTATTGAATCTCCCTGTAGGTATTTTAGTAATATCTAATGATATACACTCACCCCAAACTAGCAGCCTACAATAGGAGTGATTAATACCAGTTTCAAAACAAGCCAGGTTTCCATTTGGAACTGCTGGTGTTGATTAAACAGATTTTCTAAACTCTGAACTTTTCATCAAAAATTTAAAAAAACCTTTAAAAATTTCTTCCAAAAAATAAGAAACCTCTATCAAAAATGCTATTGAGAATTCAGAAAATTCCGATTTGTATGTATGTATGTATAATTTTATTTATACAGCGCCACTGGGTACCCAGCGCTGTACATTATAAAATACAGAGCATACAAACAAGGGGATAAGTGTAAAGCTAGGTACACACAGTAACGATAAAGCCCGATACCGTCGGATCCGACGGTTATCGGGGCTTTATCGTTACGTGTGTACGTTCGTTTCCCGAACGAGGAGCGCGGGCCGCGAACGATCGGGTCGGCCGTACGCTCGTTCGGGAAAGGCCGAAAATTCCATCGGCCGCGCTAGCTCCTATAGGGAGTCTAGCGCGGCGATGGAAAACACAGTCCCGAGCGTTCCCCTATAGGGAGAACGCTCGGGACTGTGTGTATGCAGATCTTTGAAAGATGGCAGACAGGATCTTGCAGATCCTGTCGTCATCTTTCAGAAATCGTTACGTGGGTACCTAGCTTAAGCCTTTATACAGATAGATAAAGTGCACATTGGTGGAAACCATTAAGACTTTCCAACTGAGAAGCTCTAGTGTAAACATAAATTCGTTTTTAAACCGAATGGATTGAAGTGAGTGAATAGATTGAACATCTCAGTCCATGTACAGTAGACAGCAAACTGCAGTTCCTCTGAAACCCTCTATCCCAGATGTCTAATTATGGCCACGTAATTAGCCTCATTACCATGTGGTATCCGAATAAGATCTTTAAACTTGACTGATCATGCAAACATCGGATTCCCAGAGCATGATGCCAATGGGTGTTGGATGTTTCCTCACTGATAGTTATTCCTTCCCATTTTGCAATATTCACAATTGATATTTGGGTTTGTTTTAACATAGAGACCCCACCCCCCTCCTTTTGTATTCTGCCCGTCCAGCCAAGAAATAACCTACCTGTATATTCACTGCCAAGCCATGATTTACATCTGTTCATGTTACAGCAAGGCAGGAATATTGCATTTCATATCATAATCCCTTAGCTCAAGTTTCTTAGTAAACTTCCATGTAAGGGAGTTCCCTCTTTACAGGTGATAATTCTACAATCACATTCTTTAAGCAACACATTATTTATATTGCGTAATTACCCATATCTATTACGTAGATCTACCCTTTAATCTTTTTCAGTGTATGTATATTTTATTCTGATCAAATTGTTGCCCGTGGCGCTTTACAGTTGCATAATTCTCTTCGATAATTCCCAACAATAACTCCAACTGGATGTTCTGTTATTCTTAACTCCTGATAAAACTTTTCCAGTGTAAGCCAGGAACATTAAAGGAAATAAAGAACTGGCCATAAGATTTAATATATAGGTAAATCACTACCAAACCCAAAAACCACAATAGCCGACAAATGTTGCAGAGAAATGTTCTTCTCCCCATTTTCTCCGCTCCTCACCAAGCTTGTTGCAAGCTCGCACATACTCAGATGAGAATAGCATTTAGTTATTGGCTGTGATGTTACATTCATGGCTGTCAGCTGCCAATAGCAACATCAAGCAGCATTTCAGGTTAATCTTACATCTCTCAGATTTCTACCTTTTGCGTTTTTTAGGGTTTGGGGGGTGATTTACCTATATAAGTACGCCAGATTTTCAGACTTAACTGAGCCTTCAACTGGAAATCAACGCCAATAACTTAAACCTATAGATCGAGACATGGTAGGAGGTCTTTTCTATTGTTTAAAATCCTGTTTGTACATTTTATTGGCTGGTTATAATGCCCGGATTATAATGATTCTATTGCTAATGTTAACATCTGCCTAAAGGTGGGTACACACAGAAACAAAGAAGGTACGATATCCAACTGTAATGGTCCCTGTATCGTTACTGTGTAAATATCTAGGTACCCAGAGATATTGACCACAAGCTTTAAGAAAAGCACAGAGATTACAAAAGGAACATGGAAAAGACAATAGAGCCAAAACAATTCATATGTTCAACATTATCAACAGTATGGAATGGACTTAAAAGAACCTTGACTAAAAATTGGAATATCTTATAAGCAGTGAACAATTTAAAACAGAAAATCCCGGACACCACACGACTACAGAAGTTCCGAGAGAGGTCGAAGCCCTAAGGGACATTCTAGTCAAAACCCTGTAAATTGTTATAAGAAAGACACTGGATGGACAATTAGGAAAACAAAATGGAGCCATAGATGTTCTAAGTGCATCACGTGTCGCAATGTTATACCTTGTGCCCAATTTCAACATCCCCATACAAACAACTGTTTGACATTAAACACTTTATATCTGTACAAACAACTTTTGTGATTATACTTATTAACTTGTCCCTGCACAAATTGGCTTATGTTGGCAAAACCGACCTTATGTTAAAAACACGTATGGATGGACATGATCGGATGTCAATGTAGCACACAGAGACATTAAAAGAATGATTAAACAGTGGCAAAACACTTTTTAGAGAAAGGACTTACTGCATTGGACCTTAACGTTACCGCTATAGACATGTACCACTCCATAGGCGGGGTGGCAATAGATCCAAGTCCCTCTTACAAAGGAAGTCTTTTGGTTGAACTTTAAATACGATAAAACCAACATGGCATAAATGATCAGTGTTATTTAAATGTTTTTAGATGAACGTTAAACGGTTACAGCATTAGGGTATCTATATACTATATTATACCATGGGTCTAAGAAATGAATTTATTTAATGTGCTCTTAGTGTTACATTGAGAATTGGTTTTAATTACACAGAATGGGGATGACTGTTTTATTGTACCCCTATTTTAGTAATATAGATTTTTTAAAGGGCATGTCCACCCCCAAAACTAAATTTAACCCCTTACTGGCCACATCAAGTAGTTTAAAACAATCTCTTACCTTACATTCTGCTCAAAATAGGTTCCCTGCATGTGCCCCTCCAAAGTCCAGGAAACTGCTGTGTAGGAGCAGTGGTGACTCATCTGTGCCTGAGACTTCCTCAACCTCATTAAGGTTGAGGCATGCTCAGTGCAGCCCTCCCTGCCTCTCAGCCAATCACGGACGAGCTGCCGGTCCCGCCCCTGCTTCAATTCATGCAAGCAGAGGGCTGAACACTGCAGAGGGGGAGAGGGGGCAGGTACAGTCGAATCGGGGGACTTTACAATTATTTAAGCGGTTGGGCTGGGGAAGTGCCTACCCATATCAAAAGTTAAATTGGGGGGACATGCCTGCCTTTAAAATGTAGCACTTTATTATGACATCACTTATAGGGATATTTATATTTAAGAATGATCACTTTAATGAGAGGTTGAGCACTTTATATGAATAGGACTTTATAATGGATACGCATGATACTTTATGATAACACCGAAGGGTTAATGGAAGGTAAGGAGAATACCAAGGAGGAGGGAGAGGGAGCAGTATGGGCTTAGAAAGGCCGAAGCACCAGACGAATACGGGGCCACGGGCGAGGGGGAGGGAAGAACACACGGAGGGGCACAAGACGGGGAGGGCCGAAGAAAGGGGGTGGACGGGCAGGAGCATGGGAGCAGGAGAGACAGCACCAGGCAGGAATGGGAAATAAAAGGGGAATGGAGAGGGCACACGAGGGCGGGGAGAGCAGCGAGCGAGAGAGCGAGCAGCGCGCGAGCGAGGCGAGCGAGCGAGCGACAGCGCGCGAGCTGATCGAGGGGAGCGAGCAGCGCAGAGGCGAGAGAACACCCGAAGGGGAAGGGAAGAACTGCGAGGATCGAGCGAGCGAGCAGTCGACGACAACAGGTGAGGAGAGGCAAACGAGAAGGCCAGAGCGAGCGAGACCAGCGCACGAGCACGAGCGCGAGACGACGACAGCTAGACCGGAGGCGCAAGAGCTATGCAGCAGCGAGAGAGCGCAGGCAGAGGACGACGAGGCAGGACACGACCAGGCACCAGAGCTGAGCGAGAGCGCAATCCCCGACCATGCCCAAGGCAGCGAGCGACCAGCGCACGAGCGGCGAGCGAGCAGCGAGCGATAGACAGCGCCAGAGGAGCGAGCGAGCGACGAGGACGAAGCGAGCGAGCGACCGACCAGCACCAGAGCGAGCGAGCGCGCAACCGAGCCAGCGCAGAGCGAGCGAGCGCAGGCGACGAGCGAGCGAGCGAGCGAGCGACCGAGCCGAGCGCCAGAGCGAGCGAGCGAAAGTAATGAGCGAGCGAGCGAGCGAGCGACCGACCCAGCAACGAGAGCGAGCGAGCGCGCAACCGACACGCCACGAGAGCGAGCGATCCAGCGACACGAGCGAGGCGCAGCGAGCGAGCGACGACCAGCGCCGAGAACGAGCGAGCGACGAGCGAGCGACGACCGCAGCGAGCGAGCGAGCCGAAACCGACCAGCGCCAGAGCGAGCGAGCGAACCAGCGCACGAGAGAGCGAGTCGAGCGAGCGAGCGAGCGACCAGCGCCAGAGCGAGCGAGCGAGCGAGCGAGCCGCGAGCGAGCGAGCGACGACAGCACCAGAGGAGCGAGCGGCGAACCGACCAGCGCCAGATGGAGCGAGCGACCAGCGCAAGAGCGGAGGAGCGAGCGAGCGAACGACCAGCGCCAGAGGAGGCAGCGACCAGGCACAGCGAGCGAGGAGCAGCGACGACCGCACCAGAGCGAGCGAGCGCGCACCGACCAGCGCCAGAGCGAGCGAGCGACCAGCGCACGAGCGGCGAGCGAGAGAGCGACAGACCAGCGCCAAGCGAGCGAGCGACCAGAGCACAGCGAGGAGCAGCGAGCGCGCAACCGACCAGCGCCAGAGCGAGAGCGACCAGCGACGAGCGAGCCGAGCGAGGAGAGCGAGCAGCAGCGCAGAGCGAGCAGCGAGCGAGCGAGCGAGGAGCGGACGCGAGCGGCGAGCGAGCGACCAGCGCGCGAGCGAGCGAGCGAGCGATCCGACCCCAGAGCACGTAGCGAGCGAGCGAGCGAGCGAGCAGCGCACCGAGCGAGCGAGAGAGTCGACCGAGCCGAGCGCACAGCGAGCGAGCGAGCGCGAGGCGCAGAGCGAGGACGAGCGCACAGAGCGAGCAGCAGCGAGCGAGCGAGCGAGCGACCGCCAGCGCACGAGCGAGCGAGACGAGCGAGCAGCGCAACCGACCAGCGCCAGAGCGAGCGAGGCGACCAGCGCAAAGAGCGACGAGCGAGAGCGAGCGACGCCAGGCCAGAGTTACGAGCGGCAGAGAGCGACGATCGACCAGAGCGCGATCTATGGAGAGAGCGACCGACCAGCTCTATCGATCTATCTATCTATTACTATCATCTCTACGATCTATCTATCTATGCATCACCATCTCCATATCTATCTACTAATTCTATCTACCACTCCATGTCTCCAATCTATCTATCTATCTATCTATCTATCACTGTATCTATCTATCTCTCTCTGTCTCTCTTACGGTAGGTAACATATAAATGCAATATTACGGTAGGAAACAAGATAAACCCACTAAAATATGAATATGAATATCAGCCGTAATTTTCAACCTGCTTGAAAATCTCAGGTGGTCAGTGCAGCCTTCAGAGGGTTGCAAAATTAAAAACGCAACATAATTCCGGAACGACAGACTATAGTTCAATAAACCAGAAACATCGAACCATGTATGTCTATCCTTATTCTGTATAATCATCAATATGATTAATAATATGGTTACGGTTCGAAAGTCATTCTATTCTATAAGGTACAAAGATTGGTAAATGGAATCCAAATTGGGTGATCATTCTCCTATGTGCATGAATCAGATTTTGATCACCTTATTGGTCAATTTTTGGGAGTTTCCTGTAAACGTATCTGTATATTAGCTACAGTAATATTACACTTATACAAACAGATATGCAGTAGTGTCACCTGTGAGTACCTTATAACAGGTCAATTAACATTCTAATGTAACTTTCCTTAATGAAGCTTTGTATCTTGTTAAATCATATTAGAGACGATTCCTCAGGCATTTATTATATGGGAACATTAAACACTTTCTATGATTAAAATAATAGTAATGTCTAAAGGTGGCCTACACCAGCACGATATTACTTACCGACACCGCTCACGCGACGTTCCTGCGATCCTGCCGGAACCACCTCTCCCATCTTATATGCGATCGACATGCGCAAAATGAATGGGATTTTGCGATCGCATGTCGATCGCATATAAGATCGGGAGAGGTGGTTCGCGGCAGGATCGCAGGAAGTCGCGTGAGCGGTCGGTCGGGTAAGTAATATCGTGCTGTGGTATGGCCACCTTAACTCAATCAACACATCTTAACCAGCCCAACTTTTTATTGCTCTGTTCCTTAATTTGCTATTATATGTTGGCTGTTTCCCATCTCCATTAAATAACTAGCAGGGTTATTCAAAAAGTTTTCTTTAAAATGGTGCTAATTTTGCCCCAACCAATCAGATGTTAGCTTTCAAATGTTAATAAGATCTGATTGGTTAGGCACAATTAGCACCATTTTAAGCAATAAGAACTTTTATTGAATCTCCCTGTAGGTATTTTATTATTCTAATGATATACACTCACCCCAAACTAGCAGCCTACAATAGGAGTGATTAATACCAGTTTCAAAACAAGCCAGGTTTCCATTTGGAACTGCTGTGTGTTGATTAACAGATTTTCTAAACTCTGAACTTTTCATCAAAAATTAAAAAAAACCTTTAAAAATTTCTTCCAAAAAATAAGAAACCTCTATCAAAAATGCTATTGAGAATTCAGAAAATTCCGATTTGTATGTAGTATGTATAATTTTATTTATACAGCGCCACTGGGTACCCAGCGCTGTACATTATAAAATACAGAGCATAAAACAAGGGATAAGTGTAAAGCTAGTACACAGTAACGATAAAGCCCGATACCGTCGGATCCGACGGTATCGGGGCTTTATCGTTACTGGTGTACTTCGTTTCCGAACGAGGCGCGGGCCGCGAACGATCGGGTCGGCCGTACGCTCGTTCGGGAAAGGCCGAAAATTCATCGGCCGCGCTAGACTCCTATAGGGAGTCTAGCGCGGCGATGGAAACACACAGTCCCGAGCGTTCTCCCTATAGGAGAACGCTCGGGACGTGTATGCAGATCTTTGAAAGATGGCAGACAGGATCTTGCAGTCCTGTCTGTCATCTTCAGAAACGTTACTGTGTGTACCTAGCTTAAGCCTTTATCAGATAGATAAAGCTGCACATTGGTGGAAACATTAAGACATTTCCAACTGAGAAGCCTCGTGTAAACATAATTCGTTTTTAAACCGAATGGATTGAGAGTGGTGAATAGATTGAACATCTCAGTCCATGTACAGTAGACAGCAAACTGCAGTTCCTCTGAAACCCTCTATCCCAGATGTCTAATTATGGCCACGTAATTAGCCTCATTACCATGTGGTATCCGAATAAGATCTTTAACTTGACTGATCATGCAAACATCGGATTCCCAGAGCATGATGCCAATGGGTGTTGGATTTTTCCTCACTGATAGTTATTCCTTCCCATTTTGCAATATTCACAATTGATATTTGGGTTTGTTTAACATAGAGACCCCACCCCCCTCCTTTTTTATTCTGCCCGTCCAGCCAAGAAATAACCTACCTGTATATTCACTGCCAAGCCATGATTTACATCTGTTCATGTTACAGCAAGGCAGGAATATTGCTTTCATATCAATCCTTAGCTCAAGTTTCTTAGTAAACTTCCATGTAAGGGAGTTCCTCTTACAGGTGATAATTCTACAATCACATCTTTTAAGCAACACATTATTATATTGCGTAATTACCCATATCTATTACGTAGATCTACCCTAATCTTTTCAGTGTATGATATTTTATTCTGATCAAATTGTTGCCCGTGGCGCTTACAGTTGCATAATTCTCTTCGATAATTCCCAAAATAACTCCAAACTGGATGTGTTCTGTTATTCTTAACTCCTGATAAAACTTTTCAGTGTAAGCCAGGAACATTAAAGGAAATAAAGAACTGGCCATAAGATTTAATATATAGGTAAAACATACCAACCCAAAAACCACAATAGCCGACAAATGTTGCAGAGAAATGTTCTTCTCCCCATTTTCTGCTCCCACCAAGCTTGTTGCAAGCTCGCACATGCTCAGATGAGAATAGCATTTAGTTATTGGCTGTGATGTTACATTCATGGCTGTCAGCTGCCAATAGCAACATCAAGCAGCATTTAGGTTAATCTTACATCTCTCAGATTTCTACCTTTTCGTTTTTTAGGGTTTGGGGGGTGATTTACCTATATAAGTACGCCAGATTTTCAGACTTAACTGAGCCTTCAACTAGAAATCAACGCCAATAACTTAAACCTATAGATCGAGACATGGTAGGAGGTCTTTTCTATTGTTTAATTGTTTGTACATTTTAGGCTGGTTATAATGCCCGGATATAATGATTTATTGCTAATGTTAACATCTGCCTAAAGGTGGGTACACACAGAAACAAAGAAGGTACGATATCCAACTGTAATGGTCCCTGTATCGTTACTGTGTGTAGTACACTTCCCAGCACTCTCATGGCCAACAAACCGTTCACCGTCGACTAATTCACTTGTTTATAAGCACTCACCCTTCACCAAGTTTCTCAAGGACATCGAACACTTCTTCAGGCTGCTTATTCAGACTTTCTTCACTTAGTTTTTTCAGATGCCTGAAGTGAAAAAACAAAAGCAAAAATGTTTCCTTACAAACAGTTCAAGATGTAATGGCGACCTCTTATGCAGGTCATACGCTGGCCTAACCTTCAACATTCGATCTGGCCCAATCATTGAATTGCAATGTTGGGAAGTACGTCTATTAATATATTGGACTCTTCACCTTTCAGACATTACTGGTTACGTAAACAGTTAACAGCTAATCCGATGAACATTAAACGTAAACTTAAAATAAATAAGCAAATAGAAATACTATTAAAATGTTAAAACTTTATTATTCTGGGAGGTAGGAAACACTAATCCTACCTCCTGTTTTGCAGTAAAATAGGAATGGTGAGCTGTTAAAAATTCCACTCAAGCTGCAGCCGACAGATTTCCCCCTCCTCCCCACCTGAGACATAGGGGTACTTGCGATCATGTTAGAAATGGTGGTGGCAGAACAGAGGAAAGAACTGTCAATGTAATGTTTATTTGTTTAAAGAAGCAAGACGTGGGTGTTTCAGGGGCATGACATCACCCAAACCAAGTCCCAGGCTGGTGGTTACCCAGGCAAACATGTTTAAAAGATTAAAACTTCCCCACACTAAACCAGGACATCGAACCTGTAGCTCTCTTGAACTCCAGCATCTTCCACTAACCTTTCAATCAAATTCTTTTATACACAATGTGCAGAATTATTAGGCAAGTAAGTATTTTGACCACATTCTTCATGCGTGTATTCCAACTCCAAGCTGTATAAACTTAAATGCTTATTGGATTGAAGCATCAGGTAATGTGCATTTGTGTAACAAAGAGGGTGTGGCCTAAAACAAGCAACAACCTATAACAGGTGTGCAAAATTATTAGGCAGCTCCTTCTACGGGAAGTGTGGTCTCCAAACAAGTTAAGTTTAAATGAAAGGCCAGGTTCCTACCTTTAAAAGATCCATCAACCACCTCTCTACGTGCTCCACAGCCCAAGATATAAAGAAATGACTAACCAGAAAGTTAATGGGTGGGAGGCTGACATGTCACATTCCTCAGGCTTCTCCTGCACAGTGCCGCCGGCGAGCACAGCCTCAGACCTCCTCAGTGTGTGACAGGAAGTCCCTCCTCCTCTCTGCGTGTGAAGTCCTGACAGGAAGGTAAGGGAATCTACAGCCCTCTCTCCACTATGTGAAAACAGCTTTTCAGGCAGAGTTCTCACTCTGCCTGAAAGGTGATTCCACAGAGTTTTCTGTAGGGGGGGGGTCCAGAGTAACCCATGGCACCCGCGAGTGGGCAGGGCTTAGGAACCCACGAGTGGGTGGGGCTTAGGCACCCCTAAGTGGGTGGGGCTTATGCAGATGTGAGTGGGCAGGGCCACGGCACCCACGAGTGGGCGGGGCCACATGGCGCTGTAAGATAATGGGCCATGGGGGGCCTGCAACTGGATGGACCATGGGGTCCATGAGTGGTAGGGACCAGGGGGGCTGCAAAGGGGAGGAGGAGACACAGGACAGATTGACTGACAGTTTCAAAGCAGGAAGCAGGAAGTGTAGGGGACCTGGTGATGCTGCTGCCATATCACACACAAACATGTAAATACCTTCAAAACTATGCAAAATAAACAATGGAAATAAATTGCAAAAATTCTAAGGGGAGCAATTCCTATCAATTTACCTAAAGTAATTTTTGGACCACAGTTCCCCTCAGGCAAAAAGGGCCAAAAAATATAAAAGCTATTGGGACGAGATCACAGAGCCATCTAACGTCTTTTGATAATAGTCAAACAGGGTCACAAGAAACACGTTTGAGAAAAGATGCAAATTAACTGCCAAAGATTTGAGAATTATCAAAGTGAAGCTACCAGGAACCCAATATGCTCTAGTGCTGCTAAATCCCAGAATGGCAACCTACTTGGAGTTCCCAGAAGGACAAGGTGTTCAATGCTTAGAGACATGGCCAAGGCAAGGTAGGCCGAAACCTCCCCACTACTAAAAAAGACACAGAAGTTGAAATGTCAAGACTGGGCCAAGAAAAATCTTGATGGACCAGATGGACAGGTCCGCGGCACTAGTAATGCATGGCCTAATCCCAGTTTCAGAAGCAGTGTTCCAGGGGGAAAAAATTGCATATTTTAAGAAGGCCATGATTTTAATGTAGGACAATGCTCCATTGCATGCAACAACGGTCTCCACGTTGTGTCTAGTTAGTAAAGGCCTTAAAAATGAAAGAAAAATGACCTGGCCCCTTTCTCACCTAAACCCAATTGAGAACGTGTGGGACCTTCTTAAATCGGATATTTCTGGGAAACATTACATCTCTCTGACCAGAGTCTGGGGGTGTGTGGTTGCTACTGTGCAAAAGTTGATTGTCAGCAGATCAATAAACAGACAAACTGCAGGAGCGGAAGGTTTAGAACGGATATTGTTAATAAGGGGGGCTACGGTATAT
Source organism: Hymenochirus boettgeri (assembly GCA_019447015.1). Taxonomy (NCBI): domain Eukaryota; kingdom Metazoa; phylum Chordata; class Amphibia; order Anura; family Pipidae; genus Hymenochirus; species Hymenochirus boettgeri. The sequence goes on along the minus strand of CM033476.1, from coordinate 72,975,169 downwards.
AGGGCACTGGTTTAAAATGTCAGAAATGTTTATTTATTGCTATTCTTATTTCAAATGATGGAAAAAACAAGTAAAATGGGGAAATCCTCTATATTCATTTAGTTGTGTTATAATTCTACACAATAATAGTTGTCTAATAATTGTGCACATATATCTATTCCCCTGGGAATTATTTACACTCAGATTTCCTTTGGTGCAGTGGATGGCGTACGGTACAAAATAGTATTACTATTAACCCTTCCTTTACTAAACAAAACCCAGTGAATTTCCCATAATTGAATGTTGGCTGAAAGGTTTAAATAGATACAAATTCGGTATTTAGGTCAAGGAAGTGACAGTTGCATTAAAACAAGATTAACACAAAAAGTGGAAGTGAAATTATTCTAGTAAAAAAACATGTGTGCGACACATTGAGTCCGTATTGGTGAGTAACTCAGAAAAAGTATGGAAATGGATATAAAGATAAAGGGCCGAGGAGAATCTACAGGACACACAAATGATTAAATATGCAGTATAATGTACATGTGGGAAACACGATAAAAAGAAGCAGAGGGAAGAGGGTTAAACTACGACTTCTTGCACGATTGCAGTGCAACATTACACACGTGTGCACACACACATGGGCAGACGTGGAGAAGTGAAACTTTAAAAAGCCCCTTTGCAATCTTAGACAGACTACATCCTATACTAGAGATAGTGTGTAACAACCCTGTACTCAGGCTACTAAACGGATTGTAAACTTCCCAACAACATAAAAACTATGTAAAGTAAATTCTTGGGTAATTGAACTAACTACAGCTGAAGAAGTCACCCTGGGGCTCCATTACTGTGTCAACTCCTGGCCCTGGAAAGGACATTTTATCTCCCATGGCCTCGGGCACAGATTTTAGAGTAAACTCATTGTGATTCTTTTGTTCAGAAATATCAAGTTCCAGCATTAATTCAACCTGATCTCAGTCTCAGCTGTGTAATAAAAAGATATAAAACCATTGAGTAATAGGCAGAGTCTGTTGTGGAAATACCGGGGACAGACTGCAACTGGACAAACTGACATTAATGATTTCAATTATTAATGCGGATATTTTTCATCAACTCTACTGCCAGGACAAACTTGTAATAATACAAAATCCTATCTGGAATATCGGATGTTGAATTAAGCCTTACACCAGAGTAGCACATTGTTTGGGGATGTTTATTATTTTTTAATTTAGTGTGCAAGACTTTTTAGATGCACATACTCGTGGTACACCAAAATGTGTGTGTTATTTAGCAAACAGTAACTGTGTTTAGCAATACAAAGTTGCACTAGACTATCACACATGGAATTTTCACACTAGAAAAATGCCCAGTATTGTAAATGCAGATATTATTCATTAATATAATTAGTATATTGCATATAAATAGGCTACACCAGGGCTGTCCAGCCTGCAGCCTGGGAGTTGTGGGTAGTTGTAGTTTGCAAACATTGGGTTATACAGGGCTGCAAGTCACTACATGCTGTTGCACTGATAAATGACCAAGATTAAATAGACCACATAAAAGCAGAACTAGTCTCACCTCCTGGAGTTCTTCCTCAGCTGTACAGTCTCCATTGCTGTACTTGGCAGTTACAATGCTGTAGATTAAGGTGATACGGGCAGAGCATTAAGCCAATCTCTGGTCTGATCAGCGTGAATCAACCTCCTCGCACCTTACAGTGTCTTTACAATCTAATTCCATCCAGGGCTGCAGAGCTGGCAGTGGCAGAGTCTAGAGCAAACGGAAGCAAGAAAGGAGAGGCGGAAGCAGAGAGACATGTGTGAGGGTTGTGAAATGTGATCATCCTGTATTATTGACAGAACAGCTTCAGGGCAACACCTTAATGTACAACCCTCCCACTACTGAGAAAGGAAAACACAAAGAATGAAGAATAGAAAATGTTCTTTATTGCAATGTATTAATCTTGGTTAGCATTACCATATTTCCTCACACTTCATTAAATAGGACCCAACAGGTTAGTGTAGGACAGTGCCATAGCAGGTGTGCAGGAAGCTCATTGTAAAGGAAATACAGTAGTTTATGGTCTACATAATTGGAACCAAGGTACCTTTACAGGTATTTAAGATTTCATATAAAAATGAAATTAGTAAAGTAAATGGAGGGTTTGAAATGAAGGGTGCAGCAGAAATTCCCAGGATGGAAAAGAATGAAAGCCACATTTTATGAAGATCAATGACTGTCAACCCCAATGACCAGTTTAACATACGTGTATCACCCTTTCCCCCCACTCACCTTATATCTTTCAAGTTTCATTTTCCTTGCTCATTTTCCCCTGTCATTTACAAATAGTAGATTTTAAAGGATAAGTGCACTGTAAAATCAAGTTATGTTCATTTGGAAGCTGCAGCTTTAAAAAATACTGTTGCCATATTTTTTTTTTTACTATTCCCCTCCAGAGCCTAGCTTTGTGCCTTGGAAGTTGCTGACATCTTGCTTTCTCCTGCTTGAGCCTCAAGCCCCCCAGCCGCCATGTCTTTGACAACTGTAATTGTTTTGAGGGTGGGATAGTTTTACACTGCCGTGTTTCGTACCAGGAAAGGAAAATCACTGTAAGTATGTTTTGGATTTTCCGCTTTCCCTGGTACTTCCACGGCAGTGGAATATGAAGGGTTTTCCCAAGCCATTTGCATATATGGGAGGGAGACTTTTAATTTGCTTATTTCACTTTTATTCTGTTGATGTGGCTGCCTTCAGAATTTTCTTTGCAAATTCCGTTTCTGACTTAGCTGCCACATCAAATTTATAGTGTTTTACAAACGTTGATAATGAGGTCCATGTTGCTGCTTTGCAGATTTCAACTGGTGAACACTCCCGCTGAGTATGCCAGGATGTGGTAATGTCTCGTGGAGTGTGCTTTCACCCTATTGGGTTGAGATTGTGCTGCCATATTGTATGCTTGTCTTATGAGTGTTGTAAGCCACTGGATATGGTGGCCTTTGTTGGTTGCATCCCTGTTTTCTCTCTTGAAAGAAACAAACAGTGCCTTGTGTTTTTCTGATGTCTTGTGTTTTCTGCAGATATGTTTTGAGTATTCTCCCTACGTCTAGTGAATGGACTGAGTTTATTTCATCTAGAAATGTAGGAAGTATTATCTCTTGGTTCGTGTGGAAGTTTGAGGCCACTTTTGGGATGAATTTAATGTCTGTTCTTAACGTGATTCTTTCTTCTTGAATCGTTAAGCATGACGGGGACACGTTTAGAGCTCTTAGTTCTGAGACTCTTCTGGCCGATGTGATGGCCACCAGAAAAAGCATTTTTAGTGTTAGGTTCTTAAGATTTATTTTGTCTAATGGTTCAAATGGAGGTTGTTGAAGTGAAGAGAGTACCACTTGCAAGTCCCAAGGAGGTATTCTATTCTTCACCTGTGGCTTGATGTTTTGGATCCCTTTGAAGAAGCGTATTACTATTGGGTCTATAGCAAACCTTCAGTGTAGAACTGCTGATATCGCCGACACTTGTCTTTTGAGCGTGGGAAGACTGAGGTTCTTTTCTTTGGAGAAACTCTAATAGATTTTCTGTTGATGTCGCTTTTGGGTCAGTTTTTTTGGTGTAACACCATTGTTTGAATTTTTCCCAAGTTCTATAGTATGATTTTGACGTTCCCGTTTTCCTTGCCGACATCAGTGTTTTGATTGCTGTGTCTGATAGGCCTCTATTTTTCATTATCGAGGTTTCAACCTCCAGGCCGCTAGATTCAGCCTGTTCACCTCTGGGTACCATAACTCCCCCTGGGTCAGCAGGTCTGGTATTTTGGGGAGTCTGATTGGTGGTTCCTGTGTCATACTCAGTATCCATGAGAACCAGGGTCTCCTTGGCCAGTATGGGAGAACTATAATTATCTGACTTTTGTCCTCCTGGATTTTGTTCAATACCCTTGATACCATTGATATTGGGGGAAAGATATACATTAGTTGGTAGTTCCATTTGATAGGAAAAGCATTGGTCGCCACTGTTCGTAAATCCGGGAACCAGGAGCAGAAATTCTCCACTTTGTTGTTCTGTCTGGTTGCCATTAAGTCTATCGATGGTGTCCCCCATTTGGCTATTATTTGCATAAATGCAGTCTTGTGTAGGCTCCATTCTCCTGACTTTTGGATATTCCTGCTCAGATAGTCGGCCTGTAGGTTCTGCTTCCCTGGAATATGGATTGCTCTGATCTCCGTTAGATATTTCTGTGCCCATTTCATTATTTCGTCTATCTGGTTCCACAGATTTTGACTTCGAGTCCCTCCTTTTTTGTTTATGTAATGCACTACTGCAACATTGTCTAATTGGACTTGTAGTGCTTTCCCTACTGTTTCTTACTGTCCACCAATTTATTTGACTCCTTATTGATTTTGCAATTATTATCAGTTTGTTGGGCGATTGTTGTGTGTTCCACTGTTTGAGTAGACAGAGCTGTAGAGGTCTCATCCGATGCATTGTCCATTGAACACACTCGGTTGTGGCGATCATTTTCCCTAGTAGTTTCTGGCAAACTTGTGCTGTGGAGACTGGATGGGCTACCAATGATTTGGTCTCTTTTATAATATTTTCTCTTCTTTCTATTGGTAGGGATACTTGATTGTATTTCGTATTTATTATTACCCCTAAGAACATTATTTTTCAAACCTGGGTTTTTATAGACTTCTTGTTGTTTATCTCCCAGCCTAGACATTTAAGGTATGTTATTGTAGTTTTTATGTCTTCTTTCAATTTTTGTTTTTTTCTTGCCTTCACCAAGATGTCGTCTAGATAACTGTAAATTTGGATCCCTTGTACCCTTAAATGTGCTATTGCTGGAGCTAGTATCTTCGTAAAGATACAAGGAGATGATTGCAGGTCAAATGGTAGACATCTGTATTGAAAATTATGTTCTGCTGCTATGAATCGTAGGTATTTTCTGTGTGATTTGATTATGGGAACATGGTGGTACGCACTTTGTAGATCTATCTTCGCTAGCCAGTCTCCTTTCCTTATTTGTATCATTATTGTCTTTAGTGTTTCCATTTTGAATTTTTTTAGATAGGAGTTGAGTTCCCTTAGGTCTAGTATTCCCCTGATTTCCCCTGTTTTTTTCCTCTTCAAGAAAAATGGGGAATATACTCCTTGATTCCTGAATTTTCCTGGTACCTTTTCTATGAACCTTTGCTTTAGTAGGTCCTGTGAGATGTCTAATAGTTGTTTCCTAGCTTGCGGTGTCTTCGGACTTGTTGCTTGAGAAAGGATATTTTCTGGTGGAACATCTTGAAACTCTATTGAATATCCTCGAGTTATGGTTTGATTTACCCACATATCCGTACATGTCGTTTTCCATTTTGACTCCACAATTCTGACTGGAGGCAAAGTTACGAAATAGGGGGGAGACTGACCTATTTCGTAACTTTGCCTCCAGTCAGGATTGTTTTCCCCTTCCTCTGGTGTTTTTGGGGTTCCGAAAAAGTTGTTGTTCCGTTTTGAACGACTGTCTTTGAAAGTAAGGGCGTCCTGGTCTGTACTGTTTTGACTGCCTGAAGTTGCTATCGGAAGTGGATGGGATCTCCCTTCTGAACCTCTTTATTTGTGGTAGTGATTTTTTAATTGAGTTTTTGTCAAGAATTTCATCTAGTGATGACCCAAATAATAACTCTCCTTCGAAAGGGATGTTGGTTAGTCCCTGTTTCGACTGGTTGTCCACTCTCCAGTGTTTGAGCCAGAAGGCTCTTCTGGCTACCGAATTTTGACCCATATTTTTTGCGTTCCGTTTAACTATATCCATTGACGCTTCAGCTGTAAAGTCATTTGTCATTTTGATGTCTTGAACAAGGTTCATTAGTTCATTCCTTGGAGTCCCATTTTCTATCGCTTCTTCCAAATCCTTTATCCACAGTCTACTGGCTCTAGTTAGACTGGTAATGGCTACTGCCGGCCTGATTGCAACTCCTGTAGCCATGTATGCTCTTTTTAATGCTGATTCTCCCTTTCTATCCATAGGATCCCTTAGGGAAACCCAGTCATCTGTTGCCAGTGCTACTTTCCTCGCCATTTTCGCTATTGGTGTGTCGACTTTCGGTGACTCGTCCCAATATTTGACTTCGTCTTTGATAAAAGGAAATTGAGATGTTCTGTGAAACACTGAACCTTCTATCCGGATTCTTCCACTCGTTTTTGATCACTTCTTTGATGTGCTCATGTACATGGAAACATGCGTTTTCTGAGGTCTTTGAGATCGCCTCTTGATTCTTTTCCTGTATCCGTTATCTGAAGCATGTGTCTCATTCGATTGATTAGATATTCTAAGTCCCTTTGAGTTATACCTCCACCTATGTCTTCTTCTATGTCTTCTAGATCTGAATGAATTTCCCCTTCTGATTGTTGAGGGGATTCTGATCTCGTTCTTAATTCCCTCTTGTTAAGGATGCCTTGTTCTTGAAGCAGATCATTCACTTTTTCCATTGTCGACTTTGATACCTTGTCTATAATGGTGTCTATTGACTCATCAAACACCTGTTTAATTGAGGATTTAATTTCTCCCTGTGACGTTGTGGCTGCTGGATTTATGCATCCTTTGCACAGTTTTTTTCCCGGTATTGCTGCTTTGTCGTATAACACACATTCTTTAGCTTTTGCTTTTCGAGGTGGTGTTCCTTCTTCTACCGATCTAGAGGGAAAAAGAGGATTCAATGAATCTTTTTTTTTCTTCCATTCTCTTTTATAGGTATGCTCACCCCCCTTGATCCAGAACTCAGCCTTTTGGAGGAGCTCATAGTGCACTGCAAAAGACATATTTACAAACTGTTAGTTATGTACCTTTACCTAACAGGGTAAGGCACTGGTCAGACTAGACCTTACTCACAGCACACAGGCAGCAGGAGATCTGGAACAGCGATTTGAAGAAGTAGGTACAGGTTCCGATCACTGTGTACTTCAGCCGTTACAGAGTGAAGCAAACAGTTGGTTCTACTCACGTAGCAGCTGCTTCCTGGTGGAGAGCCGGCTTTTCAAAATTTCCCGCGATGACGTCATCGCTGAGCGCCGGTCCGCGTCACAGGCAGCCAGTATACTGTGCGAGGACGGGAAGAGGGCTAGCTATACCCTGCCGAAGCAAGCATCATATGTGCGGCCATCACGCCGTGAGAGAATGAGAGAGCCCGGCATGGAAATATAACTCCAGAAGGAGTCGAGGGGAGCTTCCGACCGCTGTCCAACACAGGAGAAAAAGACAGGGGGGGGGGGGGGGGGGGGGCGGAGTTACTATTTATTAGGACTAAAGAAAACGATCCTGTCAGGTGAACTTTAGGTAGGTTAACCCTTCATATTCCACTGCCGTAGAAGTACAAGGGAAAGCAGAGGAAATCTCAGAGGGGCGGAGCTTAACATTTAGCAAACCAGTAACAAGATGTCAGCAACATTCAAGGCACAAAGCTAGGCTCTGGAGGGGAATAGGTAAAAAAAAAAAAAAAATATGGCAATGGTATTTTTAAAGCTGCAGCTTCCAAATGAACATAACTTGATTTTACAGTGCACTTATCCTTTAATTACTTTTTACAGCTTAAGCTGGCCATGATCGGGCAGATGTTCCTCCGATCGGATTTCTGATCTATGGCAGTGGTCAGATGAACCACTCGAAGCCTCCCACCTTGAGGCTTCTATCTGGGGACTGAAGATGGGGTCGGCAGAAAATTTTCCACCTGACCAGATTTTCATTTTTCCAATCAACCGCTAGACGAAAATAGTTTTTCGATATTTTTAGCAATCTGATAAATTCGATCAGATGGCTCAAAATGTCAATCCCGTGTATGAGGGGCTTTACTAAAAAGTCTCCTCCCACTATATTACAGTGAGATCTTATTCTAAACAGTCAGTGTGTCCGTGCTTACTTCAGTAATGAACAAAAACGTGGAGCTGTGAAGGTTTCATTCACCTTCAGATATAGTGAAGGTTACATTTAATTTCAGATAGGTGCACTATTGAGAAATGCATTGCACAGAGCTGTGCTAAGATCAGGTTCACTTTATTATCCTCCCTCTGCAGCTCAACATCATGTTGTTTCTATAAGTGTAACTATTAAAGGGGTAATATTAAAGGGTACGCAGATTGAATGCAATCTGTGAGACTGTGGCCGATTTAAAGTAATTTTTAGGAGATATGGGTAGATTGAACACAATATGTAGGAGACTGGCAAAGAAAGAAAGACTCCTTACTATAGGATAAAATCCAGTGAGAGAAGACTCCTTACTATAGAATGATTTCCAGTGAGAGGAGACTCCTTACTATAGAATAAGATCATGTGGGAGGAGACTCCTTACTATAGGATGAAAATCAAGTGGGAGGAGACTCCTAGACAACACCATATAACAGAAAGCATCTTACAGTCTCATGCTATATGAATAGCATTTCCCACAAAATCTAAGAAACAAGAAGCAATTTCTCCCAGGTTCCCTAGAGTATGGAGCAGAGATATGCTATGCCTTACCTTCTGTTCTTCAATCAATGCATGTGGAGCTAGGAACAATAGAACAAACTCTGCAGCAGGACTATAACTATAGCGCACATTATCGTGCATGCGTGCAATAGTTAATCAGAACCAGGAAGCGGTCGAGACCTGTCAGTGCTGCTGCGGAGGATCGCGTAAAAGATAAGGTTGTTCTTTATTCGTTCCTGGCTTAAAGGACAACTATACTCACCTCACCCTCGCTCCTCTTCCTCTATAGCAGCATAGTACCCAGGGTGAGGACCTAAAATCGCTAAGTCCTCACCCTGGGTACTTTCCCTAACTCCTGCACTACTTACCCCAAATCTGCTTCGCCGATCGCTCCATTCCTCCGCTCTTCCTGCTTCAGTGACAGATCGCGAGGCAGCCAATAGGAAGATACGCTCTGCAAGGAGGCGTGTCTTCCAATTGGCTGCCTCGCGACTGTCACTGACAGTAGAAGAGAGGTGGAACAGTGTGGATCGGCGAAGCAGATTTGCGGTAAGTAGTGCAGGAGCTAGGGAAAGTACCCAGGGTTAGGACTTAGCGATTTTAGGTCCTCACCCTGGGTACTATGCTGCAGTGGATCGGGGAAAAGGTGAGTATAATTGTCCTTTAACATGCATTGATTGAAGAACGGAAGGTAAGACATAGCTCCTTAACCTCATTCAAACAGTGCATTAAAGGAATAGTTCAGACTTTCCCCAGATCACTTTCTGAGTTGGAGATTTTACAGGTTGTTCCAGGCAAACAGCATTACGCATTAACCATTCAAACATTTCCTTTTCACTAAACGTTTAAAGGGTCAAATCCTCACCAAATAATAAAGGAGGTTAAGCAACATTACTTAGGCATGGGTGGGTAACGCACTTGTTGAATTTGGTATTGAAAAGAAAAAGGGAAGGCTGGTAATATTATATCCTTTCATTGTTCTATAATTGGTACAGGAAGACTAGGAAAAAATGTATAAAGCAAAGATCCTCATTACAGTATCAACCCTCCCAGCCAGGTGCTACAGGCTACAGTGTCACAGGCTACAGTAGCACCACCCAGTGGAACATACATGAGTGAATGCCTCTACATAGACACCAATGATGTCACATATTCAGCACCAAATGCATCTGTCCAATAAACGAGTAAAATCTACATCAGGTTTTCCACAGGAAGAATAAACAGTGAGACCTGATTAAATGAAAGCAAATATACCATCTAGGAAGTTCATCCTGCAAGGAAGAGAATCAGTCAGTGTCTATACTAGGTATGTGAGTGTGGATACCAATGTCACAACTTTACATGGCCAAACCCCCCTCACTTCTCCAGAGAGAGGTAGACTAAGTTAAGTGATGTTAGGCTTATGTGTAGGATTAAAGTTCAGGAGGTGATATCACACAGAGCAGCGAATCATGTCAGGACACTGGAAGGAACAGCCAATCACACTATTCTGTAGATACATAGAAATAAAGTCACACCCTGACAGCATTGCACAACTGTACAGTATGTACCAGTAAAAAACAAGAAAAGGTGTGTACAAACGTCCGTTTCAGCCGATAACCGTCCCATGTATGGGCACTTCATCGGCCAAAACAGGCGTTCGTGTGGGGAACGTTGCATGATCTGCCCTGATCTCCGAACGAGCACTAAAGTGCCCATGCACAGGACGATTATCGGACGAAACGTCCGTTCATACACACCGTGTGTCTCAGGTCGGCACCGGCTATCGCACGTGTGTACGAACCTTTAGTGTGCCTTTATTCAATAAATAAAGGAGTAAACAGTTTATTAAGGTAAGAGGATAGTCAGTATAAGATGCATCTAAACTGGTAAAGCAAAAGTTATTGATTAACAGTCGATGTAAAAATAGGTAAGTATCCAGTTATCTGTCCTCATCGTTAGACAGGTAGGTGCAGAACGAACCTGGAAGGTGTAAGGACTATCTCTGTGGACGCCAGACCCAAGGCAGACGATATTGCTACCCTACCCCATCGAAAGAAACATGTTTTGCCGTATGCGCTCACAGAATGACGTTGGCCTTTTTTACATTCCCTTTAAGCTAGGTACACACAGTAACGATAAAGCCCCAATACCAACGTTATCGGGGGATTAATCGCCAATGTTTGGAGCATCTTTCCCGAACGACCAGGCAGTAGCGAATATTCCCATCGTCCTTGCGTCCCTCTGGTAAAGATCGAAAAATTTCCCTGGGCCCCGGTAGTCTCCCTGTAGGCACAGGAAAAAATCCCCATCAACACCTATATGTTAGTACAGTGATAGGCACAGATATACCCCCCCATATCATTACCCACATGTAGTACAGTAACAGACACAGATATAACCCCCCATATCAATACCCACATGTAGTACAGTAATAGGCACAGATATACCCCCCATATCAATACCCACATGTAGTACAGTAACAGACACGGATATCACCGTGTGCCAAAAAAAGTCCCCGGTGCAAAAAAAGTCCCCGGTGCCCTAAGGGTCCCCCTTGCGTGCCAAAAGGGTCCCACCTTTGTGCCAAAAGAGTCGCCACCGTTTGCCAAAAAAAGTCCCGGGTGCCCTAAGGGTCCCCCCTTGCGTGCCAAAAGGGTCCCCCTTTTGTGCCAAAAGAGTCGCCACCGTGTGCCAAAAAAGTCCCCGGTGTCCTAAGGGTCCCCCCTTGCGTGCCAACAGGGCCAAAAAAAAATGTCCCCCCGTGCCCTAAGGATCCCCCCCCTTGCGTGCAAAAGGGTCCCCCCACTTTGTGCGAAAAGAGTCACCACCGTGTGCCAAAAAAATAAGAGTCACCCCGGTTTGGTGACCTAAGGGTCCCCCCTTGCGTCAAAAGGGTCCCCCATTGTGCCCCAAAACAGTCGCCATCGTTGTGCCAAAAAAAAAAGTCCCGATGCCCTAAGTTTCCCCCCTTGCATGGTTAAAAGGGTCCCCCCTTTGTGCCAAAAGATTCGCCCACCGTGTGCCAAAAAAAGGACCCCGGTTGCCCTAAGGGTCCCCCTTGCGTGCCAAAAGGGTTCCCCCCTTTGTGCCAAAAGAGTCGCCACCGTGTGCCAAAAAATTCCCCCCGGCCCTAAGGGTCCCCCCTTGCGTGCCAAAAGGGTCCCCCCTTTGTGCGAAAAGAGTCGCCACCGTGTGCCAAAAAAAGTCCCCGGTGCCCTAAGGGTCCCCCCTTGCGTGCCAAAAGGGTCCCCCCTTTGTGCCAAAACAGTCGCCATCGTGTGCCAAAAAAAGTCCCCGATGCCCTAAGTTTCCCCCCTTGCATGTTAAAAGGGTCCCCCCTTTGTGCCAAAAGATCGCCACCGTGTGCCAAAAAAAGGACCCCGGTGCCCTAAGGGGTCCCCCTTGCGTGCCAAAGGGTCCCCCCATTTTGCCAAAAGAGGTCGCAACCGAGTGCCAAACAATGTCCCCCCGTGCACTTAAGGAT
>CM033476.1:72900427-72963064 GCA_019447015.1 Hymenochirus boettgeri | reverse complement strand
GCCCTAAGGGTCCCCCCTTGCATGTTAAAAGGGTCCCCCCTTTGTGCTAAAAGAGTCACCACCGTGTGCCAAAAAAGGACCCCGGTGCCCTAAGGGTCCCCCCTTGCGTGCCAAAAGGGTCCCCCCTTTGTGCCAAAAGAGTCGCCACCGTGTGCCAAAAAATGTCCCCCCGTGCCCTAAGGATCCCCCCTTGCGTGCCAAAAGGGTCCCCCCTTTGTGCGAAAAGAGTCACCACCGTGTGCCAAAAAAAGTCCCCGGTGCCCTAAGGGTCCCCCCTTGCGTTCCAAAAGGGTCCCCCCTTTGGCCAAAAAAAATGTCCCCCCGTGCCCTAAGGATCCCCCCCCTTGCGTGCCACAAAGGGTCCTCCCCCTTTGTGCGAAAAAGAGTCACCACCGTGTGCCAAAAAAAAAAGTCCCCGGTGACCTAAGGGTCCCCCCTTGCGTTCAAAAGGGTCCCCACATTGTGCCCCAAAACAGTCGCCATCGTGTGCCAAAAAAAAAAGTCCCGAGTGCCCTAAGTTTCCCCCTTGCATGTTAAAAGGGTCCCCCCCCATTTGTGCCAAAAAGATTCGCCACCGGTGTGCCAAAAAAAGGACCCCGGTTTGGCCCTAAGGGTCCCCTTGCGTGCCAAAAAGGGTCCCCCCCTTTGTGCCAAAAGAGTCGCCACCGTGTGCCAAAAAATGTCCCCCCGTGCCCTAAGGATCCCCCCTTGCGTGCCAAAAGGGTCCCCCCCTCTGTGCGAAAAGAGTCGCCACCGTGTGCCAAAAAAAAGGTCCGGTGCCCTAAGGGTCCCCCATGCATGCCAAAAGGGTCCCCCCTTTGTGCCAAAACAGTCGCCATCGTGTGCCAAAAAAAGTCCCCGGTGCCCTAAGTTTCCCCCCTTGCATGTTAAAAGGGTCCCCCCTTTGTGCCAAAAGATTCGCCACCGTGTGCCAAAAAAGGACCCCGGTGCCCTAAGGGTCCCCCTTGCGTGCCAAAGGGTCCCCCCTTTGTCCAAAAGAGTCGCCAACGTGTGCCAAAAATGTCCCCCCGTGCCCTAAGGATCCCCCTTGCGTGCCAAAAGGGTCCCCCCTTTGTGCGAAAAGAGTCGCCACCGTGTGCCAAAAAAAGTCCCCGGTGCCCTAAGGGTCCCCCCTTGCATGCCAAAAGGGTCCCCCCTTTGTGCCAAAAGAGTCGCCACCGTGTGCCAAAAAAAGTCCCGAGTGCCCTAAGGGTCCCCCCTTGCGTGCCAAAAGGGTCCCCCCTTTGTGCCAAAGAGTCGCCACCGTTTGCCAAAAAAGTCCCGGGTGCCCTAAGGGTCCCCCCTTGTGCCAAAAGGTCCCCCCTTTTGGCACCCCAAAGCAGGTTTACGGGTTGTGAGGGACACGGGATCGCCGCGCCAAGGAGACCAACTATAATAAACGTAGACCACGCAGGTCACTCATGACCATTGATAGCTCTTTTTTAGGGAAGACTACGAGAGCTGGAACTACCATAGGAAAAGGAGGTATACCAGAAGGGGTGGGGAGAATAAGAGGCGGCAAACCACCCAGGGGCCAAAGGAGAATGTGATCTATAATCTTAGTGGGCATCCACTGACAGAGGGTGAGACGCAATTACTTAACAAGGGTCTCTCATTTGTCCCAACCCCAAAATTTAATGCTTTCAACACAGAAGTGGATCTGTTTTTATTTCAGAGGAAATTAAAATTTTTGGATCTATTTAAAGGGAAGAAAATGAAATCTAGTGAACCCTTCAAGAAAAGGAGTAAAGGGGATCTTCCTAATACACCACCGGCACTTAAAGTATTTAACAGCTTGATGTCTAAGGAGATAAGAGAAATTGACAGGGATAGGACTAAAGTTTTTTCAAATTAGACGAGACTTGAATGTGATGCAATTAAATCCTTACAAGCTGATGAAAATGTTATTATTAGACCTGCTGACAAGGGTGGGGGAATTGTACTATTGGACAAGTCTTATTATAATGAGGTGTAAGGATCTTACCTGCCGCGCTCCCTCACCGTTCCGGGACTGGTGACGTCGCTGGCGCCGGACGTCGGCGTCGTGACGTCACCACGTCCGGACGCCGAGCGGCGCGAAGATTCAAATAGGCACTCGCAGAGGGTGCGAGTGCCTATTCGTAGTCCTTGCTACCGGACAGACTGTTTGCCTGCCTGTGTAGCGTTTCCTGCCTTCAGCTCCAGCCTTTTCCTTGTTCTGCCTCATCCATTGTTCCAGTTACCATCCCTTCAGCCTGTGGATCAGCCATTGTTCCAGTTACCATCTCTTCAGCCATTGTTTCCAGCCATTGTTCCAGTTACCATCTCTTCAGCCATTGTTTCCAGCCATTGTTCCAGTTACCATCTCTTCAGCCATTGTTTCCAGCCATTGTTCCAGTTACCATCTCTTCAGCCATTGTTTCCAGCCATTGTTCCAGTTACCATCTCTTCAGCCATTGTCTCCAGTCATTGTTCCAGTCCCCATCTCTTCAGCCATTGTTTCCAGCCATTGTTCCAGTTACCATCTCTTCAGCCATTGTTTCCTGCCATCGTCCCAGCTACCATCTCTACCGCCATTGTTTCCAGCTATTGTTCCAGTTACCATCCTTCCAGCCGTTGTTCCAGTTACCATCTCTTCAGTCATTGTTTCCAGCCTACTGACAGCCCTCCTCCTAAAAGGTACAGTGAACTTCGTCCCTCCGGGACTCTATTCATTACATGAGGAGATTAGGTCACAATTGAGTGACATTAATACTTACCAACCACTGAATAGCGATCCAACTGTGAGCTATAAGAGGATTTTGGATGAGAGATTGGGTGAAGCCTTACGGGCGAATCGGATAACTAAAGATCAATATGATTTCATGATCACAGAAAGACCTAAACGGCCTCACATCTACACCCTTCCCAAGATCCACAAGTCCCTTAGTGCACCCCCTGGTCGCCCGATTATGTCAGCTGTGGGGTCATTGTTCAGTCCAGTGGCAAAATTTGTGGACTTCCATCTCCAGGGATGTGTCAAAGCTATGGACTCTTATATTAGGGATAGTGGCCACTTGATGGATAAACTGCGATCGATGACCATCAGTGAGGATGATATCTTTCTTACATGTGATGTGGCGAGTTTCTACACCGTCATCCCACAGAGTGAAGGTATTGATGCGTGTAGAGAGGCCTTGGTACAACATGAACATAGTGATCCACCAATAGAACTGCTGATGGATTTCCTCGATTTGGCCCTATCCTATAATTACTTCCATTTTGAAGGACAGTTCTATAGACAGATAGCAGGGACTATGTGGCCCCGTCGTTCGCGAATCTGTTTATGGAAGAATAACTTGAACTTTTTAACAAGCTTTACACCAAAGAATAAGCTGGTGCAACAGAGCATGGAGAAATACTGGCACATAGTCTCTACTGATAGCCACTTACCATTTAAGGATAAGGGTATAAAACAGTTGTATCGAAAGGGGAAGAACTTACGAACGATATTAATGACGACGGATACCACCAAAGGTTTTTTTAAATGTGGCCATTGCTGTACATGTAAGTACACATTGCAAACAGATCATGTTATTGATCATTTTGGCAAAAAACATGACTGTAAAGAATATACCAACTGTCTGACAGAGTCAGTGATTTATGCACAAATCTGTTCCTGTGGCAAAAAATATGTTGGTATGACCTCACGTCGAGCTAAGGACCGAATAATTGAACACCTGTCGAATATAAGAACTGCTAACCTTGAAAAACAAAGACAGGACAAACTGACCAGTGTAGCAAATCATTTTCTGACACATCATAATGCGTCACCTGACGGTCTTAAATGGTTTATTTTGGAAAAAGTCCCACTTGGCATTAGAGGGGGCGATAGAGAAAATAAACTCATTAGGAGAGAGAGTCGCTGGATCTTCCTACTTAACACACTGATGCCATGCGGACTTAATGACAAAATACAATTTAATGCATTTCTCTGACTCCTGCGGCTCCATATACACACGTATGTGGCATACCAGATATGTTAAATTTATCTCTAGTTGTATACTTACCTTACGAGAATTACACATGTTTCTCCGAGTCTAGGCTATGATAATGGAACACTGGTCATAAGTCCATACTTCAGTTCGGTCAAGTATGTAATACAGTGTTCTTACTGACCAAATCTATCTTGATCTCATGTGTGATCTCTCTAGAATTTTCGGACTTCAATTATGATCAACATACTCGTGGGTTTCCATGGTTATGACCCACGCGTAATACTTCGCTATAAGTCGCTATGGGAGGAGTGGCGGGGGTGTGTCTCACAACCCGCGATCTCATTGGTGCTATGCGCACCAATCAACAGCCCCAAGTCAGATGATTGGGGTATTTATACACGTACTAAGATAGCGACTCTTTCCAGCTATGAGTAAGTCCCCGCACGAGGGACGAAACGCGTCGGCTGTTTCTTGATATGCTTTTTTAAATCCTTCATTTCTGTACCCTACCCGATCCCCGGTTTTCGGTGGGACTGCCTGATCCTCCTCATGACGTTTACTCTGAGGGGGGCGTAATACAGGCATCCCATACGTGTTAACCATTTCTGGCATTAGGAACCTCCATACTAGAAGTTCCTCTCTTTGAAGACATACAGGGGAATCGGAATATGGGTTGTATATTTTTTTCCGAGGTGAACCCGCACTGTTAGCATAGTGACCGTAGGATAGGTCCATTTACTTTTTGGACCGGCTACGAGATTCATCTCTCATGAGACCCCAGACAGGGATCTCTTTACCTTTTCTTTACCATATTGGTAAGAGATGATCTGTTACTAATATTTGTATCTACTGGCTAGCATCTACGAGCCTCAGTAATTGCTTATGTGGGAAGAGAGTGTTTGTTCTTTCCCTCACACTAATATTCTCTCTTTGGGCGGGTTCCCTATCTTTTGCTTTAACTCCTGCTTTGTTTTGTATATTTTTAACAAATTTTTTTTTTAACGTATATCCAATAAAGAAATGAACTTTTAAATATTAGTCGCAACATCCACTGTTGCATTTTCTGTCAGGGTAATTTGATAGGGGGATACTGTGTTCTTTTTGTGTGTATTTATCTCTATTTTCTTCCCCATTTACCCTGTTTCAAATAGTTCATCAGCCGGCTTGTGCTTCACAATATTCCTTTTTTTTGACGGATACCTTCCCTCAACAAAAGAAATTATGTTTGAAACCAGGGTGCTTCAGATGTCCAAACTGTGTGACGTGTAATAGTCTGTTGGTGGGGAGTTCGTTTCCTCATCCCCATTCTGGCAAAAGGATAAAGATTAAGAAAAGGTTCACGTGTACGAGTAAGGGGGTGGTGTATTTTATTAGTTGCCCCTGTGGACTGTATTACATTGGCATGACAACCACCACATTCCGTGAACGAATGGCAAATCACCGGATGTCCATACGGAATGCAATTGATGGGAAGAAGGAGACTGGCAGTAAATATGGAGACATGGTGGTGGCCCGTCATTTTAAAACAGCCCATCATCCACCAGCCAGTCTTAGGTGTATGATCTTTGATGGACTTGATCCGGATGATATGAGAGCCGAAAAAGAAAAGAGTTTGCTGAAATGTGAGGCCCGCTGGATTTATGAACTAGACACTTTGGCCCCGAGAGGCCTGAATGAACAGTGGGCTCTACAGTGCTTTATTTAGGATATAGAGGGATATACCCTTAGTATTAGGACTAATTTGTTCCTCCTTTAGGTGTATTGTTACGACCAATGTAGCCATTGACTCTCACTGTTTATTTATTTATTTTATTTAGGCATTGTCACCTTCTCTAGTACGTAAGTGATATGGAGGACTGTGAAGGTGGCCTGTCAGTCTAGTAATGCACGGACATCTGTAAATATATTGATGGAGTAGCCTATGGCCAGACCGAATTACCTGCATATGTTTTTAAGTTTTCTTAAGACTTTTTAATGTTTTTTGTTATGTTTTTCACTATTTGGTATGTGATGATATGTTCCCTTTCGGGATGTGACTGGTGGATGTTGGGTTCTTTTTATATCTGTTTATATAATTTCTAGGATGATCGGGGCTATGGCCCCGGGGGATGATGGCTGCCTGCATGCACGGGATTAACTGTTGGGAGATTTCCCCCCCATAGATGCCCCTACATGCAGACTGATTTAGGCGTATTATAGGCATGGTGTGGGGCAGCATTACTCCGGATATATTCCGACATTGGTGAGTCATTTCGGATCGAGTTTTCTATCTGACTTCTTATTGGCGGGTCCAGTGACAGATGGGTGGGATCTATGGTGGGTCCACTGTGGGAGGCTGACACATGCCGGTGGAGGTGTGTACGTACTTACGAGCACTCCCATTTCCCTGACACTCCCCCACTAGGATAGTGCAGCCATGACGTGGCGGCCGGGGAGCCTGCACATTGGTACAGATTATGAGTCGGACGCGATCCGATGAGATCATCTGATGCGGATGTAGTAATCCATATGTTCGGGACCATGCATCCACTAGCACATCCTGATTGTGAGTATTGTGATATGATGGTTTATACTGGTTGATGACACTTTCGGGTGGAGGGAGCACGTGGGGAACCGAGGGTATTTAAGGGTGTTTGACACATGGGAATGGTTGTTCTGAGGACAGTTCATGTGAGGACTGAAACGCGTCAACAATATTTGTTAAGAAAGATTTGGCTAAGAAGTCCTGTGAGTGCAGTCATTTGGAAGAAGGACTTTATATTTGTAGTGATTTTGCACCCAGGCAGTTGTACCTTCGATTCGTGAGTGCTTTCTTGATACACAAAGTTGATAGTTATAGTTATGGTATATTGTTATAGTTAGATATAAGTATATAGTTATATTTAGATATAGTTATAGTTGTGTTTATATAGTTATAGTTAGATATAGTTATATAGTTATAGTTAATATAGTTATTGTTAGATATAGTAATATAGTTATTGTTAGATATAGTTATAGTTAAAATAGTTATAGTGGTTATATATTTATAGTTTGATATAGTTATATAGTTATAGTTATATATAGTTATATAGTTATAGTTAGATATAGTTATAGTTAATATAGTTATAGTTAGATATAGTTATATAGTTATAGTTAGATATAGTTATAGTTAAGTTAGTTATATAGTTTATATTATAGTTATAGTTAGATATAGTTATATAGTTATAGTTAGATATAGATAGTTAATATGTTATAGTTAATATAGTATATAGTTATAGTTAGATATAGTTATAGTTAATATAGTTATAGTTAGATATAGTTATATAGTTATAGTTGAGATATAGTTATAGTTAATATAGTTATAGTTAGATATAGTTATATAGTTATAGTTAGATATAGTTATAGTTAATATAGTTATAGTTAGATATAGTTATATAGTTATAGTTAGATATAGTTATAGTTAATATAGTTATAGTTAGATATAGTTATATAGTTATAGAGAAGTATTGCAAAGGCACTCACAGGTCTTCTAAAATGTAACTTTATTCCAATGCAGATAAAAACGTTATATCAACGCGTTCGGCCAACAAACCTAGCCGTCCTCGGGATATATATCTGAGGACGGCTTGGGTGTTGGCCGAAACGCGTTGATATAATGTTTTTATCTGCATTGGAATAAAGTTACATTTTAGAAGACCTGTGAGTGCCTTTGCAATATTTCTCTATATCGTCTACTTTGAAGTGCACCCGGGCATATTGTGATAGAATGGAGTGCTGATCTACAAATATAGTCTAGTTATAGTATTTTAGTATATAGTTTGAGTTATTTAGTAGTTATAGTAGATATAGTTAGATAGTTATATTAGATATAGTATATAGTTATGGTTATATAGTTATAGTTAGATATAGTGTATATAGTTAATATTTAGATATAGTTATAGGTATGTTATATAGTTATAGTTTAGATATAGTTATATTAGATTATAGTTATGGTTATATGGTTTATATTATAGTTAGATATAGTTATATAGTTATATTTAGATATAGTTATGGTTATATAGTTATAGTTAGATATAGTTATATAGTTATATTTAGATATAGTTATGTTATATAGTTATAGTTAGATATAGTTATATAGTTTTAGTTAATATAGTTATAGTTAGATATAGTAATATAGTTATTGTTAGATATAGTTATAGTTAAAATAGTTATAGTGGTTATATATTTCTAGTTGGATATAGTTATATAGTTATAGTTAATATAGTTATTGTTAGATATAGTTATATAGTTATAGTTAGATATAGTTATAGTTATGGTTATATAGTTATAGTTAGATATATTTACGGTTATATAGTTATAGTTAGATATAGTTATAGTTATGGTTATAATTGAGATGGGGGGGAAGGAAAGGAATAAATGACAGTGGATAATTCCTAATCCCCCCCATCCCTGCACAGAGGCCAGATTGATTGAGGGGATGGATTATAATAAATAATGCACCCCCTACTGTAAATTATTTGGATATTAGAGGTCACCTCAGAGTTCCGCGCCCTGTATAAAAGGCACTCGGCCTGCGGCCTCGTGCTTTTATATGGTCACGGAACTCCTCGGTGACTTCTAATATCCTTATAATTTACAGTAGGGGGTGCATTATTCACTATATTATATTATGCATTATATTGTATTAATTGTGATGCACGTTCTGTGGAAAATTGTCCAATAATTGTAACCAGTCCATGGTGTAAAAAAGGTTGGAGGCAACAGATCTAGACTTACCTGTCAAATTTTCAACTATCATAAAGAATCCTGTACCTACCATTGTTTAAATAGCGATATATAATATATAAGGGATAGATAACCACACCTTGGAACACTTCACTTTTAAAATAGGAGAGTGTTACTAGACTATTTAACTGATATATGGAGTGAGACACATTTTAATACATCAAGTAAGGAAGTACCTTTTTCCTAATATTATTCTGGGATGTTACTGTATATACTCGAGTAAAACCAGCCTGAAAACTTGGACTCGGTTAATACTCAAGTCACTAAGTTGTAGGTACCTGTAAGCGTCCTCTCCATTCCAGCAGCAGCGTCCTCTCCATTCCGGCAGCCGCACGATCATTCCATGTACTGGCGCGGCGGCCGACGTCACTGCCCGGCGCCAATTAGTGACGTCAGCCGGCGCGAATGAGCGCGCGGATGCCGGAATGGAGAGGACGCTGCTGCCGGAATGGAGAGGATGCTGCTGCCGGAATGGAGAAGACACTTACCTTCAATGCCAGCAACAGGAAACCCTTGGATGGAGGAGAGCCCACAGCTCCTGGATGAAGGAAAGCCCACAGGTACAAACTGAACTAGGTGGGAGGGTGAGGGTGGCATTCAAGATGTTTGGAAACTACAACTCCCAGCATGCTTTATTAGCTGGGAGTTGTAGTTTCCAAACATCTTGAATGCCAAGTTACTACCCTCGGTTTATACTCGAGTCAACAACTTTTATTAGATTTTTTAGGGGAAATTGGGTACCTCGGTTTATACTCGGGTCGGTTTATACTCGAGTATATACGGGTATATACGAAAACACATCATTTCAAACATTTACCCATTTAATGAGTAATTCAGTGAAGTTTTTAAATATAAAAATGTATACAAATGCAGAAATATTTAATAAGAAGTCCTAGCACTGGCTTGAGGTCCAGGAACAAGGACCAAGGCATTGCTGTTTTTACCCCTAATAAACATATTGAAAAGACCCGGGAGTGCACTTGTCTATACGTGTGTATATAGGGAGCACACATAATTGTTTCCAAGATTTCATTCATTTCATACTAATTTGGTGTTTCTGGAAATTCCTTTAATGATAAAATGCTATTACATCTCTAGAAATTTACCATCTAGAACCATATAGGTTAAAGATAAATTTAGAGTAAGTTTAAATCAAATAATATAATATATATTAATTACTGAAGAGTTCTCTATACAGGTGACATTAGTTTCCACACTCCTACTTCTCCCGCAGTACACAAGAATAGAGAATTAAAGATGTACAATGGAGTTATAGGTTCATGGTCAAACAGTTTCATCCACGATCATGGTGTGTCTATGTAAAAAAAGAAAGAGACACAATTTTAAAAAAAGACAACAAGAATATGGATTACCCTAAAATATACACAAGCTTCAATGTTCTATTTACATAAGGGCTTTTGTGCCCCTTTAATTTTCCCACAATGATAGAAGTAACATTTGTACAAGTCCCACCCCTTCTCTGGCATTGGGCAGAATAAAGGATATGAGGTGCGCTTGTCTAGGATGGATGGTGAAACCCTGGTTTAAGGAGTGCAGGACCTGCTGACCTCACACCTCATGTAAGAAACTTCCCAAATGTTAATATTTATATAAAGACCAACACGCTAATCACTTATGGTGGATTGCTGTCTTCGTATCCAAAGATTAAAGGGCATTTATAATGGGAATTTTTTTTTTTCCCTTTCTTTCTATGTGCTCTATAATTCCCCCCGGCCCCCAGAGTACCTTTATTTTCTTCATTTTACTCCTCTGTCCCAAGATATATTAAGTTAAAAAAGGTCAAGATTTCAATACACCACTCCTGCTTGAGCTGTCAATCAAATCCCCTAACAGCATGCTGGTGTAGTGTACAGCCTTACACAGGTTTTACAGCAAGTCTCCCAAATGACTCCTTCCTGCTCACGAAAATGCTTGGCAAATGCTGGGTTAAAAACAGAAGTAAAGGGAAAGAGAATGAAACAGCTTTCCCCAATTTATTGCTTGTCAAAGGGAGATCGAGCTGCAGTGATAAGGCAGGACTCAGGTCTCGCCTAACTCACCCCCCCCCCACACACACTCCTTATGTAGCAAGTTTTCTCTCTACAGGCTTACATGACAAGTTTTTTTTTTGGTTGCTTACAAAAGAGTGAAGTGTAGGAGGATTAATGCGCATGAGTGGCTTGTTTCACAGGCTTTGTCCACAGCCAGATTATATGAACGGGGAATGACCAGAGAGGGGAGGGGGAGGGGGGAGCTGCGCAGTAAACCAGACTGTGTGCAAACACGGAGCTACAGAGGAAGGTGGAAATAAGGCAGCATACACTAACCTTTTTTATGTTTGGATTGGAGCAATGTATAAATTTCACTATAGATGCCCTTTAATGTTTTGGGGTTTAGTTGAAATCATGTTGTATGATTGATAGTAATAATAACTAACCTTGGTGACTGTAATTGTCCATTTAACTAAAGGTCCAGTGGTGGAGCGGGAAGGCTCTCTGGGTAGACTGGAAACTCTGTCCCTGGAGAAAAAAACAGGACAATAAGGGAAGGTTTATATTCAGCAATCTATAAACAGATGTAGATAATCACAGGATTTTAAGTCTTTTAGGCTGCAAGTCTACTCCACCATCTTTAGTGGTGAGGTACAAACAATAAGAACAAATTTTAGACGAGTCACAGGCAGTGAACGTGAACTGCATCAAACTTTAATGTGTATTAGGTTTATATTTAGTTAGGGTTATTTAAAGCTGTGTAGTAAAGTGAAAGATAATAAAAAACCTTAGGCTGGGCACATACCATACAATTGTTCATCCTGGCTGAATGCTCACCACTAGCGAGCGATAGCTGGGCTGAATCCCTGTCGGTCATGGCGAAAGTAGCCTATGAACCTCACTACCATATGTATAATATTAGAATACAAAAAGACATACAGAGGTGCAAAATTGTGTCTATGTTTTTAATTTGCAGCAACCAACCGGATAGTATGAAATGTTTTCTAGCTGTAGTAGACCAGTAGACCAATTGGTTGAGGCAAATTAACAGCTTGGGAAATTTTTTGTTTCTCTTAATGAACAAGCCTGTGAATTAATACCGGTACCTTTCAAAATTCTTTAATTATAGAAACTTATCCTGTCTGCTATTAAAGCTATTCAATAAAGCCACCATTACCACATACACAGATTTACAGTTCCCACTTCTCATTTCCTAACCTGAAGATAAAATTTATTTTGTGCGTGTCTTTTGATACGGGCGATTGGTGAACAATTTTGTATAAAGTGTACAGCAGGGGTCACTATTGAGCATGTTTCTATTCAGCCTGTTAATTTATTGTTCCAGAAATGGGTAAAGAAAGGTGTTGATACGAAACTATATAAATCTATACCAGATATGCAATCCGTAAACTCCAGTCTAGATATTGTGCCAATAAAGGGCAGCAAAGTGGTAAAAAAAAAAGTTAACATAAATATGTAACCCATATTTACAAGTAAGGATGCAGTAATAAGGAGTCACAAAGCAATCACAAAAAGACTAGAGTAGCAATAAATACAGGGAACATTAAATCTAATTTTATACAAAATCGAGGTTTTGAAAGAATCTTAAAGATTAAAGTAGATTGAGTTGGATGAAAGGGCGAGAAAGTTTGAAGATGTAAATGTTAAGAGAACTGTGATACTTTTTCTAAGGACTAAGTTTATTTAGTTGACAAGCTTTCGAGGGCTCAACCCTTCATCAGGTCGGAGCAGCACTGATTGTAACAAAGGTTTAACAAAGTAAAAAGCCAGTTCCAAAAGATAATAAGATAAGCAAAACAACAAGGGGGAGTAAACCAAGGTAAAAGTCAAGAGCAAAAGGTGCCCAGGAAAGTGCAGAGGGCAATAGAATGAGAGGGGAGATAACAGAATAGTGAAGTGGTGAAGTGATAGTAACCATGCTGGTTACTACTTATAATGTCAGTCCTTAAAACATACTCTAGAATATGTTCCCTTATAGTCATAGTGGACATATTTGTACCTGTCGGTGGGTTTTCTGTAAAGGGACATTTGTATTTGGCCATCTATCAGTTTTATAGTGGTGTCTAAAAAATGTATGGAGTCTCTAGAGAATTCCATTTTAAATTTTATTGTTGGATGAAATCTATTGTAGTCATCAAAAAACTTTTGTAGGCATTCTTCCCCGTGTGTCCACATGATAAATATGTCGTCTATACATCGATAGTACCTATGGGGTTTATAATGTTGGGTTTTTAGAAGCTTCCAGGTCGGCCATCAATAGATTGCCAACAGTTCTCCTTCTGTTACACACAGGAAGGGAATTTTTCACATCCATGGATCCTATAGCTGTACATCCAGCAATGTGGTGTATTTAATACAATGACACAGATGCAATATATATTGGAGAAACTGGCCAAAAACTGCAAAAGAGGATGAATTCCCACAGAAGTAGCATCACCCACCAAGGCGAGGATAGGAACTGTTTCCCTGTAGGACACCATTCACAGCATGGACACACTATGGGAAAACTTCCAGGTCTGAATCTTAAAGGGACATTTTAGCAAGACTCAGGAAAGAAAAGCATTTGTAGCTAAAATGATCTTATTATTTGACTCTAAAAACAATGGTTTGAACCAGGACATGGGATTCCTTCCACATTATCAATAATTGACTTTTCACATCCTCCCCGCCTTACCAGTTTTATTTTCTTTATATATTTATTTTTTCTGTTTTGCCCCTTTTTTTCTTCTCTTCCCCCTTCTCTCCCCTCTTTCCTTCCTCCCCTGTCCTATTCTCATTACAACTTCACTATTATGTTTATCTATCCATTTTATTACCTCTACATTTCCCTTGTCTCACTTGGCTTCTTACTGTTTGTTGTTGGTTTTGTTTTTCTCTTCCCTGCATTTCTTGACCATTTGACTATTCTGTTATCTCTCATTCTATTGCCCTCTGCACTTTCCTGGGCACCTTTTGCTCTTGACTTTTACCTTGGTTTACTGCCCCTTGTTGTTTTGCTTATCTTATTATCTGTTGGAACTGGCTTTTTACTTTGTTAAACCTTTGTTACAATCAGTCCTGCTCTGACCTGAAGAAGGGTTTATCCCTCGAAAGCTTGTCTAAATAAACTGTTGTCTAAATAAACTGTTAGTCCATTGAAAAAGTATCACAGTACTCTTATTATTTACATCTATCTATTGGACTAATACGACACTACAATATTTGTCTAAAGTTTGAAGACTCTCAGTGATTCATTCTGAAGTGACTGCGTGGCTCCATCTAGTGTTTATTTTTCAAAGTGCAATATGCTTGGCAAAGACTGAAGAAGCTTTGTCGTCTGTTAAAGGAAAGGTTCCCGAAACGTGTCTTTCAAAGCAACTTTTTGTTTTATTTACTTCATTTTCCATTTTATTCTTTTTAACCACTACTTGGCAATAACAGCAAGCCAGGTTTACTGTAACTAGAGAAGCTACGTTGAAATTTTGCCATCGATCTAACAACCAAATTGTGTGATGACATTTTCTTACAGAAATTTCAACACAAAATTTCCAGTTTTCATTGTTAAAATTTTATGGTGAAACTAAGATTCCAAAGCAACATTTTCAGGTTTGAGCTTAAATTTTTCACAATGAAAATCTCAACAACAAAATGTTTTGATATTCTGCAATCCCACCGGTGGAACGAATTGTGACAGACCAGTGATTCCTAACCAGGGTGTCAGGTTTTATTTTATAGATTTATTTATCGATCATTTCATTTAGATAAATGTTTGTATTTTGATAAATTTATGATTGAGACCTATAAAGACAATTATAGACACCTCACCTCCGATCCACACCTAAAGAGGACCTAAACCACTAGCTAGTATCTGTAATACTAACTTGAAGTATTCCTTGTAGTCTGCTCTTCTACTGTCACTGACAGTACCAGGGCTTTATCGGCAGTGGGTATAGCGGCTTGCCCGAGCAAGCACCTGGCCGCCGAACATTTGGGTCGGCCAAGCGGTTGTTCGGGAAAGACTGAAAATTCCCTCAGACTATAGGGGTCAGCCATGGTCGTGGGAAACACACAATCCTGAGCGTTCTCCCTATGCTGTGTATATGCTGTGTATTTGCTCTGTATATGATGTGTATATGCTGTGTATATGATGTGTATATGATGTGTATATGCTGTGTATATGCTGTGTATTTGCTGTGTATATGCTGTGTATATGCTGTGTATATTCTGTGTATATGATGTGTATATGCTCTGTATATGATGTGTATATGCTGTGTATATGATGTGTATATAGATGTGTATATGCTGTGTATATGATGTGTATATGATGTGTATATGCTCTGTATATGATGTGTATATGCTGTGTATAATATATGATGTGGATATGCTGTGTATATGCTGTGTATATGCTGTGTATATGCTCTGTATATGATGTGTATATGCTCTGTATATGATGTGTATATGATGTGTATATGCTGTATATATGATGTGTATATGATGTGTATATGCTGTGTATATGCTGTGTATATGCTGTGTATATGCTGTGTATATGCTGTGTATATGATGTGTATATGATGTGTATATGCTGTGTGTATATGCTGTGTATATGGAGAACGCTCTTGCTGTGTGTATCCTGTGTGTATCTTGCAGATCCTGTCTGTCATTTTTCAAAAATCTGTCCTGTGTGTACAGATGATCTGTAAAGTGTCCTCACACTTTTTTGGCTTCTTGAGGAGAGGAGTGAGGGGGAGGGGAGTATAATTGTCCTTTAAACTAGACTGTAAAATTTAAATTCATAAAAACCTCTACCTGCATTGGACATTTTTCTAGTACGTAGGAGTATTCCTACCTCCAGATCTCATTTAGGTTCAAAGTAGATATGAATCCTGGACAATTTTAAAAATGCTATGTCTGTTACAAACGGAAAATTCCTATTATGAAATCTCTTTCCTTTTGGCAAATCTTCTTTCAGACCATTCATTTTGGGTCTGTTGCCATGTCCCTGAACTACCAGCTTTGTCCTGTGGGGGTAGGTAAGGTGTTGTGATGTTCTGGTGCATGGTGCAGCTCCAATAGGCTCTATTGTTGGGAGGTTGGGGTTTCATGACCAAATTTCCTAGGAAGTTTTGATGCCAGTAATTTCGACATTAAACAAGTTTCTTGATAAGATTCACATCCCATCTACCTCTAATTGAGACATTAGCTGTTCATTTTTATTGAGAGAGCTCATGGTTTTCCAGTTTCTGCTCTTTCTTGGCTTCTCTCTTCCTATCTATGTGCTATGTATGAAAAAGGAAAGTGAATGTGATAGCCATAAGAAACTTAACTTAAAGGACAACTTCACCTTCCTAACAACATTTTAGAAAGAATGGCTTCTTTATAATATACTGAGATCTCCTTCGGCAATTTGGTGAGCTGGTTCTGAGCTTCAGCATGCTTAGAGGAGACAGCTGGGGATCAGCATTCAGTTATGGGCTGTGATGCCCTCTGTTTCCCCCATGATTGACAATTGCTAACTGGAAGAACCAGAAAGCAGAAACAGGGGGACAGGTCATAGGAAAGCATTTCAGGTCTTATATTAACTAATGCACGTTGGGAGGTGATTTACCTATTCATACATTTTATTTGAGAGCAGGACTTGCACTTTTAATGGATGGATCTCATAACAGATGATGGTTCTAAAGCTGAATAGGAGGTAGGAATACTCAATCCAAGGGGCGGACTGGGCAGGTGGGTAGAGGGGCAAATGCCCCCCGGGCCGGTCTGTGCATTATAAACCGGGCCGAGCAGTGTCCAGTTTAAATAAAGGTTTTTTTTTTAAATTCAATTTAAAAAAACTTTACCAACCCCTTATACTGCCGGTCCGGACCTCAGGGGCGCGCCTACTCTTTCTACTGCACGCATGTGCTCCTTTTCAGATGTGCTTGTGCACAGTGAGCAGGGAATGTTTTCTGGATGTCTGGAATGCTCCACCCCTACATTTAACAACTAGGAGGAACTAACTGTCACCGGGTTTGCTGCTGGAGTGCTGCTGCCACTAGACTAGGTAGGCCCAGCTTACTTGGATTAGTAAGTGATATTTTATTTATAAGTCTGTGTGCTGGGCATGGGCTGGGCATTTTATATACAAGTCCTGTGTGCTGGGCATGGACTGGGCATTTTATATACAAGTCTGTGTGATGGGCATGGGTTGGGCATTGGCATTTTATAATACAGTCTGTGTGCTGGGCATGGGCTGGCGCATTTTATATACAAGTCTGTGTGCTGGGCATGGGCTGGGCATTTTATATACAAGTTCTGTGGTGCTGGTTATTTTTATTACAAGTCCTGTGCTGGGCAATGGGCTGGGCATTTTATATACAAGTGCTGGGCATGGGCTTGGCATTTTATATACAAGTCTGTGTGCTGGGCATGGGCTGGGCATTTTATATACAAGTCTTGTGCTGGGCATTTTATATACAAGTCCTGTGTGCTGCATAGGCTGGGGCATTTTATATACAAGTGTGTGCTGGGCATTAGCGCTGGGCATTTTTATATACAGTCCTTGTGCTGGGCATGGGCTGGGCATTTTATATACAATCCTGTGTCTGGGCATGGGCTTGGTATTTTTATATAAAAGTCTGTGTGTGGGCATAGGCTGAGCATTTATATAAAAGTCCTGTTGTGCTGGCATAGCTGGGCATTTTATATCAAAATCCTGTGTGCTGGGCAATGGTCTGGGCATTTACTACAAGTCCTGTGTGCTGGGCAATGGGCTGGGCATTTTATTACAAGTCCTGTGTGCTGGGCATGGGATGGGCGTTTTATATACAAGTCCTGTGTGCTGGGCAAGGGCTGGGGCATTTTATATACAAGTCTGTGTGCTGGGCATTAGCTGGGCATTTTATATACAAGTCCTGTGTGCTGGGTATTTTATATACAAGTCCTGTGTGCTGGGCAATGGACTGGGCATTTATATAAATCCTGTGTGCTGGGCATGGGCTGGCATTTATATACAAGTCTTGTGCTGGGCATGGGCTGGGCATTTTATATACAAGTCCTGTGTGCTGGACATAGGCTGGGGCATTTTATATACAAGTATGTGTGCTGGGCATTAGCTGGGCATTTTATATACAAGTCCTGTGTGCTGGGCAATGTGCTGGCATTTTATATCACGTCCTGTGTGCTGGGCATGGGCTGGCATTTATATACAATCTGTGTGCTGGCCATTAGCTGGGCATTTTATATACAAATCCTGTGTGCTGGGCATTTTATATACAATCCTGTGTGCTGGGCATTTTATATCCAAGTCCTGTGTGCTGGGCATGGGCTGGGCATTTTATATACAAGTCTGTGTGCTGGCATTAGCTGGGCATTTATATACAAGTCCTGTGTGCTGGCATGGGCTGGGGGCATTTAATATACAGTCCTGTGTGCTGAGCATGGGCTGGGGCATTTTTATATACAAGTCTGTGCTGCTGGGCATGGGATGGAGCATCATATACAAGTCTCTGCTGGGCATGGTTAAGGGGATTTCATATATACAAGTCTGTGCTGCTGGGCATGGGTTGGGGCATTTGTGTATACAGAATCAGTGCTGCTAGCATGGGCTTGTGGCATTTATATATATACAAGTCTTCTTGCTGGTATGGTTTGGGGGCATTTTCTATACTGTATACAAGTCTCTGCTGGCATGGGTTGGGGCATTTATATATACGGTCTGCTGTTGCATGGTTTGGGGCATTTTATACACAAGTCAGTGCTGCTGGGTATGGGAGTTGTGAGGCCACCCTCCAATTCACCAGTAGTGTAAAGTCAGCCCTCCAACACACCCGCTAGTGTAAATTCTGCCCTACAGTTCCCCAGACCACCCATTTTTTGGCGGGCGCTTTCGTGCCGAAAGAAATTGAGGAGGCTTTATTCAATACCCAGTGTTGTTGGCTCTACAGATCATTAGCCAATGTAATCAGTTCTCCAGATCCTTACCTATATTGTCAGCCCTCCAGATCATTAGACAGTGTTGTCAGCCCTCCAGTTCATTACACCGCATTGCCAACCATTCAGTTCATTACCTAGTATTGTCAGCCCTCCAGTTCATTAGCATGTTAGTCAGCCCTCCAGTTCTTTACACAGTTTTGTCAGCCATCCAGTTCATTACCCAGTATTGTCAGCCCTCCAGATCATTAGCTAGTGTTAGTCAACCCTCACAGTTCATAAGCATGTCAGTCCTCCAGTTCATTAGCATGTCAGTCCTCCAGTTCATTAGCAGTGTCAGTCCTCCAGTTCATTAGCAGTGTCACGTCCTCCTGTTCATTACCCAGTACTGTCAGCCTTATAGTTCATCACCCAATATTGCCAGCCCCCCCCCCCCTTCATACACAGTTTGTCACCCTTTAGTTCATTAGCCATTATGTCAGCCCTCCAGTTCATTAGCCAGTATTGTCAGCTTCCATGTCATTAGCCCTTTAGTCAGCCCTCATAATATAGTCATAACATCAATAAAGTTGGTGTGGCCATGGCAAAGTGGCGCATGTTAAAGGTTTTTTTATTTACCGTAAGGGCACTAGGTATATTTGCCCCCCGGTCAAAAGTCCCAGTCCTCCCTGCTCAAACGTCCATAAAATGATACAATGTATGTATAATATATTCACCTTTAATCTATTTTGTGTTTCCAATATTTAGAACTTTTCTTAATTATCCTCCAGTCATTTAACAAGCTGCAGATTCCATGAGATATTTTCTTTTAGTAACCAATAGCAAGACAAGTTCTACACTAAAGCTTTATACCATTCTCTGATGCCCATGCTCATAGTTCATTTCAAAACCATCAGTGGGAGGAGGGGGGAGTGTGGGATCACAGGCGTCCGGAAGGGAATCACACACGATGGGAAATCAGCTACTGCAAAGACAAGAAAAATGTTATAAACTGACGGCCACAAAGGGTTTTATTATGTGGCATAGTTCAACTAGTTCAAGAACTAAACTTCAAGTCCAGTATACTAATTGAATACAACAGATATAGTATAGAATAGTATATACTCACGTGACTCACGCCCTGAAAGTCACGTGAGTGACGAAACGCGCGTAGGCGTACCAGCACCCACAGCAGCAACAGAGGGAATTTGAGTAAGGAAGGCAATGGTGGATTCCAGCGTGGTGGCCAGGAAGTGCAAACCGGAAGTAACGGATGCAGATGGTAGAACCGGGGAACCTCAGTAGGAACAACTTGGACCGTAGGATTGGATTTAAGATTGGTAACACGGAGGATGGTACTATGCTCATGGAAATAGTTGTGTGGATTCAATTGTGTTCAGATCGGGAACTGTGATCAAGGACAGGTGTGCATCCAGCTTAGCACAGGATCTTTCTACATAGTAACTGTTTGGACGTGCTGTTACGTATGCACATTTAACTTATTCCTCTCATCTGCTGCTGATATCGTGGGGGACTGTGGGGGGGCTTTTCTACGTGGGACTGTGGTTATTGTTTTGTATTTATGTTTGTCTATAATACAACTTCAATTTGGTTATTCCTGTGAGCTTGGTTATTTACGTGCTATAATTGCCATCTTTTATTAGTGTCCCTTTATTGATGCAGTGTTAAATTGAGTATCTTTAGTTTAGGGCAGATGACGTCTGTGCCACCTGCTCTATTACATAGTCTTCCTCCAATTTCCTCATTTCCTGCCTAAACTGTTGATCCGAGGAAGGCAAAAAAAAACCCCACCAAATTTTAAAGGGGAAAAAATCCTTCCCGACTTCAAGTGGGCAATCGGAAATTTCCCTGGATCAACTCTACTTTATGTATCAATAACCAGTAACTTAACATTCCTTGTTTACAGAAACTCATCCAGCTTTTTTTTTTAAACTATCCAATGAACCTGCCATAACAACGTCACCTGGAAGACAGTTCCATAGCTAAACTTGAAGCCTAAACTTGTCTTAAGGGATTTCCACGTGTCCTCTGACATTTTCTATTGGTGAACAATGCACCAGATAGTTTATTGTTGGCCGTTAATGTATTATATACACTAATCATATCCCCACGCAGTGCCTTTTCTCCAGCGTACATAATTGTAACTTTTCCAGTCTCTTTCATATTCAAGCTCCCCCATCTCCTTATTAATTTAGTTGCCACTTCTCTGAACCCTTTCCATTTCCAAGATTCCTTTTTGTACACAAGATTCAAAATTGCACTGCATATTCCAATGAGGCCTTACCAATGCCTTATAAAATACATTTTCTCCCTTGAATCCATACCTCTCTTTATATACAAGCAATGCAATATACTTGGCTATAGCTGTTGCTGCCTGGCCCTGCTTGCTACCTTAAAGTTTTGCTATCCTTAAGTCCAAAATGCATCACCTTATATTATCAACATTGAATCTCATCTGCCACATGGGGACAGTTTAATATAAAGCTGAGACTGTAATAGAGAGCTTTCCATTTACTTGCAAGATTACTACGTTGAACCCCGACTGAACCGCCTCTGGGGCGACCCGATGCCTAGATTGACAGCAACTACGTTTGTTTGTATCTGACTGAAACAAATAAAGTTACAAAGTTCAACTTAAACGGGAATTAAGCCGGGGGACCGACCTAACGTCACTACCGTGATGAAGCTCATGCAGAGCGAAACTCCTAGTAGTGACATCATCCCCAAAAAGTGAAGCGCTGAACCACGTGAGACACAAGGACAGTGAAGAGGTTAATATCCCAGAGCTGCGCCACAGGCAAGATTGCGAACTTAGTCTTGGGGTCGCGGGGGGTACACTATGGATGTCTTCATGCGGGAAGCACCTGTTTGTGATGTATTACTACAGGAATTAACAGTTCTTATTGATTGGGCTTTGGTTATTTTTTTGGACCCAGTATTTATGTACTAGTATATCTTGGATTACCGAGGATAACACTATTCACAAACTGTCCCCATATCTCTTTTTGACATTTTTTTATAGAGATCTGGACTTAATGGAGACTTTGCCTTTTGGAAGCTCATAGGGTTTTTATTGCTATAGGTATCTTATATGGTTATTATATATCTGGAGATC
The DNA here is from genome assembly GCA_019447015.1 of Hymenochirus boettgeri. NCBI lineage: Eukaryota > Metazoa > Chordata > Amphibia > Anura > Pipidae > Hymenochirus > Hymenochirus boettgeri. The sequence continues at coordinate 72,941,327 of CM033476.1, read as the reverse complement.
TTGGCCATCTCCTCCTGGATGTCTCAACGCCACCCTCAAATTAAATCTTTCTGAAACTGAACTGACTTTTCCCACCTAAACCTGTTCCTGTCCCATCTTCTCAATCTTTGTTGATAATACCCCCATTTCCCCTTCCAATCGACTGCTGCCTAGGGGTAATTATTGACTCCTCTCCTTTTCTGACCCCATCAACTAAGTTGCGAAAATCTGTCACTTTTTCTTCTTCGCATATAGCCAAAATTTGCAGATTTCTTTCTCTCCCAACTACCACTATGCTAATGCATGCTCTCATCCTATTGTGCCTGACTATTGCAACCTTCTACTTTCTGGTCTTCCTGCTTCCCACCTCCTCCCCTTCAGTCTATATTAACTCTGCCACACGTATTTGTTTCGCTCTCTAATAAACCGGATCCCAAATCTCCTCTGTACCTGCAACAAACAGGCTCCCGTTTAAACAGCGCATTGCATACAAAATCATCTTTCTCTAACATTTAAATCCCTTCGCTCTGCTGCTCCTCATTATATTTCCTCTCTAGTCTCTCCCCATATGTTCCTGCGCCGTACCCTCCGCTCATTGCAGAACCAGCTCCTGTAAAGACCCCCCACTCATACTGCTTCTCTCTGCCTTAAAGCTTTCCTCTTGTGGCTCCCGTCCTCTGAATTCTATTCCCCTCTCTCTACATCAAGAAACCTCAATCAGCAGGTTTAAATCTACCCTTCCATCTACCTATCTGGTAACCAGCACAGTATATGGTATCATATACTATATATGATAAATCTACCCTTACATCCTACCTATCTGGTACCAGCACAGTATATGGTATCTATATATCTATAATGATAAATCTACCCTTACATCCTACCTATCCGGTAACCAGCACAGTAATGATATCTATATATCTATATATGATAAATCTTCCCTTACATCCTACCTATCTGGTAACCAGCACAGTATATGGCATCTATATATCTATATATGAAAATCTAACTACCCTACATCCTACCTATCTGGTAACCAGCACAGTATATGGTATCTATATATCTATATATATAATCTCCTCTTACACTACCTATCTGGTACCACACAGTATATGGTATCTATATATCTATATATGATAAATCTACCCTTACATCCTCCTATCCGGTAACCAGCACAGTATTGATATCTCATATATCTATATATGATAAATCTACCCTTACATCCTACCTATCTGGTAACCAGCACAGTAATATGGTATCTATTATCTATATATGATAACTCTACCCTTACATCTTACCTATCGTAACCAGCACATTATGGTATCTATATATCTATATAATGATAAATCTACCCTTACATCCTAACCTATCTGGTAACAAGCACCGTATTGGTATCTAATATCTATATATGATGAATCTAGCCTTACATCCTACCTATCTGGTACCCAGCCCAGTATATGGTATCTATATATCTATATATGATAAATCTACCCTTACATCCTACCTATCTGGTAACCAGCACAGTATATGATATCTATATATCTATATATGATAAATCTAAGCCTTACTCCTACCTATCTGGTAACCAGAACAGTATATGGTATCTATATATCTAATATATGATAAATCTACCCTTACATCCTACCTATCTGGTAACCGCACAGTATATGGTATCTATATTCTATATATGATAAATCTACCCTTACATCCACCTATCTGGTAACCAGCACAGTATATGTATCTATATATCTATATATGATAAATTCTAGCCTTACATCCTACCTATCTGGTAACCAGCACAGTATAGGTATCTATATATCTATATTGATAAATCTAGCCTTACACTCCTACCTATCTGGTAACCATCACAGTATATGGTAATCTATATATCTATATATGATAATCTACCCTTACATCCTACCTATCTGGTAACCAGCACCGTGATATGGTATCTATATATCTATATTGAATAAATCTAGCCTTACAATCCTACCTATCTGGTAACCAGCACAGTATATGGTATCTATTATCTATATATATCATCTACCCTTACATCCTACCTATCTGGTAACCAGCACAGTATATGGTATCTATATATCAATATAGATAAATCTACCCTTACATCCTACCTATCTGGTAACCAGCACAGTATAATGGTATCTATATACCTATATATGATAAATCTATCTTCAACATCTACCTATCTGGTACCCAGCACAGTAATATATGTATCTATATATCTATATATGATAAATCTACCCTTACATCCTACCTATCGGGTAACCACACAGTATATGATATCTATATATCTATATATGATAAATCTAACCTTACATCCCTACCTATCTGGTAACCAGCACAGTATATGAATCTATATATCTTATATGAATAATCTACCCTTACATCCTACCTATCTGTAACCAGCCACAGTATATGGTATCTATTATCTATATATGATAAATCTATCCTTACATCTTAACCTATCTGGTAACCAGCACAGTATATGGTACTCTATATATCTATATATGATAAATCTACCCCTTCCATCCTACCTATCTGGTAACCAGCACAGTAATGATATCTATATATCTATATATTATAAATCTACCTTACATCCTACCTATCTGGTAACCAGCACAGTATATGGTATCTATAAATCATATATGCAAAAATCTACCCTTAATCATCCTATCTATGGTAACCAGCACAGTATATTGTATCTATATATCTATATGATGATAAATCTGCCTTACATCCTACCTATCTGGTAACCAGCACAGTTATATGGTAATCTATATATCTCATATATGATACATCTACCCTTACATCCTACCTATCTGGTAACCAGCACAGTAATATGGTAATCTATAATCTATATATGATAAATCTCTACCCTTACATCCTACCTATCTGGTAACCCACAGTATTGGTATCTATATATCTATATATGATAAATCTACCTTACATCTTACCTATCTGGTACCAGCACAGTATATTGGTATCTATATATCTATATATGATAAATCTACCCTTACAATCCTACCTATCGGTAACCAGCACAGTATATGATATCTATATATCTATATATGATAAATCTAACCTTACATCCTACCTATCTGGTAACCAGCACAGTATATGATATCTATATATCTATATATGATAAATCTACCCCTACCTACATCCTCACCTATCTTGTAACCAGCACAGTATATGGTATCTATTATCTATATATGATAAATCTATCCTTACATCTTACCTATCTGGTAACCAGCACAGTATATGGTATCTATATCTCTTATATGATAAATCTACCCTTACATCCTACTATCTGGTAACCAGCACATAATATGATATCTATATATCTATATATGATAATCAACCTTACATCCTACCTATCTGGTAACCACACAGTATATGATCATCTATATATCTATATATGATAAATCTACCCTTACATCCTACCTACCTATCTGGTAACCACCACAGTATATGGTATCTATATATCTAAATATGATAAATCTAACCCTTACATCCTACCTATCTGGTACCAGCACAGTATATGATATCTATATATCTATATATGATAAATCTACCCTTACATCCTCCCTATCTGGTACCAGCCAGTATATGTATCTATATATCTATATATGATAAATCTACCCTTTACATCCTCCCTATCGGTAACCAGCACAGTATAATGTATCTATATATCTATATATGATAATCTACCCTTACATCCTCCCTATCTGGTAACCAGCACAGTATATGGTATCTATATATCTATATATGATAAATCTACCCTGACATCCTACCTATCTGGTAACCAGCACAGTATATGGTGTCTATAATCTATATATGATAAATCTACCCTTAAATCCTACCTATCTGGTAACAGCACACAGTATATGGTATCTTATATCTAATATGATAAATCTACCCTTACTCCTACCTATCATGGTAACCAGCACAGTATATGGTATCTATATATATAAATCTACCCTTACAATCCTACCTATCTGGTAACCAGCACAGTATATGGTACCTATATATGAAAATCTACCCTTACCATCCTACCTATCTGGTAACCAGCACAGTAATTGGTCCCTAATAATGATAAACTCCCCTACATCCTACCTATCTGGTAACCAGCACAGTATATGGTATCTATATATCTATATGATAAATCTACCCTACCCTACATCCTACCATCCGGGTAACCAGCACAGTATACTGATATCTATATATCTATATTGATAAATCTATCCTTACATCCTACTATCCGGTAACCAGCACAGTATATATGGTATCTATATATATAATCTACCCTACATTACATTCTACCTTCTGGTAACCAGCACTTATATGGTATCTATATATCTAAATATGATAAATCTATCCTACATCTACCTATCTGGTAACCACCCAGATAATGATCTCATATATCTATATATGAAAATCTATCCTTACATCCTCCTATCCGTAACCAGCACAGTAATGATATCTATATATCTATATATGATAAATCTACCCTTACATTCTCCCTATCTGGTAACCAGCACAGTATATGGTATCTAATATCTATATATGATAAATCTACCCTTACATTCTAACCTATCTGGTAACCGCACAGTATGGTATCTATATATCTATATATGATAATCTACTCTTACATCCTACCTATCTGGTAACCAGCACAGTATATGTATCTAATATATCTAATATGATAGAATCTACTCTCCCCTTACATCCTACCTATCTGGTAACCAGCACAGTATTGGTATCTATATATCTATATATGATATATCTACCCTTACATCTACCTATCTGGTAACCAGCACAGTATATGGTATCTATATATCGTATATGAATAAATCTACCCTTACATCCTACCTATCTGGTAAACCATCACAGTATATGTTGTTCTAATATCTAATATGATAAATCTACCCTTATATCCTACACTATCCGGTAACCAGCACAGTATATGGGTCTCTATATATCTATATATGATAAATCTACCCTTACATTCTACCTATCCTGGTACCAGCACAGTATATGGTATCATATTCATATATGATAATCTAGCCTTACATCCTACCTATCTGTACCCAGCACAGTATATGGTATCTATATATCATATATATGATAATCTACCCTTCATTCTACCTATCTGGTAACCAGCACAGTATATTGTATCAGTATCTATATATGATAAATCTACCCTAATCCACCTATCTGGTAACCAGCAACCGTATATGGTATCTATATATCTATATATATAAATCTACCCTTACATCCTACCTATCTGGTAACCAGCACAGTATATGGTATCTATATATCTATATATGATAAATCTACCCTTACATTCTACCTATCTGGTAACCAGCACAGTATATGGTATCTATATATCTATATATGATAAATCTACCCTTACATCCTACCTATCTGGTAACCAGCACAGTATATGGTATCTAATATCTATATATGATAACTCTACCCTTATATCCTACTATCCGGTAAACCAGCACAGTTATGGTATCTATAATATCTATATATGAATAATCTAAACCCTTACATTCTACTGATCTGGTAACCAGCACAGTATATGGTATCATATATATCTATATATGATAATCTAGCTAGCCTTACATCCACCTATCTGGTAACCAGCACAGTATATGATATCTCATATCTATATATGATCATCTAGGCTTACATCCTACCTATCTGGTAAACCAGCACAGTATATGGTATCTATATATCTATTATATCGATAAATCTACCCGTACATCCTAACCTATCTGGTAACCAGGCACAGTATATGATATCTATATATCTATATATGATAAATCTACCTTACAATGCCCTACCTATCTGGTACCACACAAAGACATACATCTATGTAATCATTACCTCTTTGGTACCACACGTATCTGTATACTATCTATATATTGATAAGAATTACATACAGCCTTAGGCCTACCTGCCAGCGATATTATGGTGGCTCACCATAGGGTATCATTATGTATGACTTCGTCTCCTTTGGTAGTTACAGTATGTGTTTCTGAGTGCACCGCATTGTCTCACTCCAGCACGTATAGGGGAAGCCCATTTCTATGTGTATCTTGTGTTTAACCACCACTAGACTTGGGATTGTAAAAGCGGTCTATGGGGGACGGGACCTGTCCTTACCTCTTGTGGCTTTCAAATAAACTTACACCCCCTAATAATACATACTATCAGTGCTGCAATAATATTTGGAATCTTGCTCTCTCAATTACTTTACTTGTTTCTTGCAAATTTTTTTGTCAGATGATAGATGGAGGTGTCTTCAAAAAAAATCTGGAGGTGAGGTTAGAGGAACATCACTCATATAACTGAGGTGGAGCTGTGAGGAACATCACTCCATTAGCTGGCAGGTTTCAGGTAAGGGGCATCACTCATGTAGCTGGAGGTCAGTAAGGGCATCAACTCCATGTAGCTGAGGTTCCGGTAAGGGCATCCACTCCATGTTGCTGGAGGTTCCGGTAAAGGGGCATCACTCCATGTAGCTGAGGTTTCAGGTAGAGGGACATCATCCATTTAGGTTCCAGAATGGAGAACTGTTGCCCTGGAACTCTTAATAGTAATATTACAATAGGGGATTTTATCTTCCAACCATTCACGATGATTTAATAGCTTTACATAATTGATCATGTCAGGAATAGTGTTATACTTTTATAATGTAGACTTTCCTGTGATACCGTGTGGTCCTGTGACTGTTATGTGATCATTTTCCCTACTGTCCTGAATTCACAAATAAAAACTACGTCTGCTTCTAGCTCCCATTGTTTTAATCCCTCTTGTCACCTGACTTCACTTTCTGATACTAAAGTGCCAACACTGCAGGTAAACTATAACCAGCCGATATAGGGGATTGCTGGGCACTGTTATGTTTTTAATAACGCACCTCCCTCACACAACCCAGGAATTTTAAAGTGCAAGTTCACACCTCAAACTTAAACATTTAAAGAGGGCACTATACTGAAACAAAATATACTTTGCCCATATTAATCTTAATTGAATCCAATGTAAGTAGCACTTACTCTGATTTGGGTCAGAAGAGGGAGAACCAGTGTCAGACAACAAGAAGTTTCTTCCTCCAGGAATGTCCTTGAGAGTTAGCCAGTATGGAAAGTTGGGATTTGGGGATATTAAATGTTCTTAAAGGGATTCCACCCCAAACCTTAAATTTCTATAATGAAGGCACCCCTCAATCCTAAAACACTGCGTTAAACATCAGCCCCTAAATATACTACCCTCCTGTCGTTCCCTAGGTCACAGACCTCTTCTGTTACTTTTCCGTGCCATGGAAAGGGGTCAGACTGGAGTAGGCATCTGTGATTGGCTGAGACTCAGCCAATAACTGACGGTAAGCTGCGGGTAACTAGAGAGAGCAGAGGTAACAAGGTTGGAAAGTACATTTAGGGGTTGAGTTAGATGTTTTAAAGTGAGCCTTTAGGGTCGGGGGTTTGATATGGGCGCCCGCAAGGTTGCATTACCAAGGGGGTTGCCACGGCGGTTAATTTGTGACCAGAGCCCCACCATTTACTGGTCCTGCAGATCAAATATAGTATACCACCACCCCACAGACAAGCTCCAACACACATAAGCCCTCCACTGTAGTAGTATGTTGCTGTGTTGTTTGTCTGTGCATTTACAGGGTTAATTTCATAAAGTTTCTTATCGTTTAAAATTGTGCTAATTTTGCCGCCAACCAATCAGATGTTTTAGCTTTCAAAGGTTAAATAGATCTGTTGGTTGGGGCAAAATTGCACCATTTATCAACGAATAAGAACTTTTATTGAATCTCCCCTGTATAGTGCGTTATATGTTACTAATGATGTACGGCACAATATATACAATCATGCCACTGGGCAGATACTGAAAGACAGTAAGTGCCAGGTGGTGACTTGATTTGAGCAGACCAAGGGGCAAGCACATTCACGCGTATTGTGTGCGCCCAGGGGTGGTGTTTTGGAGTGGTGCCTAAGCGCCAGATAGCTAATTTTGCACAGGTTGCTAGTAATCCAAAGCCCAGCACCTGGGGTGCCATAACCTTATAAGCAACATTGAATTGCAAAGAGACAAGAATTACATGATTTATTTATGATTAAGGACTTTGTCAGCTCAAGAACTATAGCATTCTTTACCCTTAGAGGGCAGTCAGTTACCACACAAAGATGTGTTATCTTAAAGGAAAGATTAAATGTGTTACTTCAGTTACGTGGCACATTGTCCCTCATATATACCAATACACATGCAATAATAAATACAGGCAAAGAATGTAAGGTAGAGTGTGAAGCAAATTGTGGAAAAATTATTTGGAATTGGAAAATATTATATTATACTGGAAGTGACATTTAGTCTATCAATGCAACTAGAAATATACAGTCAGTGCAACCGAGGACATAAAAGTTAAAATATATTGAAGCATCGGTATAGGGATACAGGGAGGGTTAGGGTAAAAGAAGGTGCTTAAAGGAGGGTTATAAGGAGCCATTCACAGGTTATTACAGGTTAAAAAAACTCAACGGTGGGGTTGATGGGAATTTGATATTCGGTAGTTTGGGAGGAGGAACAAGATTCTTTCCTTCGAAAGACTCCACCTAAATATTTAACTGGGATAAAGATGCGGAACAAAATTCTTATTAATATATATTGGTAAGTCATGCAGCATTCCCACTTTTTCAATCAATGTGTTATAAATTCCCGAATGTTGAGGCCAATTAGGCAGCTCTACTGTCTCCTACTCGCTGACGTTTGAGTTAGTCATCGGACTGGCTTTTCTCAATTCAGAAGGAATTGTACAAGAATCTATTGGTACTAATACCCTCGAAATCCCATTACGCATATCAACAGCCAGGGTGTTGGGACCTCAGAATGCAAGGTGTGATGTAATTGTGGTGTTTACCTTACCCGGACATTCCTTATAGCACCTCTTAGCCACAATGGCAATCACCTTGATTATAATGTCCTTGAACACCTGGTGGATGATATGCTAATGGGACTTTCCCAGGGTACATGTTGCCACAGATCTTGTACAAGCTATCTGGAATTGAGGAAAGCCAGTCGGATGACTAGCGAAACGTCCTTCAAGAACTAAACTTCAAGTTGATCTAACACTGAATACAACAGATAGTTACAATATACAGTATAATGGGCCCTGTGTGCAATGCAGCTTATGCTTTGTGGCGGGAAAGGACACGAAAACAAGTCGTGGGTAATGGTTGTACTGACGTTATTTTTTGAAAATATTCCCAAAGGCGCCTTAATGTATGTGCTAAAACTCTCTATCCATGGTTGGATGTTTCCTGGGTGATGATTGGGGGGCCTAACAGTTCCAGAATTTTGGTTTAGCAGTTAAAATTCTGTTTTATAAACCTATTGTGGGTGCGCTTAATAGTTAGATCCATTACCTCAATGACATAACCTTGCCCCAAGATCATTCTTTTCATCATCCTTCCCAAATTTACAGTGCACAGGACTTCTGTCCTGTGGTTCAATGCAACAATGATAGAAGTAATGTAAAAATGTACTGGCTCTGCTTTTGAGTCGGTTTAGGGACAGAGATGGACCTGAATACCGAATCTGGTTCAGAAGCGGATTTAGAAGGGCAAGTTCGCTCAAAAAACCTTTCTCTAAATTGCATATACCCCTCCAAAACAACCCACTTTTGCTTATGCCAGCTTACCCAAACCTGAACTTCCCCTGAACGCCTTACCTGATATGGATCCCGTCGGTCTAGTGCCCTCTATGCTTCCTGTTCGAGCTTGTTTCGAGCTAAAAACAGGAGCAGGGGACTACGCGTAGACAGGCCGGCCTCCTTCCTGGTCGCAGTTGTCAGGCAAATTGGGCGTGATATCACTAGCGACTAACGTCAGCCGTAACCACGGAAGTGGAGGGCGTCTCATCAGCAGAGGCAGCCTAGGAGCGGTGCAGGGACGCGGTCAAGGTTAAAGCAAGTCAGGAGTGTTTTGAAGCTGGGATTAACCGAAAGTGTGGGTTTGGGGGGTAATATACATTTGTTTTCACTGAGATGCCCCCTTAACAGATTGCCAGAACTCGGACAGATTTTTTTAAACCGTGGTGAACTATATTGAAATTCCTAGAGATTTTAAAACTTTCGATTTTGAAAATTCAAAATTCAAGAAAATCCCAATACTTTAAAAAATACTATACAATAATGCCAAACAGCAAGTGCGTGAAGTTCCCGGGTTACTGGCCGTTTTTTTTTATAAGTTTTGGCATTGATAGGAGTTTCCCCAGACCATTTCCCGGGTCCCTGAGGCCTTAAGGAAGTACCATGGCTATTATACCTTTCGTTATGGCGAAACTTTCAGATACTTTAAAACTCCCATGACTACAAAGTGAATCAGCAAGCGAAACGCGATTTCAGAATGTCGGGCATTGTATAAGGACACCTTAACTTGCGTTGTTATAGATTAACATTGTTAAAATCTACAGTATTCTATGAGGTGATGCAGTGGTGTGAAGTTCTAAAAAGTTCAATTCGTCCGAACTATTAAAGTTTGTGTTGAACTGGGTTCGAGTTCTAGCCCATCCTTAGAATGGATAACATAGTTCAATCAGAGGACACACTCTTGGGCATAAACAAGGACCAATGTAGAAGAGAGTTGCTTTTATTCTCATATTGCAATATATAATAATCTTTACCTCCATTTTTGACTCCAAAGACTTGTGCCTCATGCAAACTTTTTAAAATGCCTTTATCCTCCCTTATTGCAGTCTTGGGTATCTTATACCCAATTAGCTTGGCCCTGGTGAAGTCTTGCAAAAACTAGATCCATTTGTAGCAGTTAATCACAGTGGAGTTTGTGTGAGGGTTTCATGTCCTATTAACATGAAATATAGTCAATACGTTGGGTTGTACCGTGTTATCCAGTAAAAGAGAAGATAAGTCGAGCTGTGAGAACTTTTATTGGCTAACTAGATAAAAATAAATTAAGAAGCTTTTTAAGCATGTGAGGAAGGGGGCTCTAGGAAGCTTGCTTAGATTTTTTATCTAGTTAGCCAATAAAAAGTATCACAGGCTCGACTTCTTTCTCTCATGAAATAATGAAATTCTATATGAAACAACAGAGGAGTATGCTGCGTGCTTTTAGAAAAGTCCTAATCATCAAGGTGTGGAGCTGCGGTGTTTTGTAACACTTACCCCAGCATGCTCTGTGAGCTTGTGGGATTGTGGCGGTAACCTTAAGTAGACTGATGTCCAGTTGTTGATAGTCGTGAATCAGGTTCTAGGGGGAAACAAGAATATTGAATCTCATTCTCCCTGGCAGTTTAATTGGTGGGCCTTTCCTGGTGTACCAGACTGACAAGCACTGTTCTGTAATGGGGGATCTGGGCTGTCCTGGCATGGCTGGAGTGGTGTCAGGGGCAAACATTGAGTGCCGGGGGAAGTATGCTTACTAAACGCTTTAAAAGGATTTACTCAAAGGTTCATACACCGTACAATGGCGGGTTCCCGACGCGACGACGCACGATGTGTACGAACGTTCGTTTTGGCCAACAATGTCCTGTGTATGGGCACTTAATTACGGCGAGACGGGTTCAGTCAGGGAACGTTTGGATCTCCAACGGACCGTCTGTTTCGGAGAATAAAGTGCCCATGCTGGGCCAATTTCGTCTGAAACTGACCGTTCGTACACATCGTGGGGTTGGCGAGTCAGGACCCCGTGATCGCACTGTGTAACTAACCTTAGGGTTAGGGTACACACCAGCGGATATTTTGGCCCAATCAGGACCCGGATTTACAAAACAAACACCGCCCTTCGCCCGCACCCCTATACACAGTAGACCACCATTTAACCACACCCCCTTTCTCTTTTTGGGGAAGAAAATAGACTATAAAGGAGTTGTATTGGTGGGAGGAGATTGACAGCCGCCCCTCCAACCTCAGCGCCCCAAGGTGCGTGCTACTGGCCTAATGGTCAATAGCGTACCGCAGCTAGATATATCCCCTTCAGTTCACAGTTTTCTTATTCTTATGACCAGATTGTGTGTATACACTGTATGTGTCATTTGACTGATTGCCCATTTGTATATAGTATTTATATGTTTTTACATTGCTTTTATTGTTTTTATTTCCTCTATGGGCGGCACTAGGGAGTAGGGTATTTAAATTTGTCTCACTCTTACTACGTCATATCCTGAGGACGGCTTGTTTGTTGGCCGAAACGCGTTGATATAACGTTTTTATCTGCATTGGAATAAAAGTTACATTTTAGAAGACCTGTGAGTGCCTTTGCAATATTTCTCTATATCGTCTACTTTGAAGTGCACCCGGGCATATTGCTGATAGAATGGAGTGCTGATCTACAAACTGCTAGTTTTATAGTTATATTTAGATATAGTTATGGTTATGTAGTTATAGTTAGATATAGTTATATAGTTATATTTAGATATGTATATAGTTATGGTTATATAGTTATAGTTAGATATAGTTATATAGTTATGACCCACGCGTAATACTTCGCTATAAGTCGCTATGGGAGGAGTGGCGGGGGTGGTCTCACACCCGCGATCTCAGTGTGCTATGCGCACCAATCAACAGCCCCAAGTATCAGATGATTGGGGTATTTACACTACTAGATAGCGACTCTTTCCAGCTATGAGTAAGTCCCCGCACGAGGACGAAACGCGTCGGCTTTTTTCTTGATATGCTTTTTAAATCCTTCATTTCTGTACCCCACCCGATCCCCGGTTTTCGGTGGGACTGCCTGACCTCCTCATGACGTTTACTCTGAGGGGGGCGTAATACAGCATCCCATACGTGTTAACCATTTCTGGGCATTAGGAACCTCCATACTAGAAGTTCCTCTCTTTGAAGACTACAGGGGAATCGGAATATGGGTTGTATTTTTTTTCCGAGGTGAACCCGCCCTGTTAGCATAGTGACCGTAGGATAGGGTCCATTTACTTTTTGGACCGGCTACGAGATCATCTCTCATGAGACCCCAGACGGGATCTCTTTACCTTTTCTTTACCATATTGGTAAGAGATGATCTTTTACTAATATTTGTTCTACTGGCTAGCATCTACGAGCCTCATAATTGCTTATGTGTGGAAGAGAGGTTTGTTCTTTCCCTCACACTAATATTCTCTCTTTGGGCGGGTTCCTCCCTATCTTTTGCTTTAACTCCTGCTTTGTTTTGTATATTTTTAACAAATTTTTTTTTTAACGTATATCCAATAAAGAATGAACTTTTAAATTTAGTCGCACACATCCACGTTTGCATTTTCTGTAGGGTAATTTGATAGGGGGATACTGTGTTCTTTTTGTGTGTATTTATCTCTATTTTCTTCCCCATTTACCCTGTTTCAAATAGTTCATCAGCCGGCTTGTGCTTCACAATATTCCTTTTTTTTGACGGATACCTTCCCTCAACAAAAATGTTTTTGAAACCAGGGTGCTTCAGATGTCCAAACGTGTTGTGACGTGTAATAGTCTGTTGGTGGGGAGTTCGTTTTCCTCCTCATCCCCATTCTTGCAAAAGGATAAAGATTAAGAAAAAGGTTCACGTGTACGAGTAAGGGGGTGGTGTATTTTATATATTGCCCCTGTGGACTGTATTACAATGGGCATGACACCCCCACATTCCGTGAACGAATGCAAATCACCGGATGTCCATACGGAATGCCAATTGGATGGGAAGAAGGAGCTGGCATTAAATATGGAGACATGGTGGTGGCCCGTCATTTTTAAAAAAGACACCCATCATCCACCAGCCAGTCTTAGTGTTGATCTTTGATGGACTTGATCCGGCATGATATGAGAGCCGAAAAAGAAAAGAGTTTTCTGAAATGTGAGCCCCGCTGGATTTATGACTAGACACTTTGGCCCCGAGAGGTCCTGAATGAACAGGGGTGCTCTACAGTGCTTTATTTAGGATATAGAGGGATATAACCCTTAGTATTAGGACAATTTGTTCCTCCTTTAGGTGTATTGTTACGACCAATGTAGCCATTGACTCTCACTGTTATTTATTTATTATATTTATATTTTAGGCATTGTCACCTTCTCTAGTACTAAGTGATATGGAGGCTGTGAGGTGGCCTGTCAGTCCTAGTAATGCACGGACATCTGTATATATTGATGGAGTAGCCTATGGCCAGACCGAATTCCTGCATATGTTTTAAGTTTTCTTAAGACTTTTTAATGTTTTTTGTTATGTTTTTCACTTTTGGTATGTGATGATTGTTCCCTTTCGGGATGTGACTGGTGGATGTTGGGTTCTTTTTTATCTGTTTATAATTTCTTTCTAGGATGATCGGGGCTATGGCCCCGGGGGATATGGCTGCCTGCATGCCGGGATTAACTGTTGGGAGATTTCCCCCCCATAGATGCCCCTACATGCAACTGATTTAGGCGTATTATAGGCATGGTGTGGGGCAGCATTACTCCGGATATATTCCGACATTGGTGAGTCATTTTCGGATCGAGTTTTCTATCTGACTTCTTATTGGCGGTCCAGTGACAAGATGGGGTGGATCTATGGTGCCACTGTGGGAGGCTGACACATGCCGGTGGAGGTGTGTACGTACTTACGAGCACTCCCATTTCCCTGACACTCCCCCACTAGGATAGTGCAGCCATGACGTGGCGGCCGGGGAGCCTGCACATTGGTACAGATTATGAGTCGGGACGCGATCCGATGAGATCATCTGATGCGGATGTAGTATCCATATGTTCGGACCATGCATCCACTAGCACATCCTGATTGTGATATTGTGATATGATGGTTATACTGGTTGATGACACTTTCGGGTGGAGGGAGCACGTGGGGAACCGAGGGTATTTAAGGGTGTTTGACACATGGGAATGGTTGTTCTGAGAGTTCATGTGAGGACTGAAACGCGTCAACAATATTTGTTAAGAAAGATTTGGCTAGAAGTCCTGTGAGTGCAGTCATTTGGAGAAGAACTTTATATTTGTGTGATTTTGCACCCAGCAGTTGTAGCCTTCGATTCGTGAGTGCTTTCTTGATACACAAAGTTAGATATAGTTATAGTTTGGATATATTGTTATAGTTAGATATAGTTATAAATAGTTTCTATTTAGATATGTTTATATTTTTGTTTATTTATTATCGTTCGATCTCGTTTATGTTTCTCGTTACGATAGTTCTTGTTATCGTTATTGTTCTTTTCTCGTTTCTTGGTTTCTCGTGGTTCTTTCTACGTTTGTGTTCTCTCGTTATCGTTTCTCGTTTTGTTCTACGTTCCTTCGTTCTCGTTCCTTCTTCTCGTTCGCTCTCGTTCTATCGTTCTCGTTCTCCTCTCCGTTCTCGTTCTCTCGTTCTCTCGTTCTCTCCTCTAGTTCTTTCTCGTTCGTACTCCGTTCTCTCGTTCGCGTATTCGCTCTCGTTCTCCGTTCATCTCGTTCTCGTTTCGACTCTCGTTCTCTCGTTCTCTTCGCTCTCTTTCTATTTCTCGTTTCGTCGTTCTTCTTGTTCTGTTCGTTCTGTTCTCGTTCTGTTCTCTGTCGCTCTCGTTTCTCTGTTTCGTTCGTCTCGTTCTCGTTTTGTTATCGTTCGTTGTTCTTCGTTCTCGTTCGTCCGTTCTCGTTCCTCTGTTCTCGTTCGCTCTCGTTCTCTGTTCTCGCGCGTATTGCCGGCCCTCACCGTCTTCTAAATATACTTTTTTCCAATGCAGATAAAACGTTATATCACGCGTTTCGGCCACACACCAGCCGTCCTCGGGATATATTCCTGAGGACGGCTTGGTTGTTGCCGAAACGCGTTGATATAATGTTTTTATCTGCATTGGAATAAAAGTTACATTTTAGAAGACCTGTGAGTGCCTTGCAAATTTCTCTATATCGTCTACTTTGAAGTGCACCCGGGCATATTGCTGATAGAATGGAGTGCTGATCTACAAACTGCTAGTTTTATAGTATATTTAGTATTTATATGGTTATGTAGTTTAGGTTAGTATAGTGTATATATTTATTTAGATATGTATATATTATGGTTTATTGTTAGTTAGATCTGTTTAGTTTCTTTTCGTATAGTTATTAGTTATGGTTCTCTAGTTCTGTTATCTCGTTCTTATCTCGTTCTAGTTCTGTTCTCTAGTTTCGTTTCTAGTTTCTCTTTACTCGTTGCTTCTCCTTTCTCGTTCCTCTCGTTCTCTTCGTCTGTTCTGGTTCTCTCGTTCTCGTTGTCCTCTCGTTCTTCGTTCTCTTTCCGTTACTGTTCTCTCGTTTCGTTCGCTCTGTTCGCTCTTTTCGCTTCTTTCTGTTCTCTCGTTCTCGTTCGCTCTCGTTCTCTCGGTTATCGTTCCTCTCAGTTCTCGTTACGTCTCTCGTTCCTCTCCTTCTTGTTCGCTCTCGTTACTCGTTCCCCTCGTTCTCTGGTTCTCTCTTTCTGTTGTATCTTCTCTACGTTTCGTTCTTTTCTAGTTCGTATAGTTTAGTAGTTTTAGTCGTTCGTTCTTAGGGTTCTCTCGTTATAGTTCGTATTTTCCGGTTCTATCGTCTAGTTGATCTAGTTATAGTATGGTTATAATGAGATGGGGGGGAAGGAAAGGACCATGACAGTGGATATTCCTAATCCCCCCCATCCCTGCACCAGAGCCAATTGATTGAGGGGATGGATTATAATAAATAATGCACCCCCTACTGTAAATTATTTGGATATTAGAGGTCCCCTCAGAGTTCCGCGCCCTGTATAAAGGCCACTCGGCCTGCGGCCTCGTGCTTTTATAGGGTCGGAACTCCTCGGTGACTTCTAATATCCTTATAATTTACAGTAGGGGGTGCATTATTCACTATATTATATTATGCATTATATTGTATTAATTGTGATGCCGTTCTGTGGAAAATTGTCCAATAATTGTAACCAGTCCATGGTGTAAAAAGGTTGGAGGCAACAGATCTAGACTTACCTGTCAAATTTTCAACTATCATAAAGAATCCTGTACCTACCATTGTTTAAATAGCGATATATAATATATAAGGGATAGATAACCACACCTTGAACACTTCACTTTTAAAATAGGAAGTGTTACTAGACTTTTAACTGATTATTGAGTGAGACCCATTTTAATACTCAAGTAAGGAATACCTTTTTCCTAATATTATTCTGGGATGTTACTGTATATACTCGAGTAAAACCAGCCTGAAAACTTGACTCGGTTAATACTCAAGTCACTAAGTTGTAGGTACCTTAAGCGTCCTCTCCATTCCAGCAGCAGCGCTCCTCTCCATTCCGGCAGCCGCACGATCATTCCATGTACTGGCGCGGCGGCCGACGTCACTGCCCGGCGCCAATTAGTGACGTCAGCCGGCGCGAATGAGCGCGCGGATGCCGGAATGGAGAGGACGCTGCTGCCGGAATGGAAGGATGCTGCTGCCGGAATGGAGAAGACACTTACTTCAATGCCAGCAACAGGAAACCCTTGGATGGAGGAGAGCCCCACAGCTCCTGGTGAAGGAAAGCCCACAGGTACAAACTGAACTAGGTGGGAGGTTGAGGGTGGCATTCAAGTGTTTGGAAACTACAACTCCCAGCATGCTTTATTAGCTGGGAGTTGTAGTTTCCAAACATCTTGAATGCCAAGTTACTACCCTCGGTTTATACTCGAGTCAACAACTTTTATTAGATTTTTTAGGGGAAATTGGGTACCTCGTTTTATACTCGGGTCGGTTATACTCGAGTATATCGGGTATATCGAAAAACACTCATTTCAAACATTTACCCATTTAATGAGTAATTCAGTGAAGTTTTTAAATTAAAAATGTATACAAATGCAGAAATATTTAATAAGAAGTCCTAGCACTGGCTTGAGGTCCAGGAACAAGGACCAAGGCATTGCTGTTTTTACCCCTAATAAACATATTGAAAGACCCGGGAGTGCACTTGTCTATACGTGTGTATATAGGGGCACACATAATTGTTTTCCAAGATTTCATTCATTTCATACTAATTTGGTGTTTCTGGAAATTCCTTTAATGATAAAATGCTATTACATCTCTAGAAATTTACCATCTAGAACCATATAGGTTAAAGATAAATTTAGAGTAAGTTTAAATCAAATAATATATATATATTAATTACTGAAGAGTTCTCTATACAGGTGACATTAGTTTCCACACTCCTACTTCTCCCGCAGTACCAAGAATAGAGAATTAAAGATGTACAATGGAGTTATAGGTTCATTCAAACAGTTTCATCCACATCATGGTGTGTCTATGTAAAAAAAGAAGAGACACAATTTTAAAAAAGACAACAAGAATATGGATTACCCTAAAATATACACAAGCTTCAATGTTCTATTTACATAAGGGCTTTTGTGCCCCTTTAGTTTTCCCACAATGATAGAAGTAACATTGTACAAGTCCCACCCCTTCCTGGCATTGGGCAAATAAAGGATATGAGGTGCGCTTGTCTAGGGGATGGTGAAACCCGGTTTAAGGAGTGCAGGACCTGCTGACCTCACACCTCATGTAAAACTTCCCAAATGTTAATATTATATAAAGACCAACACGCTAATCACTTATGGTGGATTGCTGTCTTCGTATCCAAGATAAAGGGCATTTATATATGGGAATTTTTTTTTTTTCCCTTTCTTTCTATGTGCTCTATAATTCCCCCCGGCCCCCAGAGTAACCTTTATTTTCTTCATTTTACTCCTCTGTCCCAAGATATTATTAAGTTAAAAAAGGTCAAGATTTCAATACACCACTCCTGCTTGAGCTGTCAATCAAATCCCCTAACAGCATGCTGGTTAGTGTACACCTTACACGGTTTTCAGCAAGTCTCCCAAATGACTCCTTCCTGCTCACAAATATGCTTGGCAAATGCTGGGTTAAAACAGAAGTAAAGGGAAAGAGAATGAAACAGCTTTCCCCCCAATTATTGCTTGTCAAAGGGAGATCGAGCTGCGTGATAAGGCAGGACTCAGGTCTCGCCTAACTCACCCCCCCCCCCACACACACTCCTTATGTAGCAAGTTTTCTCTCTACAGGCTTACATGACAAGTTTTTTTTTTTGTTGCTACAAAAGATGAAGTGTAGGAGGATTAATGCGCATGATGGCTTGTTTCACAGGCTTTGTCACAGCCAGATTATATGAACGGGGAATGACCAGAGAGAGGGGGAGGGGGGAGCTGCGCAGTAAACCAGACTGTGTGCAAACACGGAGCTACAGAGGAAGGTGGAAAAATAAGGCACATACCCTAACCTTTTTTATGTTTGGATTGGAGCAATGTATAAATTTCACTATAGATGCCCTTTATGTTTTGGGGTTTAGTTGAAACATGTTGTATGATTGATAGTAATAATAACTAACCTTGGTGACTGTAATTGTCCATTTAACTAAAGGTCCAGTGGTGGAGCGGGAAGGCTCTCTGGGTAGACTGGAAACTCTGTCCCTGGAGAAAAAAACAGGACAATAAGGGAAGGTTTATATTCAGCAATCTATAAACAGATGTAGATAATCACAGGATTTAATTCTTTTAGGCTGCAAGTCTACTCCACCATCTTTGTGGTGAGGTACAAACAATAGAACAAATTTTAGACGAGTCACACAGGCAGTGAACGTGAACTCATCAAACTTTAATGTGTATTAGGATATTTAGTTAGGGTTATTTAAAGCTGTGTAGTAAAGTGAAAGATAAAAAAACCTTAGGCTGGGCACATACCATACATTGTTCATCCTGGCTGAATGCTCACCACTAGAGCGATAGCTGGGCTGAATCCCTGTCGGTCATGGGCGAAAGTAGCCTATGAACCTCACTACATATGTATAATATTAGAAACAAAAAGACATACAGAGGTGCAAAATTGTGTCTATGTTTTTAATTTGCAGCAACCAACCGGATAGTATGAAATGTTTTCTAGCTGTAGTAGACCAGTAGACCAATTGGTTGAGGCAATTAACAGCTTGGGAAATTTTTTGTTTCTCTTAATGACAAGCCTGTGAATTAATACGGTACCTTTCAAAATTCTTTATTATAGAAACTTATCCTGTCTGCTATTAAGCTATTCAATAAAGCCACCATTACCACATACACAGATTTACAGTTCCCACTTCTCATTTCCTAACCTGAAGATAAAATTTATTTTGTGCGTGTCTTTTGATACGGGCGATTGGTGAACAATTTTGTATAAAGTGTACAGCAGGGTCACTATGAGCATTTTTCTATTCAGCCTGTTAATTTATTGTTCCAGAAATGGGAAAGAAAGGTGTTGATACGAAACTATATAATCTATACCAGATATGCAATCCGTAAACTCCAGTCTAGATATTGTGCCAATAAAGGCAGCAAAGTGGTAAAAAAAAAAGTTACATAAATATGTAACCCATATTTACAAGTAAGGATGCAGTATAAGAATTCACAAAGCATCACAAAAAGACTAGAGTAGCAATAAATACAGGGAACATTAATCTAATTTTATACAAAATCGAGGTTTTGAAAGAATCTTAAAGATTAAAGTGATTGAGTTGGATGAAAGGGCGAGAAAGTTTGAAGATGTAAATGTTAAGAGAACTGTATACTTTTTCTAAGGACTAAGTTTATTTAGTTGACAAGCTTTCGAGGGCTCAACCCTTCATCAGGTCGAGCAGCACTGATTGTAACAAGGTTAACAAAGTAAAAAGCCAGTTCCAAAAGATAATAAGATAAGCAAACAACAAGGGGGAGTAAACCAAGGTAAAAGTCAAGAGCAAAAGGTGCCCAGGAAAGTGCAGAGGGCAATAGAATGAGAGGGGAGATAACAGAATAGTGAAGTGGTGAAGTGATAGTAACCATGCTGGTTACTACTTATAATGTCAGTCCTTAAAACATACTCTAAATATTTTTCCCTTATAGTCATAGTGGACATATTTGTACCTGTCGGTGGGTTTTCTGTAAAGGGACATTTGTATTTGGCCATCTATCATTTTATAGTGGTGTCCTAAAATATTATGGAGTCTCTAGAGATTCCATTTTAAATTTTATTTTGGATAAATCTATTGTAGTCATCAAAAAACTTTTGTAGGCATTCTCCCCGTGTGTCCACATGATAATATGTCGTCTATACATCGATAGTACCTATGGGTTTATAATGTTGGGTTTTTAGAAGCTTCCAGGTCGGCCATCAATAGATTGCCAACAGTTCTCCTTCTGTTACACACAGGAAGGGAATTTTTCACATCCATGGATCCTATAGCTGTACATCCAGCAATGTGGTGTATTTAATACAATGACACAGATGCAATATATATTGGAGAAACTGGCCAAAACTGCAAAAGAGGATGAATTCCCACAGAAGTAGCATCACCCCACAAGGCGAGGATAGGAACTGTTTCCCGTAGGACACCATTCACGCCTGGACAGAGGAGAATTCCCACAGAAGTAGCATCACCCACCATGGCGAGGATAGGAACTGTTTCCCTGTAGGACACCATTCACAGCCTGGACAGAGGATGAATCCCACAGAAGTAGCATCACACACCAAGGCGAGGATAGGAACTGTTTCCCTGTGGACACCATTCACAGCCTGGACAGAGGATGAATTCCCACAGAAGTAGCATCACACACCAAGGCGAGGATAGGAACTGTTTCCCTGAGGACACCATTCACAGCATGGACAGAGGATGAATTCCCACAGAAGTAGCATTACCAACCAAGGCGAGGATAGGAAACTGTTTCCCTGTAGGACCCATTCACAGCATGGACACACTATGGGAAAACTTCCAGGTCTGAATCTTAAAGGGACTTTTAGCAAGACCAGGAAAGAAAAGCATTTGTAGCTAAAATGATCTTATTATTTGACTCTAAAAACAATGGTTTGAACCAGGACATGGGATTCCTTCCACATTATCAATAATTGACTTTTCACATCCTCCCCGCCTTACCAGTTTTATTTTCTTATATAATTTTTTTTTCTGTTTTGCCCCTTTTTTTCTTCTCTTTCCCCCTTCTCTCCCCTCTTTCCTTCCTCCCCTGTCCTATTCTCATTACCACTTCACTATTCTGTTATCTCTCCTATTTTATATACCTCTACATTTCCCTTGTCTCACTTGGCTTCTTACTGTTTGTTGTTGGTTTTGTTTTTTCTCTTCCTGCATTTCTGACCATTTGACTATTCTGTTATCTCTCATTCTATTGCCCCTGCACTTTCCTGGGCACCTTTTGCTCTTGACTTTTACCTTGGTTTACTGCCCCTTGTTGTTTTTGCTTATCTTATTACTGTTGGAACTGGCTTTTTACTTTGTTAAACCTTGTTTACAATCAGTCCTGCTCTGACCTGAAGAAGGGTTTATCCCTCGAAAGCTTGTCTAACTAAATAAACTGTTAGTCCATTGAAAAAGTATCACAGTACTCTTTTATTTACATCTATCTATTGGACTAATACGACACTACAATATTTGTCTAAAGTTTGAAGACTCTCAGTGATTCATTCTGAAGTGACTGCGTGGCTCCATCTAGTGTTTATTTTTCAAAGTGCAATATGCTTGGCAAAGACTGAAGAGCTTTGTCGTCTGTTAAAGGAAAGGTTCCCAACGTGTCTTTCAAAGCAACTTTTTTGTTTTATTTTTACTTCATTTTCCATTTTATTTCTTTTTAACCACTACTTGGCAATACAGCAAGCCAGGTTTACTGTAACTAGAGAAGCTACGTTGAATTTTGCCATCGTTCTAACAACCAAATTGTGTGATGACATTTTCTTACAGAAATTTCAACACAAATTTCCAGTTTTTCATTGTTAAAATTTTTGGTGAAACTAAGATTCCAAGCAACATTTTCAGGTTTGAGCTTAAATTTTCACAATGAAAATCTCAACAACAAAATGTTTTGATATTCTGCAATCCCACCGGTGACGAATTGTGACAGACCAGTGATTCCTAACCAGGGTGTCGGTTTTATTTTATAGATTTATTTATCGATCATTTCATTTAGATAAATGTTTGTATTTTGATAAATTTATGATTGAGACCTATAAAGACAATTATAGACACCTCACCTCCGATCCACACCTAAAGAGGACCTAAACCACTAGCTAGTATCTGTAATACTAACTTGAAGTATTCCTTGTAGTCTGCTCTTCTACTGTCACTGACAGTACCAGGGCTTATATCGCAGTGGGTATAGCGGCTTGCCCGGCAAGCACCTGGCCGCCGAACATTTGGGTCGGCCAAGCGGTTGTTTCGGGAAAGACTGAAATTCCCTCAGACTATAGGGTCAGCCATGGTCGTGGGAAACCACCAATCCTGAGCGTTTCTCCCTATTCTGTGTATATGCTGTGTATTTGCTCTGTATATATGTGTATAGGCTGTGTATATGATGTTATTGATGTGTATATGCTGTGTATATGCTGTGTATTTGCTGTGTATATGCTGTGTATATGCTGTGTATATTTTCTGTGTATATGATGTGTATATGCTCTGTATATGATGTGTATATGCTGTGTATATATGTGTATATAGATGTGTATATGCTGTGTATATGATGTGTATATGTGTGTATATTGCTCTGTATGATTTGTATATGCTGTGTATAATATGATGTGATTGCTGTGTATATGCTGTGTATATGCTGTGTATATGCTCTGTAATGTGGTATATGCTCTGTTATGATGTGTTATGATGTGTTAATGCTGTATATATGATGTGTATATGAATGTGTATATGCTGTGTATATGCTTGTGTATATCCTGTGTTATGCTGTGTATATGCTGTGTATATGATGTGTATCTATAGATGTGTATATGCTGTGGTGTATATATGCGTGTTATGGAAGAACGCTCTGCTGTGTGTATCCTGGTGTGTATCTTGCAGATCCTGTCTGTCATTTTTCAAAAATCTGTCCTGTGTGTACAGATGATCTGAAAGTGTCCTCACACTTTTTTGGCTTCTTGAGGAGAGGAGTGAGGGAGGGGAGTAAAATTGTCCTTTAAACTAGACTGTAAAATTTAAATTCATAAAAACCTCTACCTGCATTGGACATTTTTCTAGTACGTAGGATATTCCTACCTCCAGATCTCATTTAGGTTCAAAGTAGATATGATCCTGGACAATTTTTAAAAATGCTATGTCTGTTACAAACGGAAAATTCCTATTATGAAATCTCTTCCTTTTGGCAAATCTTCTTTCAGACCATTCATTTTGGGTCTGTTGCCATGTCCCTGAACTACCAGCTTGTCCTGTGGGGGTAGGTAAGGTGTTGTGATGTTCTGGTGCATGGTGCAGCTCCAATAGGCTTCATTGTTGGAGGTGTGGGGTTTCATGACCAAATTTCCTAGGAAGTTTTGATGCCAGTAATTCGACATTAAACAAGTTTCTTGATAAGATTCACATCCCATCTACCTCTAATTGAGACATTAGCTGTTCATTTTATTGAGAGAGCTCATGGTTTTCCAGTTTCTGGCTCTTTCTTGGCTTCTCTCTTCCTATCTATGTGCTATGTATGAAAAAGGAAAGTGAATGTGATAGCCATAAGAAACTTAACTTAAGGACAACTTCACCTTCCTAACAACTTTTAGAAAGAATGGCTTCTTTATAATATACTGAGATCTCCTTCGGCAATTTGGTGAGCTGGTTCTGAGCTTCAGCATGCTTAGAGGAGACACTGGGGATCAGCATTCAGTTATGGGCTGTGATGCCCTCTGTTTCCCCCATGATTGACAATTGCTAACTGGAAGAACCAGAAAGCAGAAACAGGGGGACAGGTCATAGGAAAGCATTTCAGGTCTTATATTAACTAATGCACGTTGGGAGGTGATTTACCTATTCATACTTTTATTTGAGAGCAGGACTTGCACTTTTAATGGATGGATCTCATACAGATGATGTTCTAAAGCTGAATAGGAGGTAGGAATACTCAATCCAAGGGCGGACTGGGCAGAGTGGGTAGAGGGCAATTGCCCCCCGGGCCGGTCTGTGCATTATAAACCGGGCCGAGCAGTGTCCAGTTTAAATAAAGGTTTTTTTTTTAAATTCAATTTAAAAAAACTTTACCACCCCCTTATACTGCCGGTCCGGACCTCAGGGGCGCGCCTACTCTTTCTACTGCACGCATGTGCTCCTTGTTCAGATGTGCTTGTGCACAGTG
Organism: Hymenochirus boettgeri; assembly: GCA_019447015.1. Lineage (NCBI taxonomy): Eukaryota > Metazoa > Chordata > Amphibia > Anura > Pipidae > Hymenochirus > Hymenochirus boettgeri. Next base: position 72,916,247 of record CM033476.1, on the reverse strand, counting down.
AGCAGGGAATGTTTTCTGGATGTCTGGAATGCTCCACCCCTACATTTAACAACTAGGGGAACTAACTGTCACCGGGTTTGCTGCTGGAGTGCTGCTGCCACTAACTAGGTAGGCCCAGCTTACTTGGATTAGTAAGTGATATTTTATTTAAAGTCTGTGTGCTGGGCATGGGCTGGGCATTTTATATACAAGTCCTGTGTGCTGGGCATGGACTGGGCATTTTTATACAAGTCTGTGTGATGGGCATGGGTTGGGCATTTTATAATACAAGTCTGTGTGCTGGGCATGGGCTGGCATTTATATACAAGTCTGTGTGCTGGGCATGGGCTGGGCATTTTATATACAAGTCTGTGGTGCTGGTATTTTTTATTACAAGTCCTGTGTGGGCACATGGGCTGGGCATTTTATATACAAGTTCTGGGGCATGGGCTTGGGCATTTTATATACAAGTCTGTGTGCTGGGCATGGCTGGGCATTTTATATCAAGTCTTGTGCATGGGCCATTTTATATACAAGTCCTGTGTGCTGACATAGGCTGGGGCATTTTATATACAAGTGTGTGCTGGGCATTAGCTGCTGGGCATTTTTATATACAAGTCCTGTGTGTGCTGGGCAATGGGCTGGGCTTTTATATACAATCCTGTGTGCTGGGCATGGGCTTGGCATTTTATATAAAATCTGTGTGTGGGCATAGGTGGCATTTATATATAAAGTCCTGTTTGCTGGCATGCTGGGCATTTTATATACAATCTGTGTGCTGGGCATGGCTGGGCATTTTATCTACAAGTCCTGTGTGCTGGGCAATGGGCTGGGCATTTTACTTATCAAGTCCTGTGTGCTAGGGCAATGGATGGGCGGTTTTATATACAAGTCTTGTGCTGGGGCATGGGCTGGGGCATTTTATATACAAGTATGTGTGCTGGGCATTAGCTGGGCATTTTATATACAAGTCCTGTGTGCTGGGCAATGTGCTGGGCATTTTATATACACGTCCTGTGTGCTGGGCATGGGCTTGGCATTTTATATACAAGTCTTGTGCTGGGGCAGGGCGTGGGGCATTTTATATACAAGTCTGTGTGCTGGGCATTAGCTGGGCATTTTATATACAAATCCTGTGTGCTGGGCATTTTATATACAAATCCTGTGTGCTGGGCATTTTATATACAAGTCCTGTGTGCTGGGCATGGGCTGGGCATTTTATATACAAGTCTGTGTGCTGGGCATTAGCTGGGCATTTTTTACACCAAAGATAAGCTGGTGCAAGAAGAGCATGGAGAACAATACTGGCACATAGTCTCTACTGATAGCCACTTACCATTTAAGGATAAGGGTATAAAACAGTTGTATCGAAAAGGGGAAGAACTTTACGAACGATATTAATGACGACGGATACCACCAAAGGTTTTTTTAAAGTGGCCATTGCTGTATGTAAGTACACATTGCAAACAGATCATGTTATTGATTCGTTTTGGCAAAAAACATGACTGTAAAGAATATACCAACTGTCTGACGAGTCAGTGATTATGCACTAATCTGTTCTGTGGCAAAAAATATGTTGGTATGACCTCACGTCGAGCTAAGGACCGAATAATTGAACACCTGTCGAATATAAGAGACTTGCTAACCTTGAAAAACAAAGACAAGGACAACTGACCGTTGTAGCAAATCATTTCTGAAACATCATAATGGTCACCCTGACGGTCTTAAATGGTTGATTTTGGAAAAAAGTCCCAATTGGCACTTAGAGGGGGCGATAGAAGAAAATAAACTCATTAGGAGAGAGAGTCGTGGCTCTTCCTACTTAACACACTGATGCCAGTGGGACTTAATGACAAAAACAATGTAATGCATTTCTCGAATCCTGCGGCTCCATTTACACACGTATGTGGCAACCAGATACTGTAATTATCTCTAGTTGTATACTACCTTACGAGAATTACACATGTTTTCTCCGAGGTCTAGGCTATGATAATGGAACACGGTCATAAGAGCCATATTCAGTTCGGTCAGTATGGAATACAGTGTTCTTACTGACCAAATCATCTGATATCATGTGTGGATCTTCTAGAATTTCGGACTTCAATATGATCAAACATATTGTGGGTTTCCATGGTTATGACCCACGCGTAATACTTCGCTATAAGTCGACTATGGGAGGAGTGGGGGGGGTGTCTCACAACCGCGATCTCATTGGTGCTATGCGCACCAATCAACAGCCCCAATCAGATGATTGGGGTATTTACACGTACTAAGATAGCGACTCTTTCCAGCTATGAGTAAGTCCCCGCACGAGGGACGAAACGCGTCGGCTGTTTTTTGATATGCTTTTTAAATCCTTCATTTTGTACCCTACACCGATCCCCGGTTTTCGGGGGACTGCCTGATCCTCCTCATGACGTTTACTCTGAGGGGGGCGTATACGGCCATCCCATACGTGTTAACCATTTCTCGGATTAGGAACCTCCATACTAGAAGTTTCCTCTCTTTGAAGACATACAGGGGAATCGGAATATGGGTTGTTATTTTTTTCCGAGGTGAACCCGCACTGTTAGCATAGTAGACCGTAGGATAGGGTCCATTTACTTTTTGGACCGGCTACGAGATTCATCTCTCATGAGACCCCAGACAGGGATCTCTTTACCTTTTTACCATATTGGTAAGAGATGATCTGTTACTAATATTGTGTATCTACTGGCTAGCATCTACGAGCCTCAGTAATTGCTTATGTGGGAAGAGAGTGTTTGTTCTTTCCCTCCACTAATATCTCTCTTTGGGGCGGGTTTCCCTATCTTTTGCTTTAACTCCTGCTTTGTTTTGTATATTTTTAACAAATTTTTTTTTTATAACGTATATCCATAAAGAAATGAACTTTTAAATATTAGTCGCTACATCCACTGTTGCATTTTCGTCAGGGTAATTTGATTGGATGGGGTACTGTTGTTTTTTGTTGGTATTTATCTCTATTTTCTTCCCCATTTACCCTGGTTTCAAATAGTTCATCAGCCGGCTTGGCTTCACAATATTCCTTTTTTTTGACGGATACCTTCCCTCAACAAAAATTATGTTGAAACCAGGGTGCTTCAGATGTCCAAACTGTGTGTGACGTGTAATAGTCTGTTGGTGGGGAGTTCGTTTCCTCTCATCCCCATTCTGGCAAAAGGATAAAGATTAGAAAAGGTTCACGTGTACGAGTAAGGGGGTGGTGTATTTATTAGTTGCCCCTGTGGACTGTACAATGGGCATGACAACCACCACATTCCGTGAACGAATGGCAAATCACCGGATGTCCATACGGAATGCAATGATGGGAAGAAGGAGAAGAGCTGGCAGTAAATATGGAGACATGGTGGTGGGCCCGTCATTTTAAAAAGCCCATCATCCACCAGCCAGTCTTAGGTGTATGATCTTTGATGGACTTGATCGGATGATATGAGACGAAAAAAGAAAAGAGTTTGCTGAAATGTGAGGCCCGCTGGATTTATGAACTAGACACTTTGGCCCGAGAGGCCTGAATGAACAGTGGGCTCTACAGTGCTTATTTAGGATATAAGGATATACCCTTAGTATTAGGACTAATTTGTTCTCCTTAGGTGTATTGTTACGACAATGTAGCCATTGACTCTTCACGTTTTATTTATGTATTTATATTATTTGAATTGTCACCTTTTCTCTAGTACGTAAGTGATATGGAGGACTGTGAAGGTGGGCGTCCAGTCTAGTAATGCACGGACATCTGTAATATATTGATGGAGTAGCCTATGGCCAGACCGAATTACCTGCATATGTTTTAAGTTTTCTTAAGACTTTTTAATGTTTTTGTTATGTTTTTCTATTTGGTATGTGATGATATGTTCCCTTTCGGGATGTGACTGGGGATGTGGGTTCTTTTATATCTGTTATATAATTTCTAGGATGATCGGGGCTATGGCCCCGGGGGATGATGGCTGCCTGCATGACGGGATTAACTGTTGGGAGATTTCCCCCCCATAGATGCCCCTACATGCGACTGATTTAGGCGTATTATAGGCATGGTGTGGGGCAGCATTACTCCGGATATATTCCGCATTGGTGAGTCATTTCGGATCGAGTTTTCTATCTGACTTCTATTGGCGGTCCAGTGACAGAGGGTGGGATTAGGTGGGTCCACTGTGGGAGGCGAGACATGCCGGTGAGGTGTGTACGTACTTACGAGCACTCCCATTTCCCTGACACTCCCCCACTAGGATAGTGCAGCCATGATGGGCGGCCGGGGAGCCTGCACATTGGTACAGATTATGAGTCGGGACGCGATCCGATGAGATCATCTGATGCGGATGTATAATCCATATGTTCGGGACCATGCATCCACTAGCACATCCTGATGTGAGTATTGTGATATGATGGTTTATACTGGTTGATGACACTTTCGGGTGAGGGAGCACGTGGGGAACCGAGGGTATTAAGGGTGTTTGACACATGGGAATGGTTGTTCTTAGGACAGTTCATGTGAGGACTGAAACGCGTCAACAATATTTGTTAAGAAAGATTTGGCTAAGAAGTCCTGTGAGTGCAGTCATTTGGAAGAAGAAGACTTTATATTTGTAGTGATTTTGCACCCAGGCGTTGTACCTTCGATTCGTGAGTGCTTTCTTGATACACAAAGTTAGATATAGTTATAGTTATGGAATATTGTTATAGTTAGATATAGTTATATAGTTTATTTAGATATAGTTATAGTTGTGTTTATATGTTATAGTTGATACGTTATTCGTTTAAGTTTTACTAGTTATTGTAGTTGTATCGTTTTGTTAGTATGTTATTAGTTATGTTTTAGTGGTTTCTACTTTATAGTTTTTAGTTTTGTTGTTTTTATGTTTCTAGTTATAGTTGTCTACGTTATACGTTTATGTTTCGTTAGATTCTTTTTGTTATAGAGTTTCGTTCGTCGTTTATAGTTTCTTACGTTTGTTCTTTTCTTTCGTTTGTTCGTTAGTTCTGTCTTTCGTTGTTGTTGTTTTCGTTTTTTAGATTGTTTCGTTGTGTTGTTCGGTGTTTTAGTTTAGTTGCTATAGTTATAGTTACTTGTTATATTCGTTTATTTCGTTTTCGTTAGTTGTTTGTTTGTTGTGTTTTTTTGTTGTTGTTGTTTTTTGTTTGTTGTTGTTTGTTTAGTATTTCAGGCCCTCCAGTTTCTCCTGTTATTCGCGTCGTTATATCACGCGTTTGCCACAACCTAGCCGTCTCGGGATATATATCCTGAGGACGGCTTGGTGGTGTTGCCGAAACGCGTTTGATATAATGTTTTTATCTGCATTGGAATAAAGTTACATTTTAGAAGACCTGTGAGTGCCTTTGCAATATTTCTCTATATCGTCTACTTTGAAGTGCACCCGGGCATATTGCTGATAGAATGGAGTGTGATCTACAAACTGCTAGTTTATAGTTATATTAGATAGTTATGGTTATGTAGTTATAGTAGATTAGTTATCGTTAATTTAGATATGTATATAGTTTGGTTATAGTTATAGTTGATATAGTTATCTGTTATTTTAGTTAGTTTGTTATGGTTTCGTATGTTGATTTGTTATATGATTGTTTTTATGTTATTGTTTGTTTGTATTTGTTTTTTGTTAGTTGTTATTAGTTATAGTTAGTTTTTATTTGTTTGTTGTTGTTATTTTTGTTTAGTTTATGTTGTTAGTTCTGGTTATTCGTTCGCTAGTCTCGTTTCTGTTTCTCTTTCGTTGGTATCTTTTCTGTTTCGTTCGTTAGTTGTTAGTTTTCGTTTCTCGTTCTCGTAGTTCTCGTTCGTCTCGTATCTTGTTCGTTCGTTTCGTTTCGTTACTGTGGTTCTACTATTTCTAGTTGGATTAGTTCTGTTGTTGTTTTTCGTTTGTTAGTACTCTGTTTACGTGTTAGACTCTCGTTATAGTTATGGTTATAGTTTAGTTAGTATTTTACGGTTTATGTCTATAGTTGATTAGTTATAGTTATGGTTATAATTGAGATGGGGGGGAAGGAAAGGATAATGACAGTGGATAATTTCCTAACCCCCCCATCCCTGCACAGAGGCCAGATTGATTGAGGGGATGGATTATAATAATAATGCACCCCCTACTGTAAATTATTTGGATATTAGAGGTCACCTCAGAGTTCCGCGCCTGTATAAAGGCACTCGGCCTGCGGCCCTCGTGCTTTTATATGGTCACGGAACTCCTCGGTGACTTCTAATATCCTTATAATTTACAGTGGGGGTGCATTATCACTATATTATATTATGCATTATATTGTATTAATTGTGTGCACGTTCTGTGGAAAATTGTCCAATAATTGTAACCAGTCCATGGTGTAAAAAGGTTGGGGCAACAGATCTAGACTACCTGTCAAATTTTCAACTATCATAAAGAATCCTGTACCACCATTGTTTAAATAGCGGATATTAATATATAAGGGATAGATAACCACACCTTGAACACTTCACTTTTAAAATAGGAGAGGTTACTAGACATTTAACTGATATGTGAGTGAGACACATTTTAAACATCAAGTAAGGAAGGACCTTTTTCCTAATATTATTCTGGGATGTTACTGTATATACTCGAGTAAAACCAGCCTGAAAACTTGGACTCGGTTAATACTCAAGTCACTAAGTTGTAGGTACCTGTAAGCTCCTCTCCATTCCAGCAGCAGCGTCCTCTCCATTCCGGCAGCCGCACGATCATCCATGTACTGGCGCGGCGGCCGACGTCACTGCCCGGCGCCAATTAGTGACGTCAGCGGCGCGAATGAGCGGCGGATGCCGGAATGGAGAGGACGCTGCTGCCGGAATGGAGGATGCTGCTGCCGGAATGGAGAAGACACTTACTTCAATGCCAAGACAACAGGAACCCTTGGATGGAGGAGAGCCCACAGCTCCTGGATGAAGGAAAGCCCACAGGTACAAACTGAACTAGGTGGGAGGGTTGGGGTGGCATTCAAGATGTTTGGAAACTACAACTCCCCGCATGCTTTATTAGCGGGAGTTGTAGTTTCCAAACATCTTGAATGCCAAGTTAACTACCCTCGGTTTATACTCGAGTCAACAAACTTTTATTAGATTTTTTAGGGGAAATTGGGTACCTCGTTTTACTATCGGGTCGGTTTAATCGAGTATATACGGGTATATACGAAAACACATCATTTCAAACATTTACCCATTTAATGAGTAATTCAGTGAAGTTTTTAAATATAAAAATGTATACAAATGCAGAAATATTAATAAGAAGTCCTAGCACTGGCTTGAGGTCCAGGAACAAGGACCAAGGCATTGCTGTTTTTATACCTAATAAACATATTGAAAAGACCCGGGAGTGCACTTGTCTATACGTGTGTATATAGGGAGCACACATAATGTTTCCAAGATTTCATTCATTTCATACTAATTTGGTGTTTCTGGAAATTCCTTTAATGATAAATGCTATTACATCTCTAGAAATTTACCATCTAGAACCATATAGGTTAAAGATAAATTTAGAGTAGTTTAAATCAAATAATATAATATATATTAATATCTGAAGAGTTCTCTATACAGGTGACATTAGTTTCCACACTCCTACTTCTCCCGCAGTCACAAGAATAGAGAATTAAAGATGTACAATGGAGTTATAGGTTCATGGTCAAACAGTTTCATCCACGATCATGTGTGTGTCTATGTAAAAAAAGAAAGAGACACAATTTTAAAAAAAGACAAAAAGAATATGGATTACCCTAAAATATACACAAGCTTCAATGTTCTATTTACATAAGGGCTTTTGTGCCCCTTATTTTCCCACAATGATAGAAGTAACATTTGTAAAGTCCCACCCCTTCTCGCATTGGGCAATAAAGGATATGAGGTGGCTTGTCTAGGATGGATGGTGAAACCCTGGTTTAAGGAGTGCAGGACCTGCTGACCTCACACCTCAGTGAAACTTCCCAAATGTAATATTTATATAAAGACCAACACGCTAATCACTTATGGTGGATTGCTGTCTTCGTATCCAAAGATTAAAGGGCATTATAATGGGATTTTTTTTTTTTCCCTTTCTTTCTATGTGCTCTATAATTCCCCCCGGCCCCCAGAGTACCTTTATTTTCTTCATTTTACTCCTCTGTCCCAAGATATATTAAGTTAAAAAGGTCAAGATTTCAATACAACCACTCCTGCTTGAGCTGTCAATCAAATCCCCTAACAGCATGCTGGTGTAGTGTACAGCTACAAGGTTTACAGCAAGTCTCCCAAATGACTCCTTCCTGCTCACGAAAATGCTTGCAAATGCTGGGTTTAAAACAGAAGTAAAGGGAAAGAGAAGAAACAGCTTTCCCAATTTATTGCTTGTCAAGGGAGATCGAGCTGCAGTGATAAGGCGGACTCAGGTCTCGCCTAACTCACCCCCCCCCCACACACACTCCTATGTAGCAAGTTTTCTCTCTACAGGCTTACATGACAGTTTTTTTTTTGGTTGCTTACAAAGAGTGAAGTGTAGGAGGTTAATGCGCATGATGGCTTGTTTCACAGGCTTTGTCACAGCCAGATTTATAGAACGGGGAATGACCAGAGAGGGGGGGGGAGGGGGGAGCTGCGCAGTAAACCAGACTGTGTGCAAACACGGAGCTACAGAGGAAGGTGGAAATAAGCAGCATACACTAACCTTTTTATGTTTGGATGGAGCAATGTATAAATTTCACTATAGATGCCCTTTAATGTTTTGGGGTTTAGTTGAAATCATGTTGTATGATTGATAGTAATAATAACTAACCTTGGTGACTGTAATTGTCCATTTAACTAAAGGTCCATGTGGTGGAGCGGGAAGGCTCTCTGGGTAGACTGGAAACTCTGTCCCTGGAGAAAAAAACAGGACAATAAGGGAAGGTTTATATTCAGCAATCTATAAACAGATGTAGATAATCACAGGATTTTAAGTCTTTTAGGCTGCAAGTCTACTCCACCATCTTTAGTGGTGAGGTACAAACAATAAGAACAAATTTTAGACGAGTCACAGGCAGTGAACGTGAACTGCATAAACTTTAATGTGTATTAGGTTTATATTTAGTTAGGGTTATTAAAGCTGGATGTAGTAAAGTGAAAGATAATAAAAAACCTTAGGCTGGGCACATACCATACAATTGTTCATCCTGGTGAATGCTCACCACTAGCGAGCGATAGCTGGGCTGAATCCCTGTCGGTCATGGCGAAAGTAGCTATGAACCTCACTACCATATGTATAATATTAGAATACAAAAAGACATACAGAGGTGCAAAATTGTGTCTAGTTTTTAATTTGCAGCAACCAACCGGATAGTATGAAATGTTTTCTAGCTGTAGTAGACCAGTAGACCAATTGGTTGAGGCAAATTAACAGCTTGGGAAATTTTTTGTTTCTCTTAATGACAAGCCTGTGAATTAATACCGGTACCTTTCAAAATTCTTTATTATAGAAACTTATCCTGTCTGCTATTAAGCTATTCAATAAAGCCACCATTACCACATACACAGATTTACAGTTCCCATTCTCATTTCCTAACCTGAAGATAAAATTTATTTGTGCGTGTCTTTTGATACGGGCGATGGATTGGGAACAATTTTGTATAAAGTGTACAGCAGGGGTCACTATTGAGCATGTTTCTATTCAGCCTGTTAATTTATTGTTCCAGAAATGGTGTAAGAAAGGTGTTGATACGAAACATATAAATCTATACCAGATATGCAATCCGTAAACTCCAGTCTAGATATTGTGCCAATAAAGGGCAGCAAAGTGGTAAAAAAAAAGTTAACATAAATATGTAACCCATATTTACAAGTAAGGATGCAGTAATAAGGAGTCACAAAGCAATCACAAAAAGACTAGAGTAGCAATAAATACAGGGAACATTAATCTAATTTTATACAAAATCGAGGTTTTGAAAGAATCTTAAGATAAAGTAGATTGAGTTGGAGAAAGGGCGAGAAAGTTTGAAGATGTAAATGTTTAAGAGAACTGTGATACTTTTTCTAAGGACTAAGTTTATTTAGTTGACAAGCTTTCGAGGGCTCAACCCTTCATCAGGTCGGAGCAGCACTGATTGTAACAAAGTTAACAAAGTAAAAAGCCAGTTCCAAAAGATAATAAGATAAGCAAAACAACAAGGGGGAGTAAACCAAGGTAAAAGTCAAGAGCAAAAGGTGCCCAGGAAAGTGCAGAGGGCAATAGAATGAGAGGGGAGATAACAGAATAGAAGTGGTGAAGTGATAGTAACCATGCTGGTTACTACTTATAATGTCAGTCCTTAAAACATACTCTAGATATGTTTCCCTATAGTCATAGTGGACATATTTGTACCTGTCGGGGGTTTTCTGTAAAGGGACATTTGTATTTGGCCTCTATCAGTTTTATAGTGGTGTCTAAAAATGTATGGAGTCTAGAGAATTCCATTTTAAATTTTATGTTGGATGAAATTATTGTAGTCATCAAAAAACTTTTGTAGGCATTCTTCCCGTGTGTCACATGATAAATATGTCGTCTATACATCGATAGTACCTAGGGTTTATAATGTTGGGTTTTTAGAAGTTCCAGGTCGGCCATCAATAGATTGCCAACAGTTCTCCTTCTGTTACACACAGGAAGGGAATTTTTCACATCCATGGATCCTATAGCTGTACATCAGCAATGTGGTATATTTAATTCAATGACACAAATGTGAGGATGCAATATATATTGGAGAAACTGGCCAAAAAGTGAAAAGAGGATGAATTCCCACAGAAGTAGCATCACCCACCAAGGCGAGGATAGGAACTGTTTCCCTGTAGGACACCATTCACAGCCTGGACAGAGGATGAATTCCCACAGAAGTAGCATCACCCACCATGACAAGGATAGGAACTGTTTCCCTGTAGGACACCATTCACAGCCTGGACAGAGGATGAATTCCCACAGAAGTAGCATCACACCACCATGACAAGGATAGGAACTGTTTCCCTGTAGGACACCATTCACAGCCTGGACAGAGGATGAATTCCCACAGAAGTAGCATCACACACCAAGGCGAGGATAGGAACTGTTTCCCTGTAGGACACCATTCACAGCATGGACAGAGGATGAATTCCCACAGAAGTAGCATACACACCAAGGCGAGGATAGGAACTGTTTCCCTGTAGGACACCATTCACAGCATGGACACACTATGGGAAAACTTCCAGGTCTGAATCTTAAAGGGACATTTTAGCAAGACTCAGGAAAGAAAAGCATTTGTAGCTAAAATGATCTTATTATTTGACTCAAAAACAATGGTTTGAACCAGGACATGGGATTCCTTCCACATTATCAATAATTGACTTTTCACATCTCCCCGCCTTACCAGTTTTATTTTCTTATATATTTATTTTTTGTTTTGCCCCTTTTTTCTTCCTCCCCTTCTCTCCCCTCTTCCTTCCTCCCTGTCCTATTCTCATTACACTTCACTATTTGTTATCTCTCCTATTTTATTACCTCTACATTTCCCTTGTCTCACTTGGCTTCTTACTGTTTGTGTGTTGGTTTTTGTTTTCTCTTCCCTGCATTTCTGACCATTTGACTATTCTGTTATCTCTCATTCTATTGCCCTCTGCACTTTCCTGGGCACCTTTTGCTCTTGACTTTTACCTTGTGTTACTGCCCCTTGTTGTTTTGCTTATCTTATTATCTGTTGGAACTGGCTTTTACTTTGTTAAACCTTTGTTACAATCAGTCCTGTCTGACCTGAAGAAGGGTTTATCCTCGAAAGCTTTCTAATAAAATAAACTGTTAGTCCATTGAAAAAGTATCACAGTACTCTTATTATTTACATCTATCTATTGGACTAATACGACACTACAATATTGTCTAAAGTTTGAAGACTCTCAGTGATTCATTCTGAAGTGACTGCGTGGCTCCATCTAGTGGTTTATTTTTCAAAGTGCAATATGCTTGGCAAAGACTGAAGAAGCTTTGTCGTCTGTTAAAGGAAAGGTTCCCCAACGTGTCTTTCAAAGCAACTTTTGTGTTTATTTACTTCATTTTCCATTTTATTCTTTTTAACCACTACTGGCAATAACAGCAAGCCAGGTTTACTGTAACTAGAGAAGCTACGTTGAAATTTGCCATCGATCTAAACAACAAATTGTGTGATGACATTTCTTACAGAAATTTCAACACAAATTTCCAGTTTTTCATTGTTAAAATTTTATGGTGAAACTAAGATTCCAAAGCAACATTTTCAGGTTTGAGCTAAATTTTTCACAATGAAAATCTCAACAACAAAATGTTTTGATATTCTGCAATCCCACCGGTGGAACGAATTGTGACAGACCAGTGATTCCTAACCAGGGTGTCAGGTTTTATTTTATAGATTTATTTATCGATCATTTCATTTAGATAAATGTTTGTATTTTGATAAATTTATGATTGAGACCTATAAAGACAATTATAGACACCTCACCTCCGATCCACACCTAAAGAGGACCTAAACCACTAGCTAGTATCTGTAATACAACTTGAAGTATTCCTTGTAGTCTGCTTTCTACTGTCACTGACAGTACCAGGGCTTTATCGCAGTGGGTATAGCGGCTTGCCCGAGCAAGCACCTGGCCGCCGAACATTTGGGTCGGCCAAGCGGTTGTTCGGGAAAGACTGAAAATTCCCTCAGACTATAGGGGTCAGCCATGGTCGTGGGAAACACACAATCCTGAGCGTTCTCCCTATGCTGTGTATATGCTGTGTATTTGCTCTGTATATGATGTGTATATGCTGTGTATAGATGTGTATATGATGTGTATATGCGTGTATATGCTGTGTATTTGCTGTGTATATGCTGTGTATGCTGTGTATATTCTGTGTATATGATGTGTATATGCTCTGTATATGAGTGTATATGCTGTGTATATGATGTGTATATAGATGTGTATATGCTGTGTATATGATGTGTATATGAGTGTGTATATGCTCTGGTATGATGGTGTATATGCTGTGTATAATATATGATGTGATATGCTGTTATATGCTGTGTTATATGCGTGTATATGCTCTGTATATGATGTGTATATGCTCTGTATAGATGTGTATATGATGTGTATATGCTGAATAGGATGTGTATATGATGTGTATATGCTGTGTTATGTGTGTATATGTGTGTATATGTGTGTATATGCTGTGTATATGATGTGTATATGATGTGATATTTTGGCTTGTGGTTGTATCTGCGGGTATATGGAAAAGCTCTTTTCTGTGTGTATCCTGTGTGTATCTTGCAGATCCTGTCTGTCATTTTTCAAAATCTGTCCTGTGTGTAAGATGATCTGTAAAGTGTCCTCACACTTTTTTGGCTTCTTGAGGAGAGGAGTGAGGGGGAGGGGAGATAATTGTCCTTTAAACTAGACTGTAAAATTTAAATTCATAAAAACCTCTACCTGCATTGGACATTTTTCTAGTACGTAGGAGTATTCCTACCTCCAGATCTCATTTAGGTTCAAAGTAGATATGAATCCTGGACAATTTAAAAATGCTATGTCTGTCAAAACGGAAAATTCCTATTATGAAATCTCTTCCTTTTGGCAAATCTTCTTTCAGACCATTCATTTTGGGTCTGTTGCCAGTCCCTGAACTACCAGCTTTGTCCTGTGGGGGTAGGTAAGGTGTTGTGATGTTCTGGTGCATGGTAGCTCCAATAGGCTCTATTGTTGGGAGGTTGGGGTTTCATGACCAAATTTCCTAGGAAGTTTTGATGCCAGTAATTCGACATTAAACAAGTTTCTTTAAGATTCACATCCCATCTACCTCTAATTGAGACATTAGCTGTTCATTTTATTGAGAGAGCTCATGGTTTTCCAGTTTTCTGCTCTTTCTTGGCTTCTCTCTTCCTATCTATGTGCTATGTATGAAAAAGGAAAGTGAATGTGATAGCATAAGAAACTTAACTTAAAGGACAACTTCACCTTCCTAACAAACTTTTAGAAGAATGGCTTCTTATTAATATACTGAGATCTCCTTCGGCAATTTGGTGAGCTGTTCTGAGCTTCAGCATGCTTAGAGGAGACAGCTGGGGATCAGCATTCAGTTATGGGCTGTGATGCCCTCTGTTTCCCCCAGATTGACAATTGCTAACTGGAAGAACCAGAAAGCAGAAACAGGGGGACAGGTCATAGGAAAGCATTTCAGGTCTTATATTAACTAATGCAGTTGGGAGGTGATTTACCTATTCATACATTTTATTTGAGAGCAGGACTTGCACTTTAATGGATGGATCTCATAACAGATGATGGTTCTAAAGCTGAATAGGAGGTAGGAATACTCAATCCAAGGGCGGACTGGGCAGGTGGGTAGAGGGGCAAATGCCCCCCGGCCGGTCTGTGCATTATAAACCGGGCCGAGCAGTGTCCAGTTTAAAAAAGGTTTTTTTTTTTAAATTCAATTTAAAAAAACTTTACCACCCCTTATACTGCCGGTCCGGACTCAGGGCGCGCCCTACTCTTTCTACTGCACGCATGTGCTCCTTTTCAGATGTGCTTGTGCACAGTGAGCAGGGAATGTTTTCTGGATGTCTGGAATGCTCCACCCCTACATTTAACAACTAGGAGGAACTAACTGTCACCGGGTTTGCTGCTGGAGTGCTGCTGCCACTAGCTAGGTAGGCCCAGCTTACTTGGATTAGTAAGTGATATTTTATTATAAGTCTGTGTGCTGGGCATGGGCTGGGCATTTTATATACAAGTCCTGTGTGCTGGGCATGGACTGGGCATTTATATACAAGTCTGTGTGATGGGCATGGGTTGGGCATTTTATATACAAGTCTGTGGCTGGCATGGGCTGGGCATTTATATACAAGTCTGTGTGCTGGGCATGGGCTGGGCATTTTATATACAAGTCTGTGGCTGGGTATTTTTATACAAGTCCTGTGTGTGGCAATGGGTGGGGCATTTTATATACAAGTGCTGGGCATGGGCTTGCATTTTATACACAGTCTGTGTGCTGGGCATGGCTGGGCATTTTATACAAAGTGCTTGTGCTGGGCATTTTATATACAAGTCCTGTGTGCTGGAATAGCTGGGGCATTTTATATACAAGTGTGTGCTGGGCATTATGCTGGGGCATTTTTATATACAAGTCCTGTGTGCTGGGCAATGGGCGGGCATTATATACAAATCGTTGTTGCTGGGCATGGGCTGGATTTTATATAAAATCTGTGTGGATGGGCTGGGTGAGCATTTTATATAAAAGTCCTGTGTGCTGGGCATAGCTGGGGCATTTTATATACAAATCTGTGTGCTGGGCATGGGCTGGCATTTACTATACAAGTCCTTGTGTTGCTGGGCAATGGGCTGGGCATTTATATACAAGTCCTGTGTGCTGGGCATGGTGCGGCGTTTATATACAAGTCCTGTGTGCTGGGCAGGGCTGGGCATTTTATATACAAGTCTGTGTGCTGGGCATTAGCTGGGCATTTTATATACAAGTCCTGTGTGCTGGGTTATTTTATATACAAGTCCTGTGTGCTGGGCATGCTGGGCATTTTATATACAAGTCTTGTGCTGGGCATGGGCTGGCATTTTATATACAAGGTCTGGGCTGGGCATGGGCCTGGGCATTTTATATACAAGTCCTGTGTGCTGGACATAGGCTGGGGCATTTTATATACAAGTATGTGTGCTGGGCATTAGCTGGGCATTTTATATACAAGTCCTGTGTGCTGGGCAATGGCTGGGCATTTTAATAAACGTCCTGTGTGCGGGCATGGGCTTGGCATTTTATAACAAGTCTGTGTGCTGGGCATTAGCTGGGCATTTATATACAAATCCTGTGTGCTGGGCATTTTTTATACAAATCCTGTGTGCTGG